>JAJPUD010002255.1:285971-338616 GCA_023553655.1 Myrmecobius fasciatus
TGCTCAAAAAGTTATCAAACTGTGCATACCCTTTGACCCAGCAGTGTCTCTATTGGGCTTATATCCCAAAGAAATCTTAAAGGAAGGAAAGGAACCCACGTGTGCAAGGATGTTTGTGGCAGCCCTTTTTGTAGTGGCTAGAAACTGGAAACTGAATGGATGCCCATCAATTGGAGAGTGGCTGAATAAATTATGGTATATGAATGTTATGGAATATTATTGTTCTGTAAGAAACGACCAGGAGGATGATTTCAGAGAGGCCTGGAGAGACTTGCATGAACTGATGCTGAGCGAAATGAGCAGATCGAGGAGATCGTTATACATGGCAACAACAAGACTATATGATGATCAATTCTGATGAACATAGCTCTCTTCAACAATGAAATGTTTCAAACCAGTTCCAATTGTTCAGTGAAGAAAGCCATATACACCCAGAGATGGGGATATGAAATGTGGACCACAACATAACATTTTCATGCTCTCTATTGATGTTTGCTTGCATTATGTTTCCCTTCTCAGTTTTTTTTTTTTTCTTGTAGATCCAACTTTTCTTGCACAGCAAGATAACTGTAAAAATATGTATACATATATTGGATTTGTCAAGTATTTTAACACAGTTAACATGTAGGACTTCCTGCCATCTAGGGGAGGGGTGGGGCCTAGTGGGAAAAAATTTGTAAAGGAAAGCTTTGTAAGGGTCAATGTTGAAAAATTACCCATACATATGTTTTGCAAATAAAAAGCTTTAATTAAAAAAAAAAGTTACATCCTTTTTTTTTTTAATTAAAGCTTTTTATTTGCAACATTGACCCTTACAAAGCTTTTTATTTGCAACATTGACCCTTACAAAGCTTTCCATTACAAGCAAACATCAATAGAGAGCATGAAAATTAGGTCTGAGTAGGATTTTCCAATTCTTAGTTCAACATGGGAAGTTTTTAAGTATGGTCCCAGAAAATAGGGTGTTATTTTTAAAGATCAGCCCAACTAAATATAGAGAAGCTCAACACCAACAGTGATAACTTTTTAAAATGAAGAATAATAAAAAATGGCCCTCAGTCTTGTCATCCTTTCCAGAAATGAGAAAATTTATGTGAATTAATTCAACGAAATAAAGAGAACCAAAAGAAAACACAATGAAGATCACTAAAAGGAAACCAGAGTTTAAATAACTGAAATACCAGTGTTGGTACTAAAGAATGGATAATGAAATTGCCAGATTAAAAAATTTTGTTTTTCTTTGTCAAAAAGGAAGATTCAATATAAAGTGGGGCAGTGGTTGTTTCTTCCCTACAGAAATGAGACTGTGATAAAATACAAAAGGCACCAATAAAACATTATTTTTTTAAAAGTTAAATTTTAAAACAAAGCAACTTTTGATAAAGGTGACAGCAACATTTGTTAAGGTTGAAGAGGTAATGTTATCAAGAGCTTAAGAACTAAATTGAATCAACATATTTTGACACTACAACTTGGGAGAAGTGGGAATAAGAATGGATGGTGAAAAATATGTTGAATATGAATCAAGAAAAAAGAATGAGAATAGCCAGAGATAAGTTTCATATCTATACACAGGATACTCACAAAATTTGAGCAGTTTTAAGTTTTGATTTAAGCTATCATCAACTCATGCCAGGCAATAGACTGGTTGGTCTTTCTCACCTCAAGTCTCTCCCCATTCCAGTCTATTCTAAGAAGCCAAAAGTAATTTTTCTTATGCACAGCTGTGACACTACTTAATAAATGGTGGTTCCCCAACATCTCAGAGATCAAATATGAAAGCCTCTTCAGCTTTCAAAGACATCTACAACCTGTCCTCCTTTTATCTTTCTAGGCTTCTTAACATTTTATTCAATTCCACACTCTAAAATCTAAATTCCTTAACCTTAAAAAAACATTCACTTGACCTTTTCATGCATTCAAATTATTGCCTTCCTGCTTCTCTCTTTCATAACCACCTAGAAAAAGCTTTTATATTCATCACTTCTACTTTGTTTCATCATTCACCTCTCTATTCTGGCTTTTAAGATCATCACCTGGGGCAGCTAGATGGGGCAGTGGTTAGAGCACCAGCCCTGAAGTCAGGAAGACCTGAGTTCAAATTTGGTCTCAGATACTTAACACTTCCTAGCTGTGTGAAGTTGGGCAAGTCAATGTACCCCAATTGCTTCAGCCAAAAAAAAAAACAAAAAAAAACACCAAAACAAAACCATTACCTGACTTAAATTAACTAAGTTTTCCCAAGAATACTCTAGGTCTGCATTAATACTTTGCTCCTTTCTAGTTGTCCGTCTCTATGGTTGAATCATCAATCATATAGCCAAGCCCTGTATGAAATGCTCCAAGACTGTCCTGAGTCCTCTCTTCTCTCTAAGTAACTACAAATCAGCTCACTGGGGTCCACCTATCAACTTTCTGAAGATGATTTCCAGATATCTGAACCTCCAGTCCTGGTTTCTCTCCTGAGAATCAATTTCCCATCACCAACTGATGTTTCTTAAGCACTTAAAATCCAACCTGTCTAAAACCTAAATCATAATTTTTACCCTCAAAACCTTTTTCTAATTCCCTTGTTTTTTGATGGTGCCAACATATACTCTTCCAAACATCCAGGCTCACAATCTCAGTCATCTCAGGTCTTGTTCATCTGACCTTTACATCTCTTGTTCTTGTACTCTTTTTAATACTCACAAGGTCACACTAGCTGAAACTCTCCCAAGTTGAATAATGAATAAAAAAAAGTTAATCCAAGCCCCAATTAAATGGTAACCTCCATTATCAGCAGAGACCCTACCTCAGGTGTTTTATATCCAATCCTTTCTAGTAAAGTTGTGGTTTGTCCTTTGTTTTCCAAGAGGACCAAGACATCAGAGAGGTGTTGCCAAGACATTCAAGTAAGTTAGATTTAAGTGAAGGAGGGCAGTGTAAAGTCATCTGCCTCTTTTCCTTCCAGGGCCATCTGGGTCCAGTAGCCAGATATAGATCAGGACAAGTGGAGATGTAATGGGAACAGTGAACTGGCGCAAAGGATAGAGCATTTACCTGGGAGTAACAAACCCAGCCTCAGGAATTTACTAGCTGTGAGACTTGAGCAAGTCACTTACACCCTGTTTACCTCAGTAGGTAAAGACAGAAACAGATGGAAGTGAGAAGAGTGTGGTGAGAAAAAAGAGAGAAAGGAGAGGTGAGGAGAGAAGGAGGGAGAAAGGGGAAAGCAAAAGGGGAAAGCAGAAGGGGAGTAGAAGATGGGGGAGAGAGGAAAAAGAAGGAAGAGAAAGGGGGAAGAGGGAGAAAAGGTCAGAGTAGATAGGCGAGGAGTACCGTAGAGGAATTGACCAGGGGGAAGTTAAAAGGGGGAATGGAGATAAGGAAAGAGGGGAATGAGGAATGGCAGCACAGGGCAAAAGTGAAAAGAGAAGAATGGTCTAGGAAGTTAATAATTAAGCGCTTCCTAGGTGCCAATCTTATGGCTCAAATACCTGTGGAGGCTGAAGTTGGTATGGGACCATCTCTAACTTCCCTGAACTCCTTGATTCCTCCCTCGTGGGGGCAACTAGACGCTAGCTAGAGCCCCGTGACAGGAGACCTTTCCGGAACTCCGGCGCTACCGTGGGGGAAGAAAATAGGCAAAGAATCCCCTGGCCAAAGCAGGAGGAAAGCGACCCCTTCCGCTCCGCCCCTGCGCGCCCCAGCCGAACAGCATAGACTCCAGCTCCACTTGTCAAGGAGCGGCGGGTTAGCCGGAACCTCCTTTGAACAACTAATCTTTTAATTCAGAGACCAAGCTCCATTATTCCTCAGCCCCTGCTACCGTCCAACCCCACGCCAAGCCTATTCCACCATTTCCCACAAAATCGTTCTGTGCATACCTGGAGGTCCACCGCGCCGCCATAATGCAACAACACGCAACTTCCGGTTCCCTTGGCCTTCCCGCTCTACCTCAAGGGTGAGGTTGAGGGCTTGTGTATGAAGAGGAAATCAGTGATAATAGATATCAAAATCTGAATATGGAGTAGCCGTCGGTATTTTCAACAATGGATTTTTTCTTTTTTTTTTTTTCTCGTTTGAATATAATCCAAAATCTTGACCCCAATCTAGAGAAGCAGGCACTTTCCAAACCACCGAACTTCCTACCTTACCAAGATGGTCACTGGAGAAGCTTTAGCAATGAAGGAAACTACAAGCTCCACCCCACACCGACGTAGAGGGGAGAATTCGCGCGGTGTGTTATGGGCGTTGTAGTACGTCTCGGCCGCAATGCTCTCTGGGAATCAGAGTTCCCTTGTTACAGCTAGGAGTGCTGGCTATTACATAAGAACTGTGGTCCTCACCTCTAAATCTGTCTTGATGTGATAATCTTGATACTCTTTCAGAGATACTCCAGGAAAATCCTGGAAATTCCTGACAATGTATTTGCTCCCTCTATAATTTGTATTCACAAAGCCTCTATAACCACAAGGCTAAATTCACAATACAGGAGCACGTGGCAAATTACTGAGGGATCACTAACATCTCAGTACAGTATTGGCTAAAGATTAGACTTGAAATTCTGAAGCTTTGTTTAAATCCTACTTACTTTACGAATCAGCAGCCCCTAGGTGTGTCATCTATTCCCAGTAAAGTGAAAACAGTAATCTTCGTGCTTATCTTTAATGAGATCATGATAGTAAAGTATTTTGTAAACTTGAAAGTTAACAAGTTAAACAAATTACTGTATTTTAGGAGGCTTGTTTTTAATGTAACAAGAAATATGCTTAGGAATAATAGCAAATGAAGGAGGAACAGTTCTTCAAATTATACTATAGTATATATGTGTGTGTGTGTATACACACATATGTATTATATACTAGACCTCAAAATATACTATAGTAAGTAATCATTAAAATACATTTAATATTACTTAAAAATAGAAAAATCAGTGGGAAAAAAAACTAGATTAAGAATCAGAAATAAATTCATTTGGAATAGTAATTGATAAAATCAAAACCATTTACTATTCAGAATTGGAAACTAGCTTGGCAGAAATTAAATTTAGGCCAACATCTTATGAAATATTCCACAATATACATAAATTGCTGGTGGAACTGTGAATGGATCCAGCCATTCTGAAGAGCAATTTGGAACTATGCTCAAAAAGTTATCAAACTGTGCATACTCTTTGATCCAGCCTATATCCCAAAGAGAACTTAAAGGAGGGAAAGGGACCCACATGTGCAAAAATGTTTGTGGCAGCCCTTTTTGTAGTGGCAAGAAACTGGAAATTGAAAGGATGCCCATCAATTGGAGAATGGCTGAATAAATTATGGTATATGAATGTTATGTAATATTATTGTTTTATAAGAAATGATCAGCAGGATAATTTCAGAGAGGCCTGGAGAGACTTTCATGAACTGATGCTAAGTGAAATGAGCAGAACCAGAAGACCATTATATATGGCAACAGCAAGATTATATGATGATCAATTCTGATGGACATGGACAGTGAGATAATTCAGACCAGTTCCAATGGTTTTGTGATGAAGAAAGCCATTTGCACCAAGAGAGAACAATGAGAACTGAATATGGACCAAACATAGTATTTTCATTCTTTTTGTTGTTGTTTGCTTGTATTTTGGGGGTTTTTCTCATTTTTTTCTTTTTTGACCAGATTTTTCTAGAGTAGCATATTTGTGGAAATATGTATAGAGGAATTCCATATGTTCAACATATATTGAATCACTTGCCAACCGGGGAAGGGAGTGGAAGGAAGGGAGAGAAAAAATTAGAATTCAGGGTTTTGTAGGAGTGAATGTTGAAAATTATCCATGTATATATTTTGAAAATAAAAAGCTTTAATTAAAAAAAAAGAAATAAAGAGTTAATATGAGGAACTTACCTAGAGAGTTGCAGATATTAGATGATAAATGCCTGGTAAGATATAAAGTGTCAAAAAGGTAAAAGAAAACTTTCAAATAAATTTAACTTCAAAAATTCATCTATAACATGCCCTGAAAATGATTCAATTCAACAAGCATTTAACAAGTACCTACTATTTTCTCTCTCTCCCTTTTTATTTTTTTTTTTGATTGATATATTTATTATGCTTGCTGCATTTTTTCTATTTTCTTCCAAAGACCTAAGAAGTCCCATGAATAATAACAAGAGACATTGTATAAAGATGGGAGGTAAATTTTTGCAAAAGGCTTTTCCTAAGTATTTGACTCCCCACACTCAAGGCAGGTACTTCTTCTATTATCCCCATATTGCAAGGGAAGAAAGTAAACTTTTTTTTCCTCAGTATTTTATTTTTCCAAATATATCTAAAGATAGTTTCCAACATTCATTTTTATAAGATTTTGTGTTCTAAATTTTTTCTCCCTCCTTCCTTTACCTCCCCTATTCCCTTACCTCCCTCCTCCTCAAGAGAGCAAGCAATCTGATATAGGTTAAATATGTACAATCCTTTTAAACATATTCCTAATATTTCTAATGTTTTGCAAGAAAAATCAGACCAAAAAGGGAAAAAAAGCAATCAAAAAGAAAAGCAAACAACAAAAAAAGGTAAAAATGCTATACTTCAATCCACATTCAGTTCTCTCTCTGGTTGCAGATGGCATTTTCCAACCCAAGTCTATTGTACTTGTCTTCAATCACCATATTGCTGAGAAGAGCTAAGTACATCACAGTTGATCACATAATTTTACTGTTATTGTGAAGTACCTACTGTTTTCAAAGGCTTGTGATAGAACTTGGGATACAAAAGAAAAAAAAAGAAAAATAGTTCTTCTCTCAAGGAACTTATAATTTATTTTTAAAAAAATATTTAAAATTTAATACCATAAATCTAATGCTATTCTGTTTGTCTTTCCTCTGCTAAATTTAGATCTACTCTCTATTTTGTTAAATGATTCTTTGATGCTCTTTTCTTTATTTCCTTTTTTAAAGCTTTGCTATCATTACCCTCTACTTTCCAACTACATCCCTTCCCTCCAAACAATAGCCTTCTCTTATAATAAGTATAGTCACATAAAACATGTCTACACATTGGCTGTATCTGAAGATGTATGTTTCTTTTTCCATCTCAAGTCCAACATTTCTCTTTAAAAGATTAGAGTGTCATGTTTCACCTTCAATTCTCTGTAGTAGTGATTGTGTATTGTATCAAAAAAAATTCTGAAATTTTTCATAGTTGATTTCTTCTATATTGTAATCACCATTAAGTCTTTTTTACATGTACACATCATAATTCATTTAGCCATTCCTAAATGATAGATATCCACTTTGATTTCAATGCTTTGCTACAACAAAATTTGCTACTCCATATCCATCTATCCATGCATTCATGCATCCATATCTATCTATCTGTCTATCTATCTATCTATCTATCTATCTATCTATCTATCTATCTATCTGTCTGTCTGTCTTTCTGTCTATCTATCTAACCTAATTTACTTTCCCACTTTCTTTGATTTCTTTGGGGGTATAAACTTAATGTTAGTATCACTGGGACAAAGTGTGTATAATTTAGTGACTTTTTGAATACAATTCCAAATTGATTTTGATTGGATTGCTTTACTGTTCTACCAAAAATCTATTCCTATGTTTTCCTTGTCAGTTTCTCCAACAATTGCCATTTTCTTTTATATAGCATCTTTGCCAATCTGATTAATTCAAGATGGAACCTCACAATGGTTTTAATGTCTATTTTTTTGTTATTAAGTATTTGCAGCATTTTTTAATATGGAATTTGATAGTTTACCTTTATTCTTTTGAAAACTTTCTACTCACATTTTAGGGCTATTTTTTAGCTGGAGATTAATCTCTCTAGATTTTTGTTAATATTATTCAACCCTAAAAGTGAGATTGTGCTAAGGGAACTGCAAATAAGGGAACTAAAAATAACTAATAATCAAAATATATATTAATGCAAAGAATTTTTGGAGAAAGTAGGAATTATATAAAGTTAGAAAAAGACCATTAAAAAGTATCAACTTCACCTTCTTTTCACAGGTTTTGAAAAGCAATATCATAATAAAGACCACAATATAACATTCTCATGCTCTCAATTGATATTTGTTTGCATTGTGCTTCCTTTATCTGATTTTTCTTTCTTGTAGATACGATTTTTCTTGTACAACAATGATAAGTGTAGAAATATGTATGCATATATTCGATTTGTCAAGTATTTTAATATAATTAACATGTAGTGGATATCCTGCCATCTAGGGGAGGGGCAGGGAGTAGGGGGGAAAATTTGTAACAGAAAGCTTTGTAAGGGTTAATGTTGAAGAATTACCCATACATATGTTTTGCAAATAAAAAAAATTTAAAAAAAAGAAAAAAGAAAATCTGATGGCCAATCTATGTTGACCTTTCCTTCCTCTTCCACAGATCTGAGAGGTAAACTGTCCTATGTTCTTCTAATTTATTTACAATATCATTCTTTATGTCTAGATCATGAATCCATTTTGACCTTATCTTGGTATACAGTTTTAGGTGTGGGTCAATGCCTAGTTTCTTCCATATTAGTTTCCAATTTTCCCAGCAGTTTTTGTCAAATAGTGAGTTTTTATTCCCAAAGCTGGGGTCTTTGGGTTTGTCAATCACTAGATTACTATAGTCATTAACTATTTTGTCCTGTGATCCTAACCTATCCCATTGATCAACTAATGGAGGCAGCATTCTCAAACCTGCTTTGCCTGGGAACTGAGTGGGTACCTGTGTACCAATCTAATTGGCTATTCCTTTTACCTTGACATTCTATGAAGTAAGAAAGACTGAATTAGGAAGAATTAAATCAAGGATTGTAACTGATAAAGGCTAGAAATGCAGTTCTGGATTTGGGTCATTCCTATTCTGGTGAGTAAATATTATCTGATGTTACACCAGAGAAGCAGTGAAGAGAATAGCCCAATAGCTAGATGCCCCTCGAAGAATGACATGGGAAAATAGAATGACTTTAGAAAGATTATTGGCAGGAGGAGGAGGAACATGTTATAATTGGAAGTAGTTTCACTCCTAATACAGCCCTCTCAGAAAAATTAGAAGAAAATTCAGGGATTAATTATCCACCTTGTGTAGGAGACTTGTATAGGGGTTAATAGACTTTCATAAAGTAGGATTTAAAAATTAGCCAAATTTGAGGTAGTTTGAAAAGGATGTGGAAATCAAATTATTAAAAAGGAAAAAAAGGGGAAATTGTGAGAAGTGGATGAGCATTTGTTTTCCATAGTTATGAAATTTAAATTGGAGAAATGAAACAAATTAGAAAATGTAAACCCACCTAGACATCAAGGAATAATGGAGAGTGGAATTTATCTTCTCCCTAGAGAATGTAAGCTCACTGGGGCAGGGATTGACTTTTGTAATGAAGGCTGGTGTGGCCTGAGATTTGGAAAGAATCTTTTGTTTTCTGCCCTTATCCCTCAACAGCTATATCTTCTTTCTAGAATGTATGCTCTTTGGAGCAAGCACTGCCTATGTAAAGATGGGTGGAGATTCACATTTCCTAACTTCTGTAACTTTCAATTAATGGGGAATCAGGAGAAGGACTTGTACTTCAGGATAGGAAATAAAAGGCTGTCTTTGGGAGTTTCAAAGATATGTCTACACAACTAGGCATTCATTCTTGCAAAAATCTTTCCTGCATTCATTGGTGAGTTTGTGGAGTTCATAGTAAATTTTTTTTTTGTTTCTTACGGAATGTAAGGCCTTTGCAGGCAGAGAATGATTTTAATTTTTTAATTTTTACAATTTTTGGTACAAAGTACATACTTATTAAATTAAAAAAGTCATTCAATCAAAAAAAAAATTAACTTGATCCCTGAACCTAGATTAGATTAAATAAGAGCTGAAATTAAAGGGCTACTAAAATATGATAAGGACAAAAATGAAGACTTGAAGTACATTGAAAAATTCCAGGAATTTTACCTTACCCTACAACTTCAGATCCTCTATAACAGGACCCCAGTTTACTTTCCAAATTTATTTTACTCTCTTTCAAACATTTTATATTCTGGCTAATCAAGAGTACTAGATGTTTCCCCAAACTCTACAATCTATCACCTGCTTTTGTCTTTTATGTGGGCTTTCCCTCAAGCCTGGAATCTCTCTTCATTTCTAACTCCCAGAATTCTTAGGTTCCTCCAAACCTCAGGTTAGGTAACACTTTCTTCACAAAGCCTTCAATGATTCCCTCAGTTATTAACTTTGCACCTTTTCCAAATTTCATTGTTTACTTATTGGTCCATAGATTGTAAAAGTATTGTTTTTTAAGAGGAAGGATTTTCATCTTTGTTTTTGCATTTCTAGAGACTAGGTTAGTATTTTGGACACAATGGATATCTAATTAATGTTTATTGAATAGAATAAATTATTATGAACATTTTCATTCCTATTTTACATGAAAGGAACTTGGGGCCTCTGAGTTACATGAGTGGCAAAACTGGGAGTAGAACTCAAGCTCTCTGCTTCCCCCAGTTAGCCTTTATAAAAAGATACATGGTAGGTTTAACATATATTGTATTATATGCCATCTAGGAGACGGGATTGGGGGAACAGGAGAAAAATTGGAACACAAGGTTTTTCAAGGGTCAGTGTTGAAAAAAATTATCCTTGTATATGTTTTAAAAATAAAAAAAACTGTAATAAAAAATGGTACATGGTATAACTAGTAGATCTTTAATTAATAAAGGCCTTCAAACATTGGGTATGATTGAAAGCCTAGAAAAACCTACCCACTGGTTTTATCTATATAATAAAAAGTAAGAATTTTAAATAAAGAATGTTTGAAGGTATGATTACGAGAAGAAAATTTTAAAGAAAAACTGATATATTACCTTAGGAATGGGAAAAAATAGTTAAAGTATCTTTTTTCTTAGTCCAGTGACTAAGTATGTGTAACCACTGCCTTTCTGAAGGAGTTAGAGCTTAAACTTCTAGACTTTAAACTAAAAAGAAATAACAAAGTCCATCTTCATCTTAAGGGGAAGGAAAAACACCTCAACTGAAGATAATATTTGAAACAAGAAACTAAAAGCAGAAAGAAACTCTATGATTACTAGATCAGTGGAACCATCTGACAATGAATAGCACTAGAGCATGTAACTATCCATTGAGTATGTAAACTATATATATAATGCATGTAAAAGGTGAGATATTAATCGGGACTTGAAGCAAGTCAGAAAATCCAGGAGTCAGAGATGAGAAAGGAGACCATTCCAAGAATGAGGGATAGCCAGTGAAAATGTCTAGAGTCAGGAGATAACTTTAATTGTTTAACAAATATTTGTTGACTGACTGAATAAGAGTCCACAGTCTAGTAGAATCTATAATTTATTTTAAATGCTTAAAAGTGACTATAGACCTTATAGAAAATACATGCCCTAAGAGACCAAGGAAGAGCAGGCCCAGTAGAGATAATATAATAACATCATAAAAGAGTTACCCAAGTCTACATATTTCCTTGCCCTAACTACTTTCTACATGTCTTCTTTTTCATCAATGTTCCCTTATTTCCACTTTTCCACTGCTGATCTATATGTTTGTGCTAAAATGTGCCTCAAATTTATGAGGCACAAATGGGGGAAGCTATTTCATCAAATGCTTACTTTGAACTAATTCTATCCTCTGGCCAACTAAAAAAACGAAATACGTCAGTGGGAATTTATGAGCCATAGTTTTTGGTGGATATGGACACATAGAATATCTTGAACATGGTCTGGTTTGTCTTGAGGAACTCATGCGTGAATTGAAGAGTACTTCTAAATACTCTGCAAGGAAATGAACAAGTTTTTCCTTGAATGCAAATGCCCAGTTAGTTGCTTCATTAGATCTCCTACCTCAATAACAGTTTCTAATGACACATGATTAAAAACTTTAACAACCAAGGAAGACTTTTATAAAATTCATTTGGCATGCTAACACAAGACAGTATTTTTCCTTAGTTCTTTTTCTTTTTTTCTTTTTTCTGGATGACCTCGTTTGGGGAAAAAATTAAAGCATTCTGTGTCCTTGGGCTTCACCATCCTGTAGAAGTTTAGCAGGGGCTATAGCTGAATTGCCACTCAAAGAAGAATACTAAAGTACTTCAGTAGTATTTCATTCCCCCCTTGCAGATATCCAGATAGGTAATCAAAGAAATAAAGAATGAATGAACTTTGAATTTATTAGACAGAGTCTCTCTCTGTGTTTTTCTCTCTTGCATTCTCTGTCTCTCTCCCCTTTGATTCCTCATTTCTATAGGCTTAGAATGAGAACATTTTGTAGTTCTGCATGGCTCTGCTTCTCTCTCAGCAATGGTGTAGAGAGATACAGTTCAAATTTATAGTTCTTCCTGGCAGACTTCCTCAATAATTTTTAACTACTTTGGCAAAGCTGGTTTTTTTGGACACCAAAATTGTGCAATCATGTCATCCACAGAAAATTCTTCTATTTTGGAAAAAAAACCCATAAAATATACTTTGGCTATTTCTTCAAATGGATAATTTAAGGATTTCTTGAGCAGGTTTCCATGCTCAATTATATGTATTTATATACATGCATAAATATTCATGGGCATGTGTGTTGTGTGTGTATATCTCAACAAGAATTTATTAAATTCATAATGTATGAACGATACTGTGCTTTATGCTGAAGATACAAAGACACAAAATGAAAGTCTCTGATTTCCACAGAGCTTCCATATTACTGAGGAAGACTACATGAACATATATAAGAATATATAGAAAATATGCAAGGGGATGAAAATTTTATTTTATGGGAAACCTTATATACAGAATTTATAAACATAAGACTTCATGGAGAAGGAGTTTGAGCTGATTCTTGAAGCAAAGGCTTCTGTGAAGTGGAGATGAGAAAAAAAAACAATTTAGGTCTGCAGGTCCAATAGAATAGAACAGAGCTAAGAGTTGGAGTGTTGTGTATAAGTAACTGGAAAAAAAGGACAAATTTGTTGGCTTATAAAGAATTAAGAGATATCTAGTACATCCATGGATGCATAAATATATTCTGAAAATTCCATTTAAGGATTAAGAGAGGCTATGGAAGCCTATCTTTTTAATCTAATATACACAAACATATATAATAACTTCAATTCATTATAAGAAATATTATCAAAATCCAGTTGTTAGTTTAATAACACTTAATGAAAAGTCAAAATTAAAACTTGAAACCTCTAGAAGAACCTTAGCAAAATTTGTTGACATAGGGCTGCAAGTCCCAGATTCGGTATATTCCCAGAATTTGGGTACAAGCAACCACTACTCTTACTAAGAAAATCTATATCCAATATAAAGTTGATGAACTTAGACACCTTCAAAGAATTGTGTTTGCTAGTGAATTGTGGAGTTTTATTTATTGTCTATTACTTATTTATATTTTGTATATTTATATATTGTTTATTATTTTATCATCTATGATAAATGCCTCTAAAAACACTCCCTGTTAGGACTTTTGGGTTTTTGTTGTTGTACTTGTTGAGCATTTTTGAATTATATTATCAATATGGAGGAATCTTAATGTGAAAACTCTTTCCATGAATTTTGCTTCTCCATTCTTGATTGAGGATTTGGTTCAGATCTTTATCACTTAGTAATTGGCTAGATTGAGAAAACTGAAAATTGGATGGAACCAAGCTTGAGCAAAACAATTTTTAGGATGGGAGATTGAAAGAAAGGAAAGTTGGTGATCTTTTTTGACCTTGTGGCTACATCTCAAACTGTGTGGATCCTCCTAGATGGGAATCATGAGAAATTAGTTAGGCACTAACAAATAACCTTGGAACCCACTAATATTACTCTGAATAGAATACTTTGTATATATTTCTGATTGCTTATGCTTTTTATATTTTTAAAATATATTCTTTTCCTTTATAATCAAATTCTGCAGAAAAAAATTTCTGGATTTCATTGTATATATCAAAGAGGAAAGGAAGAGAAGGGAACAGATGCTTAGAGCTATAAGAATCTCAGTGTGGCAGTGATTTGGGGAACAGGATTATCAATCATAGTGTAGTAGAACATTGACCTTCACTCAGCTCAGAGCTTTGAGCCAAGGACTCATACATTTAGAAATTTTAGAGAGAAAATCATGGCTGGAATAGTAATTCCTAAGTGTTGAATGTGAAGGAAAGGATTGGGAACTAAACAGTACTGCAAGAAAACTCCAGATCATTGCCTGACATCTCTCATATTATCTGTGGAAACTGTCACTAGAGATAATATAGCCTAACAAATAATTTGTAAATGTATTCCTGATGAGACAAAGGGATTTTCTAAAATTTATCAGGAAATCCTTGTTGTCCCCCAACTCACCTCCAAAATTTTACCAAGAAGGCACAATTTAAAATATAATCACACTAAAAAAATTAATTACAATATGTTAATCACAGAGCAGTTATTTAAAAGACAGAAGCTTTTGGTGATTGGAATCAGTCAGTCAACTAATATTTACTGTGTGCCAGGAATTGTGCTAAGTACTAGGGATACAAAGAAAGACAAAAATACTCTGTGCCTTCAAGGAACTCACATTCAAACAAAAGAAGCAACATGTAAACAATTATATACATATAAGATACATAGTGTACATCTGAGGTAATCTCAAAGAGAAGGTACTAATAGTAGATGGGGGTGGGGAGAGGGAGACAAAGAAAGGCTTTTTGCATAAAGTAAAATTTAAACTGAGTTTTGAAGAAAGTCAGGTATATGGTATAACCAGTGAAAAGGCATGAAACTTGGCAATGGAGAGTCATACATGAGGAACATAATGTATTACTGAATTGAATATTTGGAAGGGAATGAAGTACAAGAGGGTTGAAAAAACAGAAAGGGAGCAATATAAAGGGCTTTTAAAAACAAAGCAGAGGATTTTATTTGATCCAAAAGTAATAGGGCCAGAGAAGAAAATGACAAACCATTCCAATATCTTTGCCAAGAAAACCCCATTCCATGTAGAATCAGACATGACTAAAATGACTCAACAATAAGAAAGAAATAGGGAACCATTAGGTTTTTTGAGTATGTAGGTGAAATGGTCAGACTTGACCTTTAAGGAGATCACCTTAGTAAGCTCAGTATAGGATGGGGATATATTTATGAAAGGAAGATCAATTAGAAGGTTATTTCAGTAGTTCAGATGTGAGATAATGAGTACATAAGCAAATAAGTGGCAAATAAGGTCATTAATAAGTGTCTGAAGCCAATCTGAAGGTGTTTTCCTGATTGCTGACCCAGCATTCTACCCACTGTACCATCTAGTTGCTTAGATCTACTTTGCTGCTCCACTGCTACTCACTGCAATGGCTTGCTTCTTTATCACAACTGCAGCTTCAGGTCCTTAACTGTGATAATTATACATTTTCTTAGGGAGAAAAGATAAGCAGAAGTAAACTTGAAAGCACTTAATCAATGCTAACAATATAATGCAGTATAAACACAAATAGCAAAATTAGAGATTTGAATTATAGAATTTTTAAGGTCCTTTACAATCTTAAAATTCAAGACTGTAAAAGGAGTGATCATGAAATATAGATTTAGAGTTGGCAGAAATCTTTGTAACATTAAACTTTGATTTTACAGATGAGGAAAAGTTGAAGGTCAAAGAAATTAAAGGAGTTGTCCATGGCTATAGATTGTCATTGGCATAATTCAAACTTAGGTTCTTTGATTCCAGACTCAGCAATTTTTCCATTGTGTCATAATAATCTGCAAAGACATCCGAAGAAGATCCCCACTGCATTTTTATCCAGATTTTGGAGGAAATGATTAGTGGTAAATTTCTTTTTGGGGGGGAAGGATACTCCAAGTATAGGGAATTACATGAGTAAATACATAGAAGTAAATGTAACTCATCCTTTAAAGCATTTTGTATGTAATGTGATTCATGGTTAATGGAAAAAGAAGTTACTAATTCATGGGCATCTATTTTATAATGGGAGCTAAGAGACTTGTGGGTATGACAATGATCCAAGATTTTCTTAAGATAAATAAACTGGTAAAACAGGCAAAACAGAAGCAGATAACTCTCCTCAGAAAAATAGTTCTGATTCCACTAGAATAGCTGTGATATCATTAATAGCTAACAAATTCCTAACAGCTTAGTACCTAACAAATACACGACTATTAGGATTATAGAACAGTTGGAGTTGTTTGTTAGATGCCCATGACTACAATGCAATTCTGATTACATTACATCTAGAGGGGCTTACTGGAGGTAGAAAAAGTCCAGAAGACAATTAAAATCATTGGAAGAATAAATGGCTTAAGAATGAGGTAAGACTAGGAAAAATGGGACTTTTTATGTATAGATTCTAGTTCAACAACTGCCAGTATGTGATTTTTGGAAAAAAAAAAACACTCTCTTTGGGTTTTCTTATTGAAAAGATGAAAGAACTGGATTAGACAAACATTCTTCAGACTCTCATGAACCTCTAGGATTTTATGATGCAGTCCAAAGGGCTTCAAAATAATGTACACACACAACAAATTCATCCACTGTGTTGTTTATTTTAATATTCAAATGGTATTGCTGGAATTACAGTGATGCTTTGGGGTGAGAGATACATATGCTACAGCAGCTGGTACCAGGGAAATCAGTGCCACTCGGTGCTCTAATACCTCTTTTAGTTACATGGCATAGGGTTCTGTCTAGAAGTGGGTGGCTTGGCTGACCTGTTCAGGACTATCTTAGGCTTTCAATATCTGGCATATCATCAGGAGTTATCATGCAAATGTTGCCAACACCTCAGCACTTCTTACTCCTTAGATCAACCCCTTTGATTTAAAATATTTGATAATTATAATATCTTGAAGAAAGAATTATGTTATTATTTTATTGATATTTTATAACTTGATTATTTGATTAGCATGGTATTAAATGTATAAATTAAGCTTTATAGTATTGGCATTTTTATTGGCATGGCCTAGCCATGAGCACTATTTCTTCAGCTACTTAGGTTGCTCTTTAAATATTTAAAAATGTTTTGTAATTGGTTCTATTTAAATCTTTTGTGGAATTTTGGAAAATTAATCTCCAAATATTTTATGTATTTTTGTAGGTATTTGGAATGAGATTTCACCATCTATTACTGCTTCTTGTTTTTTTTTATTTTTCAGCTTGCAACTTTGTTGAAGTTGTTAATTAACACAATTAGTATATGCACTCATTCCCTGCTTTCTCCAAGTATACTATAATCAGCAAATAGGATAGTTTTATCTTCTCTTTACTTTCTGTAATCTCTTTATCTTCTCTTATTGCTGTTTAATATTATTTCCAGAAACATATCAAATGATAGTGGGGAAAGTGATCATTTTTGTTTCACTCCCATATTTATTAGAAAAGACTCTATTGTATCCACATTGTACATGCTGTTTGCTTTTGGTTTCAGATAGATATTTTTTAGTAAAGAAAATTCTCTCCAAGCTTGTATTTTGTATTTTTGTTTTTAGCAAAACAAGTGCTATGTACAATATGTTCACTGCCTCTATCTGCACCTATCTCACTTCTTCATAATGCATAGTATCTTAGATAAATTTCTATAATTTGCTTTCTAGGATTTTGTTTAAAATTTTTGGGCCAATATTCATTAATGGCCTTATAGATCAGGTACTTGGTTTGGCTTGTGTAATCTTGCAGCAGGAGAACATGCTGAGTGGTGGAAGGAAATGTTTGAATTCAGGGTAGACATCAGTTCTTGGGTTTTTTTTTTTAATCGTGTGTGTGTGTGTGTGTGTGTGTGTGTGTGCGTGCGTGCACACAAGCACATGTTTTTAGTGTCTTAGATCTGGAGATAGCTGGGGTTTATTTTTGATACATAATTTTTGTTTTGGAGAGGTAAGAGAGTTCATGAAGATCACAGAAAATGTCTTGTCTTTTATCTGGTGAGCATGTGACCTGGAAGTACTGTGTTGTCTTTTTAATATTTTGGCTGACTCTGGTTTTCTGCAGAGGAATACTTGGGAAATTATTAAATCTATTAAAAGAGAATTGAACTCATAGTGTATTTATGTTCTACTTTGCAGGACTATTTTCCTTTGCCTTTTGGTATATCATTCTAGCTTTTCCTTTTATTTTCATTTTTGATAAAACATACTGTTTGTTTGGAGTAGAGTCACTTGGGATGTAAACTGTCTTTTTCTATCAACTTGTAATATTTTCTCTTTGAACCTGGAAGTTTTGAAGTTTTCTGGGTTCAATATGGGACTCATTTCTACTGACAAATGATTCTATTGTTCTGTATTTTATCCTTTAGTTTCAACACTTCTAGACAACTTCCTCTAATGGTTTCCTTTTCTTTCACCCAAGTACCCTCTTTTGAGCTCTCTACCTTTTTTTTTGGTCATTTTCTCTGGTTCCCACCCCCTAACACTTAATCTGTTTTTCTGATCAAGTTCACTTCTGTCTAATCCTTATACCTCATTTAATGACCAATGACAGTGAGATAGTTACTGAATGTTTTGTATTTTCCAACAATAGTAACTAATAAAATATTTTAATATTTTTGTTGCATTCACAAATTGGGGAGAGGAAAGAGGGGGAAGAAACCTTCCTGAAGTCATATGTCCTGATTTGAGATTAGAAGATAATATACTCATTGTCTATCTTAAAGTTGCAAAGTGTTTCTGAAGGGTATGGTTTTTTTTTTTTTTTTTGACACGGATACTTGTACAGCCAGCCATTATTAAACTTTATCAACATAATTGTTGTTATTTGTTCTTGAAGAGGACCATGACATCAGGAAAGTGATGCTATGACATGCAAGTAAATTGGATTTAAGTGAGGGAGAGCTGTGCAAATGTGTCTCACTTTTCTCTCCAGAGTCATCTGGGTCCAGTGGCCAGTATAGATCAGGGCAACTAGATATGGACTTGCATGCAATGGGAGACCTTACACTATTTAGGGTTAGGTCTTTAACAGATCTCAGTTTGACTAAGGCCACATCCATTCAGTGATTAAATCTAAGTAGCAATTTAAGAGAAAGATCTTGTTCTCAATTACTAGCTAGGGGAAATAGGATTGATCTCTGTCCAGGGTGCTGGATTGGAGTCAGAGGATTTGGGTTTAAATTTTACATTTGTCTCTTATTACCCAAGGCCACTTGCCTTTGTAGATTTCAGGTTCCTCATTGTGAAATAAGTAAGTTGGTCTATACTGCTTTTGAAGTTCCTTTGTTTCATGTCTCAGAATTGTTTTCAATTGTATTTCTCCAATCAGTAGTGAATTGGAGCTTTATTTATTTATTTATTTTGCTTTTTTTGCTGAGGCAATTGGGGTTAAGTGACTTGCCCAGGGTCACACAGCTAGGGAATGTTAAGTGTCTGAGACTAGATTTGAACTCAGGTCTTCCTGACTTCAGGGCTGGTGCTCTATCCACTGTGCCACCTAGCTGCCCTGAATTAGAGCTTTTTTAAAGTGACTATAAATATCTTTGATTACTTCATTTGAAAACTGTTCTTATATTTTGACTGTCAATTGAATAATGGCTCTTATTCTTTATAAATTTGACTCAGTCCTTTATATGTTTGAGAAATGAGGCTTTTATCAGAGAAACTCACTCGAATTTTTTTTCACAATTATTATTGTTAATATATTTCCTACCATCCTATTCCCCCACCCAATTTATTTTATTCTCTGTCTCCTTTCTTTCCTTTAAGGTATTTTATTTCCCTAAATACATGCAAAAATAATTTTCAACATTCACCTTTGCAAAAGCCTATGTTCCAAAATTTTCTCCCTTTCTATCCTTCTTTCCCCTCCCCAGGACAGCAAGCAATCTGATATAAGTTAAATGTGTGCAATTCTTCTAAATTTGTCATGCTGTGCATCTTTCTCTCCATTCACCCTGCCCCTTCTCAAAAATGTTTTGCTTCTGACAACCTCCTCCCCAATCTACCTCCTTTCCATCACTGCTACCCTTTATCCCCTTTCTCTTTTACTTTCCTATAGATTCCTATACCCAATTAAGTGTCTGAGCCAACTTGGATGAGTAATGTTCACTCATTCCCTCATCTCTCTCATCTTCCCTTCTATTATAAAAGCTTTTTTTTTTGACTTTTTTATGTGAGATAATTTACCCTATTCTACCTCCCCCATTTCCCTTTCTCCCAGTGCATTTCTCTTTCTCACACCATAATTTTACATTTTAAAGATGTCATTACTTTTCATTCAACCCAATTTGTGCCCTTTGTATATCCTCCTTTTAATGGCTCTTCTGATGACAAAGTTCTAATAAGTTACAAGTATCTTCCCATGTAGAATGCAAACAGTTAAATATTATTAAATCCCTTATGATTTTCCTTTCCTGTTTACTTTTTGACATGTCTGTTGAATCTTGTATTTGAAACTCAAGTTTTCCATTCAGCTCTGGTGTTTTCATCAAGAATAATTGAAAGTCTTCTATTTCATTGAATATGAATTTTCTTCCTGAAAGATTATATTCAGTTTTGCTGGAGAGATGATTCTTGGTTATAATCCTGGCCCCTTTATCCTTCCAAGCCTTCTGATTTTTTTTAATGTAGAAGCTGCTAAATTTTGAGCTGTCCTGATTGTAGGTCCATGATACTTGAATTGTTTCTTTTTATCTTCTTGCAAAATTTTCTCTTTCATCTTGGAGGTCTAGAATTTGGTTATAATATCCTTGGGAGTTTTCTTTTGGGATCTCTTTCAAGATGTAATTGATGGATTCTTTAAATTTCTATTTTACCCTTAGATTCTAGAATCATGGTTTTCCTTAATAATTTCTTGAAAAATGATGTCTAGTATCTTTTTTTTGATCATATCTTTCAGATAGTTCAATAATTTTAAATTACTTCTCCTGGATCTTCCAGATCAGTTGTTTTTCTAGTGAAATATTTTACATTGTCTTCTATTTTTTCACTTTTTGGCTTTGTTTTATTGATTTTTGATTTCTCATAAAGTCATTACCTTCCATTTGCTCAATTTTGATTTTTAAGGCATTATTTTCTTCAGTGAATTTTTATACTTCCTTTTCCATTTGGCTAATTCTTCTTTTTAAAAAAATTTCAATAGTACTTAATTTTCTAAATACATGTAAAGATAGTTTTCAATATCCATTTTTGTAAGATTTTATGCTTCAAATTTTTCTCCCTCCCTCCCTTACCTCTTCTTTCCTCAAGGAAGCAAACAATCTGATATGGCTAAAATATGTGCAATTAAAAAAACATTTCCATATTTGTCATGTCTAAGAAAAATCAAACCAGAAAAGAAGAAATCTTGAGAAAGAAAAAAACAAAACAAATAAACAAATGAAAACACTATGCTTCAATCCATATTCTATATCTATATCCATAGTTCTCTCTCTAGATGCAGATAGCATTTTCCACCCCAAGTCTATTGGAATTGCCTTAAATCACTACTTTGTTGTGAAGAGCCACATTCATCACAGTTGATCATCACATGATCTTGTTGTTGCTGTATATAATGTTCTCTTAGTTCTGTTCACTTCATTCAGTATCAGTTTATATAAATCTTTCCAGGCTTTTCTGGAAACACCCAACAATAATATACTATTACATACATATGCCACAACTTATTAGAAAATTCCCGGTATGAGGAGGAGCCAAGATGGAAGAGAGCAAACCTGACACTCTTTGTAACCTCCTCTTACCTTCTCTCAAAACAACAGTAGATTTAAGCCTCTAAACTGGTTTGGGAGGGGCAGCTAGGTGGCGTGGTGGACAGAGCACCAGCCCTGAAGTCAGGAGGACCTGAGTTCAAATCTGGTCTCAGACACTTAACATTCCCTAGTTGTGTGACCCTGGGCAAGTCACTTAACCCCAATTGCCTCAGCAAAAATAAAAAAAAAAATAAACTGGTTTGGGAGACAAAGCACCCTTATATATTTGGAGTAAAAAATATTCCCAGAAGAAGTTACCTTTGAAGAATTTCAGAATAAGTCTGTTTTAATTGGGCAGGGGGACTTTAATGCAGAATAGCATTAAATAAAGCTCAAAAGGCAAGAACCAGATAGTGTACGGGTTAAGTGTTGGGATAATTTATTCAGGTAATTCATTGAGAAATACAGAAGAATTATATTGGGGGCATATTATCAAACCTGTATTTTTGGAAGATAATTTTCTTTTCTTTGTTTTGTTTTAGGCTGTTCTTTTAAAATTTTTTCATTTTTCTTTTTACACCAGTGCCATTTTTTTAAAATAGCTTTTTGTTTTCAAAATATATGTAAAGATAGCTTTAAATATTTACCCTTGCAAGACTTTGTGCTCCAAATTTTCCTCTTTCCCTTCTCCTCATCCCTCTCTTCTTCTATACATATTTCTACATTTATCATGCTGCACAAGAAAAATCAAATCAAAAAGGAAAAAAATGAAATGAGAAAGAAAACAAAACACAAGCAAACAACAACAGTTGACCTGAATCACCTCATTGTTGAAAAAAGCCACATCCATCAGAACTGATCATCATATAATCTTGTTGTTGCTGTGTACAATATTCTCTTGGTTCTACTCTCTTCACTTAGTATCAATTCATGTAAGTCTTTCCAGGCTTTTCTGAAATCATCCTGTTGATTATTTCTTTTAGAACAATAATATTCTATAAATTCACATACCCTAACTTATACAGCCATTCTGTGTGCAATGTTCTCTTTTTTGGAAAATAATTTGTATAGCACTTTGAAAGATAGATTTGGAAGGGGACCGGCTGGCATTAAGAGATCAGATAGGAAGCTATTATATAATAGTTTGGGACAAAGAAGATGAAGAACTGAACTAAGATAGTAGCAGTACTTGGATATAAATAAATATTTATAATATTTAAATATTATTATTTAATAATAATAAAATATTATAGAGGTAGCACAGGCACAACTTGACAATTGATAGATGATGAAAAAGGAAGAATCAAAGTCAATGATTGGCTACAATGGAGAAAGACCTATTAAAAATAATCAATATGTGAAACCATTTAGGTCCTGAGTCAGTTGCTAGAATTATTCAAAGTGATTCAGAAAGATTTGTAGTATCTTAGTCCCTTAGACTTGATACATCGGGATCATACTAGAAGTATGAGTGTTTGTATGATCCATTTATACCCCATGATATAGAAAGTCCTTTTGTCAGTGGAACCTAGTGCTTTAGAAATGGACTTAAAAGGGGCTGCTAGATGGCACAATAGATAAAGTGCTGGCCCTCAAGTCAGGAGGACGGGAGTTCAAATCTGACCTCAGACACTTAATACTTCCTAGCTGTGTGACCCTGGGTAATCACTTAACACCAATTGCCTCAGCAAAAAAAAAAAAAAAAAAAAAAGAAGAAGAAGAAGAAATGGACCTAAAGTACTATCCATCTCTCAGGGTCTCACACTGAACCCATTTTCTAAAGTAATTGTATGGAGCTTCAAAGTATTTATTAAGGGTCTTCCCTCTAGAATTATATTCAGAATTGAGATGCCTATGTAAAGTGACTTTAAGTAAAAACAAGTGTCTTAAGCTTCACTCTTTAAAGAAGCAAATCTTTGTGATATCCAGGGTGAATATTCTATAGTACCTAGGTCTGGGGTGTGTGTGTGAATTCAAAGTGATTCTGAAGATCAGGATATTGGAAAAATGCCGAGTTCATTTTTGTTATTAAAAATGATGAATGACTTGCTATTAGTTGCTGTCATAGAATGACATAATTTGTGAAAGTTTTTCCAGAGTAACCAACAGTGTTATTTAAAAATACATAAGTAAATCAATAAAGTTAATAACTTGTATGATCTGTAAATTGATGATGTCATCAGGGCAGGACTGGCCCTTAAGTTGGCAAAATTCATTTTGGCACCTTCTCTCTTCTTTTTTTTTAAACCAATATTTTCCTCAGCATACTACATTTCTACCATTCCCATCCCATACCAATCCTCATCTCTGACACTTAGTACCCTTCTGTTGCTTCCCAATTATTTAAGACTCTGCTTGATTGGTAGCGGTTTATTTCTTGAACTTAGCTTGATCCCTTGCCACTTGTCAAAACATGCTTGTTTTACAGCCATTTCCTTAGGGCTCTACTAGATCATCAATTAAGTTAATTTATACTAATGAGTTAATGGTCAATGATGGCTAATATATCATTCTCTTGGGGGTACTTCCACCTTAATAAATAGCTTCTAGAAAACATAGAGCCTTAAACAGAAGGGATGAATCACTATGGCAAGTTGGCAAGAAATGTATTTTTGCAAAGGAGGGGAGGTAATTTCCTAAGGGTTGACTAATTGCCTTCTCAACAAGTCATTTGGAAAAGTTTCACACCACATTGTTTTGGATAATGGAAGAATGGTATAGTGGAAAGAATACTGGTATGGAAGCTGCAGGATTTTGTCATCTAACTTAAAGTTGATTTCAATATTTTTACTGATGACTTCGATGAAAGTATAGATGGCATGCTTATCCAAGTCATGATTGATATGGCACTTGTAGGTATAGCTAATGATCTGGATGACAGAATGAGCATCTAAAAAGATAACTCATGAACTGGAACAATAGATCTAATTTTTCAAAACAAAATGTCATGTAAAGCTACTTGCATTTAGATTAAAAAATAACAATTGTGCAAGTATAACAGAAAAATATATGATTAGACAGTGGATCCTATGAAAACATCTTACATGTTTTAATTACAATATCAATGTAAGTCAATAGTAAGTTAAAAACTAATTAAATCTTAGGCTACACAGTGAAAATATAATATACATATCAAAGGAGGTATAAATTGTATTGTACTTCACAGTACACATTACAGTGGCCAAAGAAATCTTGGATTATTATGTTTAGTCATTGGTGCCATGTTTTAAGAGAGACATTGAGAAGCAGGATATATCCAAGGAGAGTAAAGAGGATGATGCAAGGATTTTAAATCATGCTATAAAATAAATTAATGGTCTAGAGATGTGCCACTTAATGAAGACTTGGAGAAAAGTGAATGAAATTATAATCAAAATATATTTTAATATATAAATATTGGAGATTTTTATATTGAAGATTAAATTTATTATATTGGTTTCATAGGAAAAAGTCTATACAAGAAAGAATTTCCTAATAATTAGAACTGCTCAGAATTGAAAGAGACTACTATCCTAGAATTATAAAGATCTCTCACCCTTCATATTGTATACCAAGATAAAGCCAAAATGTATATATGATTTAGACATAAAGGATGATGGCTTAAACAAATCAGGAGACCAAGGAATAGCTGACCTGTCAAATTTGTGGAGAAGGGAAGAATTTCTGACCAAACAGGAGATAGAGAACATTATGAAATGCAAGATGGATAATTCTGATTACATTAAATTAAAATGTTTTTACACAAACAAAGCCAATGCAATCAAGATTAGAAAGGAAACAGAAAGCTGGTAAACAATTTTTATAGTCAGCATTTCTGATAAAATCCTTATTTTAAAAATATATAGAGAACTGAGTCAAATTTAAAGAATACAAGTTATTCCCCAGTTGATAAATGGTCAAAGGATATGATCAGACAATTTTAAGATGAAGAAATTAAAGTCCCCTCTACTCATATGAAAAAAAAATCCTCTTAATCACTGTTGATTAGAGAAATGCACATTAAAACAACTTTGAGGCACCACCTCATACATGACAGAAAAAGATAATGATTAATGTTGGAGAGGATGTGGGAAAATTGGGACACTAATGCACTATTGGTGGAGTTGTGAACTGATCCAACCATTCTAGAGTACAATTTGGAATTATGTCCTTAGGGATATAATACTATGCATACTCTTTGATTTAGCAATAACACCAGTAGGTCTGTATCCCAAAGAGATACCAAAAAAGGAAAAAGGACTCATATGTGCAGAAATGTTTGGAACAGCTCTTTTTGTGGTGGTACTTGGAAATTGAGGGAGTGACCATCAGTTGAGGAATGGCTGAACAATTTGTGATATATAAACATAATTGAATACTATTATTCCATAAGAAATGGTGAGCAAGCAGATTTCAGAAAAATCTGGGAAGACTTGAATGAACCGATACTGAGTGAAATGAGCAGAATCAGGAGAACATTGTAAACAATAACTGCAACATTATGATATGATCAACTTTGATAGACTTTGACAGATAATCTAAGACAAGAAACTAAAAAGAACTATAGAGACTGAATGCAAATTAATGCATACTATCTTTTTAAAAGCTTTTTATTTTATTATTTTTTTCCTGAGGCAATTGGGGGTTAAGTGACTTGCCCAGGGTCACTCAGCTAAGAAGTGTTAAGTGTCTGAAGGCAGCTTTGAACTCAGATCCTCCTGAATTCAGGACTGGTTCTCTATCCATTGTGCCACCTACCTGCCCCAAGCTTTTTATTTTTTAAAACATAAGCATAGATAGGTTTCAATATTCACCCTTGCAAAACCTTATGTTCCAAAATTTTTTTCTTCCTGCCTTCCCCTTACTTCCCCCCCCCCGATGGCAAGTAATCTAATATATGTTAAACATGAACAATTCTTCTATACATCCATAATTATCATGCTGCACAAGAAAAAATCAGATCAAAAAGAAAAAAAATGAGAAAGAAAACAAAATGCAAACAAATAACAAACTGAAAATATTATGTTGTGATCTATACTTGTCCTCCAGACTCCTCTCTCTGGATGCATATGGCTTTCTCCATCACCAGGCCATTGGAATTGGCCTGAATCACATCAAAACATACTATTTTTACTTTTTATTTGTTTGTTTTTTCTTTATTGTACTTTTCCCCTTTTGTTCTGGTTCTTCTTTTACAACATGACTAATGTAGAAATATATTTAATATGATTGTACATACATAAAAAAATCTCACTTTTTGTTCCAGTCCATGCATATAATTCAATTTAACATGTCAAGCATGTAAGGAATTGATCTCTGGCAGTTGGGTACTGCCATCCAAAGTTAATAAACCAGGCTTAATCCCTTTCTCATGAAATAAACCTCTAGATACTTGGCAGATATTATATTTCCCTCTACATGTTTCTTTTTTTATTCTCTGGGCTAAATACGTCCAATTCCTAATTCTTATGTGTAATGATTTTGGGAGCTTTCATAATTTTGAATGTACTACAACTTTTCAATGTGTAATGCTCCGGGAGAAACTGAGGCAGTATCACACATTGATATTAATTGGAGAGTTTAGAATCCATAGCTATGGATCGAGACTGCTGGGACTCTTGTCTCAAAGCACACAGTTCATTTAGAGTTTAGACTGGCAAACATTAGCCAGTCCACTGGATCTCAAGTATCCAGCAATTGGTAAGTTTGGTCCCAGGATTCTTATAGGGTTCCCAGTGCTCAGGGGAACAAAGAGCTCATGAAGCAGAAGGAGGGGTAAGGTATTGGGGGGATTGGAGTTCCAGGAAAGGATTATCAATTCAGTTCTGACAGATTGGGGATGTGGAGGAAGGGATCATAAATTCTGAGAAGCTAGGAAAGAAACTAAGAAACATTGTCTGAAGCCAAAAGATAAGGAGTATGTCTAGGTATTTGAGATGGACCATCTAGAGGTTTTATGACTCTGTAATGCTAGTCCAATTATTCCTGATGGTCAGGAAGTGGGGGTTATGCTACTGAGGCAGAACAATTAAGGGAAACTGAAACAGGGCAATTCAGGGATACTGAAACATGGAATTGTGGCACAACAAATAAATGTCCTCCTTAAAGTGCTGTGCTCAAACCTAAATATAATACTCCAGATTTAGTTTGAATAAGTATTCAAATATTATCATGTCCCTGTTTTGGGAATCTATACATTTATTTATGTAGTCTATGATTGCATTAATTTTTTGGATTGTTCTCTTTTACTATTTACCCATATTGAGTTTAACATCTACTAAACTCAAGAGTTTATTTTTTAGCAATCCAGTCAATAGAACTTCTTTCTTTCTTTCTTTTTCCCCCTGGAAGAACTGCTCCCTAGTCCTGCTTCTAAGGATCCATATCTTCATCAAAATGGCTTCTCCACACCTTCCCCTTTGGTGTAATTCTAATTCTTCATTTCTTCCCATAAATCTTTAATGGAGTTCAAGTTGAAGTGATTTCTTATTGATAATAGTAATAATAACAAGAACAACAATAGATACTATTTAAATTGTGCTTTTAATATTTAATTTACAAAGTGCTTTAGGTGTCAAGCTTATTTCCTCCTATTTCTAGAAGGCATAAAACTACTGAATACTATGGAGCTTCCTTAATAAAACCCACAGCTGTTCAAACAAATTTGGTCTAACTATTTATGCAAGAAAAAAACAAATAATAGAAAATTTACTTTTGTCCACAATGTAATATGTATTTAGATGCATATTTCATTGACTTAATCTATCAATAGACATATCTTAGACAAACTGCAAAAGGACAATGGAATGGGCCCAAAATTGAATAGAAGAAAGAGAGAAGACCAGATTGCGCTTGAAAAATTGGGTAGTGTGAGCAACTATCTCCAAGCTGTTCCTTAACAAAAAAGTTCATCTTTAAAAATATCATCATTTTTATGGTAATACTATATGACTATAAATCATGAAATATCAAAATTTTTACAAAAAGTCAAAATTAGCAATTACTTAAAAGGCAATATAGAAATATATGGTGGGTATAAGTAGGGTATTATCATATTATTAATTATGACAGAAACAAAAAGTTGCATAGAAGCTATCATACAGAAACTATATAGTCAAATTCACAGGCAGATCAGTAATTAAGTAAAAATAAAGGGAAAGAATTGGATAGTCCAAATGCTATACTAGTTAAAGGTCTCTTTAATTCTCTTACAGGGACCCTAAGAAGTTAAAATTTTCTATTTCTTAGCAATTAATTTTCAAAAATTAAGCTAGAGCCAATAAAATTATAGAGTATGATGTATGTAGTTGTCTAAATTTATTTATTTTGCTGAGGCAATTGCGGTTAAGTGACTTGCCCAGGATCCCACAGCTAAGATGTATTAAGTGTCTGAATACCAAATTTGAACTCAGGCCCTCCTGACTTCAGGGCTGGTGCTCTATCCACTGCACCACCTAGTTGTCTAAATTTAAAGGATATGGCTTATGGGTAGCTTAACAGGACTTTGTATCTATGCAAAGAGCAGAAGAAACATCATGATGACATGATCAATGCCCTAGATGAAGAGAAGGGTAGGCAGGATCCATAAATAGAAGAGCGGTAACTGGCTAGACTTATTTATATTTATAGTTCTTCTGGTCTGGGAGCACAAGTCTATCAAATCTATCAAAAAACAATCCTGAATGGAGACTGAAGAATCCTGGGATTTACTTTAAAAGCTTGTGCTACTCTCTCAACTTTCTTTCTCTCAAGTTAAGTTTTTCTTAAGGTATCTGTCATGTCTGCCCCTTATACAGGCATGCCTTGCAGCACAAGACTGTACCTCCCCATAACAATAAGCATCCACATTATACTCTGCCTCAGTTTCTCTGCCTCAGTTTCCTTGAATTGTTCTGCTTCAGTTTCCTTGGTGGCAACTCCCACTTCCTGGCCATTAGGACTGAGATAATTAGGGCTTCAGAGCTCTGGCCACTTTGGCATTCCAAAGAGTCATAAAACTCCAGATGGCTTATCTCAAATACTTGGGCATCTTCTGGCAAAGACTTCCTGTCTCCTGCTTGATCATCTTTTTCCTGCTTGATCGTCTTCTTCCCTCCCAACTTATCAGAATTTATGATCCTTCTTCCTTATCCCCAACCTGTCAGAACTTAATTTATGGTCCTTTCCTGGAACTTCCACTCATTCAGTGGTCTGTTCCCCTTGCTTTTGTTTCCCTAATTGCTGGATCCCTAACAAAATCTCTGGAATTACTTGTTCGTGGCTGGATGTTTTGAGGCAAGAGTCCCATCAAAGCTGACTGGCTATCACTCCACCAGTCCAACTTCTCCACTATTAAAATATTAAAATCTTCTAATCTCTGTCTTGCCTCAGTTTCTCTGGAATTACAGTTATGCTTTTAAGTTTTAATTTACCTAGCTTCCTGGGTACAAGTGAGTCTATCAGGCAATAAACATTGATTAAATTCCTATTAAATGCCAGGCATTTTGTTAATCACTAGAGAGAGGAAAAGAGGCAAAAGACAGTCACTGTCTTCAAGGAGCACATAATCTAATGAGGAAGACAATAAGCAAACAAAGCTACATCCAAGACAAGTTGGAAATAATTAAGAGATAGAAAGTACTAGAATTAAGAGAGGCTGGAAAAAGCTTTCTATAGAAGGTGGAATTTTAGCTCAAATTTCAAGTCAGGCAAGACAGAGATGAGGAAGGAGAGCACTCTAGGCATGGAATACAGTCAGAAGAAAATTCCAATAGCTTAGAGATGAAGTAAAACAGCAAGGAGAGTAGTATTACTGAATCAAAGATTATAGTGCAGGAAGTAAGGTCTAAAAAGTTTGAAAAGATGGGAAGGAGATGTCAAATTAGAGTGTTTTATATTTGATCTGGATGTATTAGGAAGTTACTGGAGTTTTTTTTTTTTTTTTTTTGAAAAAAAAAAAAAATAGAGAGAGAGAGAGAGAGAGAGAGAGAGAGAGAGAGAGAGAGAAGGAGAGGGGAACAGAGAGACAGAGAGATAGAATGTGTGTTGTCAACCTTATCCCTTCCCCTCCTCCCACCCCTCAGAGTTTGGTCTAAGAAAGACAAAACAGGTTGTATTGGTGGCTTTATTCTTCCTAAGCAAGCATATATACATGGGAGCATATAACACAGACAGACATGGATGATCTTTGGGTGTGAGGTACAGTGATACATATATCTACATAAGAGATAATATAACAAACATATAATTTAGACTTCCTTACATTCAATGGGAATATTCACCAGTATCCCTTTTCAAAAGGCAAATACCTAATTTTTTAATATTAAAAATTAGCAAAATACTCAACTTCTCTGCTACATTGGCCTTAAAGTCACTCCCCCCCCCTTTTGGATGCAGCACTATTTGTTTTTGTTTTCCAGGTTTCATTTATTTTCTCCCTGGGGTAATATTGCTAATTCCTCATTTAATCTTACCTTTCCTGAGTTCCTTAACTTCACTTGATGATAGAAAATAGCAAGGTTCTTCTTTTCCCTTATCCTTATACTGTTTTTTTCTGGTAATAGCAACCAATAATTTAGGTTTTAAAAGTGGAAATTAATACAAACAATTAAAGCGGATACATAACAAGGAAAATTATTCACGATCCAGGTTCTTTTGAGTTCATTCTTGTCCTAAACATCACCTGCATGGAACTAGTCTTACTTATCATAAGCACACTTCTTAATATATTATCTACTCTTGGCTGTGGTATTAGTTCTGTTCTAGTATTCTTTCTGTGGGTTTGGCCAAACAGACCATTACACCTTAACTTTCTGCAATCTAGTTTGGCAATTCTTCAGTGTCAGTTTCCCACAGGTAATGTGGGGTTTGGATAGGTCAGATATCATGGTTATAACCAGGACAGGGAGATCTCAAATTTAGAGGATATAAAAAATTAACACATTTATACTTTTAGCCAGTATAGAAATGAACCCTACTTTCTTCAAGTGAATCTGCCTTAATTACTTCTTACATTATTTTCTGTTTTACTTTACATTTACTTAATGTTTTATTTTCCCTCAGTTGCATGTAAAAACAATTTTTAACATTTAAAAAAATTCTTCACATCTCTACTTCTGGGCAAATAATAGTTGCTTAATAAATGCTTATTGATCCATACATTTGATGATCATATGTTATGTACCCTCTTCTATTCTCTATTAAGTAGCAATGAAGTAGTGGAAAGACTGTTGGATTTGGATTAAGACAACCAAGGTCAACAGTCAATACTTAACTGTGACACTGTTTTACCTGGGAAATTTACAACTTCTCTGTCCCTCAGCTTCTCATTTACAAAATGCAGAAGTTGGACTTGATGACTCTTGAGATTTCCAACTCTGTACCTCTGATTTCATAAATGTAAGTTCATTCTTATATTCATGCAGGAACTATTTTTCACTTTGCCTTTTTAGCTAAGAATATTATCATGCACACAGTTGAAACTTAACAGATGCTTTGAAGGTTGGATTGTTTTAGACCAAAGACTTGATAAACCAGCAAAACTCTGAAAGCTATCTAAGTGGGAATTGTCAATTAAAAAAAAAAACCTTTTCACTCAAACTTTTAGAAGACACTTTAGGTAATAATAACTATAAAAAGTGGCATGTGGGACTTAATACATGTAGCATATTACCAAATCAGGCACTTTATATTAGTACCCTACATGTTCTGTGTCTACACTCATAATATCAAGAAGCAATTTTAGTATGAAATCTTTTCTAATCCCTACATCTCCAATGGATTCCCTTCTCAATTCTCTCCTCCAATTACCTTGTTTTTATTTTGTAGATTTATGTGTATATTATCTTCACCTTATCCTATGCCACTTTTTCCCTCTTTAACTATCATTAATCTACACATCTTGTCCCACTGACAAATCTACCCACCTTGCTATACTCTGTTGTATCCAGTTCCCCCTTTATTTATAGATTTTGGAGAGTGCTGTATGCTTCTTGGTATATCTATATTTATATGTATGCATTCTTCCCTATTCATTTCCAATGTGAGTAGGTTTTCAGAACTGTTAGTACTCCTCCCCAATCTTATGCTACCATGTTGGTCCTTCCTCTGTACCTCATTTGTATCAATATTAAGCATATGGCTTACATTTTCAGATATAAAACAGTTTGTTCTTATTGAGTCTCTTGAAATTAGTCTTTGAGTTGTCTCTTATATAGTAATTTTTCTATTGAATTCAGATTTGGTTGAGACCAACTCATAAAAATCATGGAGTTCACTGAATGTTTATTTTTTCCATTAAATATTATATTTAATTTTGCTGGATATATTTTTGGCCATAGGCCTGGTTCTTTTCATTCACGATATATAATATTCCAGGAGCTGTTGTGTTATATCATAGTAGCTGATAAATCCTGTAAAATTCTAATTGTAGCTCCAACATATTTAAATTGTGGGATTTTTTTTGTTTGTTTCTTGTAAAATTTTCTCTTTGTTTTGGGGTTTTTGAAATTTAACAATAATGTTCCTATGTGTTTTCCTTTTAAAACCTTTTTGATGTGGTGATTGGTGGATTTTTTTCTCTTGCTACTTCCCCCTTATATTCTATCATTTCAGAACAAATTCCTTTGATTATTTCTTGTATTATTACATCACGTTCTCCTTTATTTTGGTCACATATTTTAGGTAGTATAATTATTCTTATGTTTTCTCTTCAGATCTGTTGTTTTTCTTATGTTTCATATTTTCTTCTATTTTTTTCATTTTTTTATGTTTTGTTTTGTTATTTCTTGGTGTCTTATAATTCCCTTGGTTTTTCTTCACCCAATTCTAATTTTGAAAGAGTTATTTTCTTATTTAAGACTCTGGATCTCCTTTTCTAGCTGGTTGACTTTTTTCATAATTGTCTTGTTTTTCTTGGATAGTTCTTATTTATTTATTTAAGTTTTTCCTCAATCTCATTTCATTTTTAAAGTCTTTTTTGAATCTTGTGTGAATTCTTTCTGGGCAGTTATCCACTTATCATTACTTTTGGGGAATAAGAAAGGTTTATTTAACTTCAGTGTTCTCTGAAGATGAATCTTCCCTATTTCCATAGTAACTTTCTACAATTGGGTTCTTTCTTCTTTGCCTGATCATTGTTTTTTTTTTTTTAATGAGAACTTATTAGTGTAGCCACCTATAATTCTGGGAGGTGGTGGGATGATAGTTTCACAGGCTTCATTTCATTTCTCTCCTCTAACTTGTTACCACCAAAACCCCCACCCACCAGCTAGAGCTAGTGCTAGCAGCCAAGAGTGTCCTTGCCCTACTGCTTCTGCACTCAGTAAGTGTGCTGGTTCTTTCTTGCCTAGGATAGCTGGACATGATATTTCTTATCAGAGATATTCCCTTAATCTTCTGTGACTCAGATCTCCTACTTTGTAGGTGTCTAGGAGGTGAAAGTTCCTGTGATTTGGGTTGAGAATACTTCTGAACCTAGAGAGCCCCGAGGTTCCCTGTTTACTGTTTCTTCAGAGATAGCCTGGAGTAATTTACACTTCACTATGGGTTAAAGCTGGATCCTGGAGTATTTCTTTGGATTTTCTCTGGGTTGTCCCAAGGGGCACCCTGTTCTGTCCCAAGTTTTAACTTGTTTGGCTTTTTTTGCCATTCTGTTTGCTTTAAGGTGCAGTTTTGTTTTGTTTGTAGATGAAATATGGAGAGCTTGGAATTTTCTGACCTACTCCATCATCTTCTCAGAATCCTCCATTTGTATTATTGTACTCATGTTGTAGTAGCTTCTTAAACTAACCCCCCCCATTTCCAGCCTCTTCATCTTGCAATGTACCCATGTTAATCATGTCATTCACCTTGTCAAAGCACCTGTTCTCTCCACTTAGAAGTTGTAAAAGCCTAATATTTTCTTTCCACTTTTAATGAATATTCAAAGGCTTCCTCAGAAACCTTATCTTCTACTACTCCCATTCATCTTCTCTGAGCTCCAGAAAAATTAGGCTACCAACTGCTCCTCAAAGACAGCTCTGACTCCATACTTTTTTTGGGGGTGCTACTTACTTAAAAGCCTTTTCTGCATCATAGTCTGCCAATATGTTACCCATCAAGGTCAAATTCAAATTTTACTTCCTTTACAAAGCTTTTCTTTTTATTATTATTAATTTAACCTAAAGCAACCTCTCTTTCTCTTCTCTGAATTTCTACAACCTATTATTTTTACCTCTTTTAAGATGCTTGCTATATTTTGTCTTTCCTTTCAATTGTATACTTGCTTTATCTCTCCTACTGTAATCTCCATGAGAGTAGGGACAGACTATGCCTTATTATTTGAGCATCTGGCAGTGCTTAGCATAGTGTGATGCACAAGTGTTCACTAATAGCTAATAATTACTTATTGGTTGGATGTTGATAATGGGAACATAGCAAGGCAATCTTTGTCCACAGGGATATTATTTTCCAGTGAGGGAAGCTAACACATAAAAGAGAGATGAAAAACTGGAGGGGGAAGAGGTTCTTGCTAAATAGAAAAATGAGAGATTGATAGACTGGACCTTTCCTCAAAATGAAGAGTCTGGAAGAACTCATCAATATTGCAATGAATTTTTTGTTTGATCCCTTGTAACTGATTAGATTTATCACATTAGTGATGGTATAAGAAAAGGATAGGGCATAGCTATATGCCTACCTTTCTCTACCTTTAGTCCTGGTCTAGGACTAAGGGAGATGAAATACAAGCTAGGCAAAGATACATTGCATAAGCCTAAGTTATATACAGATGGTAATAAAATACAGATGTTAATAAAAAAGTTAAAGAAGACCTTATAGGTGATAGGAAAGCTACAGCTGTCAGTCATTTTCTCCTATGTAATCCAGCATTCCTCCTTCCTAGCATCTCTTATATTTATGTGCTTCAGTTCATAGCACTGATGACCAACATAAAACGTGGGATAGTACATAAAGATCTAAGAAAGCCCAGAAGTCTAATGGCTTTAATGATGGGCTAGAGGTCAAAGGGGCAGCAATCCTGTTTTGATTATTAAACTTTTTATGTTTACTATATTCAAGTTAAAAATAAAGGAAAAGTTGAATTCTAATGAACTACTCAATAAGCATTTATTTATTTATTTATATTATTAAAACTTTTTATTTGCAAAACACATGTATAGGTAATTCTTCAACATTAGCTTTCTGTTACAAATTTTTACCCCCTACTCCCCACCCCTCCCCTAGATGGCAGGATATCCACTACATGTTAATTATGTTAAAATACTTGACAAATCGAATATATGTATACATTCAATAAGCATTTATTAAGAACCTACTTTGTGCTAGGGACTGTGGTAGACCTAAGGAATAGGAACACTAAAATAGTTCATATCCTCATGGAAGTCATACAATGAGGGGACACAGCACATTCCCAAATACACATAAAACAAAGTATTTTCTGGGTAGAAGGAAGCATTAGCATCTGGATAGGATCAGGAAAAGTTCATTTGGGTAGAGGATGCTTTTGTTGATTTTTGAAAAAAAAGTTAAGGATTCTAAGAAGCTTATTCTCCCATAAATTTCAGACCTGGGGAACTGCCTACTTTAATCCAATCCAATAAAAGTTTATTAAGTACTTACTCTGTGCCAATTACTATGCTAAGTGCTGGAGATACAATTAATAATAAGAAAGACAGCCCTTGCCCTCCAGGAACTTTAGAATTTAAAGGCAGGGCAAGATGCACCAGGAGACATCTTGATCCTTGAAATTGAAACTAGGCAGAGCAGTAGATTTAAAGTAGAATGAGTTGAGATCAGTTTTTTTTTTTCTGTTCCCTATAAAGGAAGACATTGGGAGAAGAGGAGAGGGGACTGAGGGAAATGATGTTAATCAAAGCTTGAATTAGCATGATGGTAAGATTAGAAATGATGAACTTCTTCTGACTGGAGAATCTTGTTCTATGGAATTGGAACCAAGCAGAGAAGCTAATGCAAAGTGGAGTGAGGCAAACAGATAGGAAAAGGAAGCAATGAAATGAAAAACACTGCATCCATTTTGTCTGGATTAAAAGGAGGGGTAATAATACATACCTGAAAGTAGATAAGACACTTTATTTAATTTTTTATTTTTAATTTATGGAATAAAACAAGGATTTCCATAATAGGAAATAAAAAAGATGATTACTTATGAAACTGTAAATCTACTATGCACAATTTGCTATTCTTTTCAAATATACAGCAAAATTATAATGTAAATTTCTTTTGTTCTCTCCCTCCAACTTAGAGATGGCTACTGTTAAGTATGTGTATATGTGTGTGTGTGTGTGTGTGTGTGTGTGTGTGTGTGCATGTATGTACAATTTTTCTATATATACTTCTATTTATCAGTTCTTTCTCTGGATGAAGATATCTTTTTTCTTCATATGTTCTTCATAGTTAATTTGGGTATTTATAAGAATTAAAATAACATTCATTCAAAGTTGTTCTTTTTTTCCTTTTAAATCCTATTTATTGAATTTTTATTGCATTTATTAACATTTTGACAAGGAGTCCACAGACTTCACCAGACACCAGTGGGCTATGACATCAAAATGGTTCAGATTTCCTGGAGTAGAGGGCTGTTAACATACAAAAGAAAATGTTTTGGTTAGTTCACTTCAATGTATTTGGTCTTGAAAAACAGAATAATATGACTTGAAGTAGCAGTCATTAAGACAGTCATCAACCAGCAAAAGAAAATAACAAAGATTTATTTGGTAGTATTCTTAAGGGAAGTATCACTGATTCTTTCAATGTAATCTAACAGGACCAGGAGGGCTGATTGTCTACATTTCTTAAATTTCAGATTAACTGGGAATCTATGCTAGATTGAACCAACAAAACAGAAAAAAATAAAACAGTATTTATGAGACAGGATTTAAGGAAATCACAAGTACAACAAGCAGTTTTTCCAACTCATATCCCTTATCTATGGCTTTAAAATGTATGTGCAAGCAACAAGACTATACGATGATCAATTCTGATGGACATGGTTCTCTTCAACAACGATGTGATTCAAACCAGTTCCTATTGTTCAGCGATGAAGATAGTCATATACATCCAGAGAGAGTCCTGTGGGAACTGAGTGTGAACCACAACACAGCATTTCAACGCTTTCTGTGAATATTTCCATGCATTTTGTTTTCCTTCTTAGGTTGTTTTTTTCTTCTTCTCTTTCTAGATCTGATGTTTCTTGTGCAGTAAGATAACTTCTGATCCCTCCAGGCAGTCATTCCTCCATAAGTAGATCTCCAAAGCTGTTCTTAAAAGAGTATTGCTATTACTGTATATAATGCATTATTGGTTCTGTTAATTTTACTCTTCATAATTTTATGCAAGTTTTTCCATGATTTTTCTAAAATCATTGAGCTTGATTTTTATCGCACAGTAATATTCCATCATAATCATATTTCATAACTTATTTAGCCATTCCCCAATTGATAGACATCTGTGCAATTTCTACTTCTTTGTCACCACAAAGGAGACTGCTACAAACATTTTAGAACCTTTAGGTTCTTTTCCTCTTCCCCTATCTTCAGAAATAGACAAAGTAGTGATATTGCTGGATCACAAGGTATAGGTAATTTGGTAGTTTAATAACTCTTTGAGCATAATCACAGATTGCTATCCAAAATGATTGGATCAGTACACAATTCCACCTGCAATGCATGCGCCCCAATTTTTCCACTTTGTCACTCTCTTCTATTATTTTACTAGCAACTTATTCCAATGGGTAGCTTTTGTATAAATAAAACAAATGTAACCAAGAGTAACATGGTCATCCTCATACCTTAGTGATCCCACTTTGGTAGTTATATGGAAGATGGATCACAGAGGAGAGAGAGCTAAGATAGGTGACTCATTTGAAAGAACATTACAGCAGTCTGGTGAATGGTGGAAGGGGATGAATGAGGGTAATGACTATATAAGTGAACAAATGGATAAATATGAATGAATGAATAGAAGGCATTTATTAATACTAAACCTTAGGAAATCAAAGACTAAAAAAGAGACAGTCATCCCTCAAGGAGCCTTAGTGGATAGCAGAGCATAATAATTGGCAGTATATACGAATAGAAAAAATACAATGTAGGTGAGACATCATCAGGGAAGAAAGTTTTGTATAGGGAGATGGAGATGGAGATGGTGTGTGTGTGTGTGTGTGTGTGTGTGTACTAGTTGGTACGCATTCAATCACCAAACAATTGGGTTGGTCTCTAGAGTAGAAGGAAGAGCAAGGGACTGCTGCAAAACTATTGTGGAGGTAGAATCAACTAGAAAGTATCAATCTTGACAACTATTATGTTTTGATATCTTTTTCCATATAAAAAGACAAAAGAAGGTGGATTCTAACATCAATTGAGAAACAAACTTTTATTTGATAACTTCCTTCTTAGATATGCTGGGGTAGGGACAAGAAAATTGGGGAGTAAAAGATGAGCCTGAATTTGTTAACCTGACTTACTTGAAGGTTAGGGGTATTTGACAGGGGTAGGGAAATTAGAAAGAAATCATATAATATGTATATGAAACATATGAGGGATACCTTTTGCTTGTTTTAAAAATCAAAGGTAGAAAATATTTTAAATTTAATTTCTTAACTCATCTTACTTTGCTCTATGACCAGGAGTGCTAGAATTCAAGTACAAGTTGCTACTGCTCTACCCCCTAACATATGGAAAGCAGAATGAGATTGAAGAGTTCAAAGATTTATTCTCCAGAACCTAACAAAGTGGCAGGGGGTTCCTGATCTGATGAATTGAATTGAAGATAAATGACTACTCTGTAATTAAAATCACAAAAAACTTCCCCCCTCTGCAGGGGAGATTTTGTTTTTGTTCTGAATTCCTAGATAATGACTTCCATTTTGTGCCTCTTAATATGAAATAATTTACCCCATTCTACTTCTCTCTTCCTTTTGCACTTAGTGTACTCATTTCTCATCTTTTAGTTATTTTTTATGTTCTGCCTTCAAATTCACCTTATCCTCATATCTTCATTCTATATATATCTCTTATAGCTGTATTAGTAGTGGTATAGTTCTTAAGAATTATAAGTATCTTTTTCCCATGTAAGGATATAAACAATTCAGCTACTTTGAATCCTTCAGTTTCTTTTTTTCCCTTTTTACTTATTTGTACTTCTATTGGATCTTGATAGTGGAGATCAAAGTTTTTGTCTAATTCTAGTCTTGGGAAAGCATGAAATCTTTCTAGTTCATTGAATGACCATTTCCCCTGCCCTTTGAAGTATTATGTTTAATTTCTCTGGGTAGATGATTCTTGGTTGTAGTCTTCACTTCATTGCCTTCTACAACATCATGTTCAGTGACATCCAATTCTTTAATGTTCCATTTGCTATGTCCTGTGTAATCCTGATTGTGGCTCCTTGATATTTGAATTATTTCTTTCTGGCCACTTCTAGTATTTTTCCCTTACTCTGATAGTTCCAAAATTTTACTATAACATTCCTTGAAGCTTTAATTTTGAGATCTTTTTCTTGAGGTAATTGGTGGATTCTTTCAATATTTAATTTTGTTCTCTTATTCTAGGATATCAAGGAAGTTTTCCTTGACAATTTCTTGAAAGGTACTGTCCAGGTCTTTCTTTTGATTATGCCTTTCAAGTATCCCAGTGTTTCTAGCATTGTCTCTCATTGGTTTATTTTCCATGTCAGTTATTTTTCCAATGAAGTATTTTATATTTCCTTTGATTTTTTTCATTCTTTTGATTGATTCTTGATGTCTCATAGAATAATTAACTTCCATCTGCCCAATTCTAACTTTTAAGGAGTTGTTTTCCTCAGTTAGCTTTTATGCTTCTTTTCCCATTTGGTCAATTGTACTTTTTAAGAAATTGTTTTTTTTCCCAAGCTATTGACTCTTTTTTTTTTTCATAATTCTCTTGCATCATTCTCATTTCTTATCTCAGTTTTTCTTCTACTTCTCTTATATGATTTTTTATTTCCTTGTTGAGCTTTTCTGTGAATTCTTTCTTGGCTTGAGTCCACTTCCCATTTTTCTTTGGGGTTTTGCCCATAAATGTTTTGACATTGTTGTTCTCTTCTGAGTTTGTGTTTTGATCTTTTCTGCCACCACAATAAGTTCTATGGTCAGATTCTTTCTGTGGTTATTGTTGTTATTTTGCTCATTTTTTGGTCTTTTTCTTTTCCTTTAAGTTTGAAATTATGGGAAGATGACACTTGTAATTCTTCAAAACTGTATCACTAATAATACAGGTAGAAGGAATACACATAAACAGACGATATGGGAATACAGTGAATTTGAAGAAGAACATAAAAATAATTAAGGGATGAGAAAGAGGAGTACACTGGGTGCAGGAAGAAGAGAGAGGTAGAATGGGTAAATTATTTCATATGAAGATATGTTTTCAAAATGGAAGTCATCATCTAGATGTAGGAATTCAGAACCAAAAACAAAATTTCCCCAGGAGGGAGGAAAAGAGTAAATTTTTGGCGATTTCAGTTTAAGTTCCCCCTTCCTCCCAGGGTGGAAGGAGCATTGATTCAGGCTCCTTGTGCCATGGGTTGTAAGCCCTATCTGTTTGACTGGTGCTTCAATGATGTTATACTGAAGTCTACCAGAGATCCTCATTGTTGGTGCTATACTGAGATGGTGGAATGGATGGTGGCTGGTACTGCTGGAGAATGTAGGGGTCTGGCAGCTTCTGATGCTAAACTAGGATCTTAGTGCTGGTATCTGGTATGTGCTGAGGCTAGTCAGGTGTTTCTATGATAGGGCTATACTGTAGCATGTGGCTGTTTCAGGCAGCTGGAGGTTGCCTGTTTGCCCAGGGTTATGCTGAATTATATGGAAGTCTGATTGCTGGAGGTTGCCTTTTTGTCTGAAGCTATGTTGAATCATGTAGTGGTTCTTGGAGTTAGTCTGTCTATTCCCCTGGCTATACTGAGGTATCTTTATGTGTGCATGTATGTGTTGGAAAGATGAAGGATCATGAAGGATCATCAAGTAAGGATCATGTTGCCTTTGCCTGCTCTACTGCATTAGAATTCAGGATCTTTCACTGGTTTGCTAAGGTGAAGCTTATTGCTGACTTACTGGGATGCTTCTTATTTTGGACTATGTTCCCCCTTTACTTGAGTGATACAGATCTTTTTGGGTGATCATCCAAGTTTTTTCAGGCTAAATTTTTTTTTCACTCCATCTTTTTGCTGGTTTTGCTGTTTCAGAATTTGTTTTGGGGAGTTTATTAAGATTGTTAGGAAGTGAACATGGGAGAGGTACAGAAATTTACTGCTTACTCTGCCACTTGGCTCCTAGAAATCTGAATGCTAGTTTATCTTTTTTTTTTAAATAGTGTTTAATTTTTTCAATTAAGAAGTGTTTCTTCTTTCCTGAACTTCTATTTAAACAAATAAATTCTTGAAACCTATGCATACTCTAGCAAAACACATTTCATATTTTCCATGTCCAAAAATATATACCTCATTATGCATCTTGAATCTATCTATATAAATGAATGTAAAGTCTCTGCCTGCTTTCACAGGATGGCTCTTTATCTAGCACATATTAGGTATTTAAATTTTTTTTGACCTGTAGTATATGTACAGTACACATTTGGAGTCTATATTTGTTTTTATTGATGTGTGTACATTTGAGTTCCAAGAAACCCTGAGGAATAGAATGTTACATAAGTACAACTTAAGAATTTGAAAAGTACCTTGCGTTTCTTTTATGAATATGCCTAGAATTCAAAATATTTTTGCCTGCATTTCCTGAGAGCCTTTTGGAAGCCTTACAGAATCTCTGAAATACATACTCTATTAAATAACCAATTCAGAGGAGATGATTGCAAATTTGCCATAAAGTGAATGTTGCTTGGTTGCATTTGATTTTTCTTGCCTTGGCTTTTAGCAAGTAAAATTCATAGTCTTTCTATTAATTAATCAAAATTAGTCTCTTGCTAGATGTACTTCTATTAATTAATCAAAATTAGTCTCTTGCTGGATGTACTGATTCATTATATTTAAAAAAGAAAGAAAGAAAAAGGAGTAGGGAGTGAAGGGAAGGGGACCCTGTAATTTTTAGGTTGTTGCTAAGACATAGGGTGCTGCCTTCTGTAAAGCAGCTCAGTAGAGATAAAGCAGAAGCCATCTGGCTCCTTGCTGAACTAATGTTTTTCTTACCTGTTAGCTTAATATTTTATACAGTGCTGACTAGAATTCATAGTATTTGCCATCTCAACAAACCTTAGATGAAAAAAAATAGTTAATGACTCTTTAAGTCAAGTACTATGGGGAATAGGCAAATATTGATTTTGTCAATAAATGACAATTATTTAAAAATATCTACTAGGTTTAAGATACTGTGTAAATATTAGAGATAGATAGTTAAAAGATAATTGCTAAGTTGTTCTGATTTTCAGTGTGAAGAGGGGAGAAAAGAGTAGCTTGTTTTTATTTTATATTTCCCACTTAAATGTAAATAATATTTTTATATTTGTTTTAGAATCTTTGAGTTCCAGATTCTCTCTCTTCTTCCCTCCACACTTCACCCCCATTGAGAAGCCACATGTGAAGTTATGCAAAGCATAGATTTCCCCCTCACCCCTCCAGAAAAAAACTCAAGAAAAATAAAGTTTTAAAAAGTATGATTCAATCTCTATTCAAATACAATCAGTTCTTTCTTTGTATATGGGTAGCATTTTCATCATAAATCCTTCAAAGTAATAAAGGATAGATTCTGAAAATTATAAACCTGTCAATGTGTAGCTAATCCCCAGAATAATCCTTGGGTAAATGTAAAAATAATGGTTTGTAAGCAAATATATGATTATCACTAGGGTTCATTAATAAACAGTCATGAATAAGATTGAACTCCTCAATTGTACCTGCCCTCTAGGAAAAATGAGAACAAAGCTAATCCTTATTCCACATAATAGCTCTACAAATATATCCCCAAAGTCTTAGTATAGTTTTAAGCTTTAACAAATTCAGAAATGTAGATGCTACAACCTATAAAAATATCATCTGAAAGTTGAATTATTTAAGTTTATTGTACATATATTTACTTTGAAGAATTTTGAACAATAACTTTACAACTTCAATAAGATGGGCATCCAGACCTTTTGTGTTGTATGTGTGAGTTTTAAGGAAGATACTTTCTAAGATTGATAGTCTATCGATTTATTCTTACTTGGTCACCTTGGTTACCTGACCTATTTCTATTATACTTTTTCTTGTTGGATAATGTCAAAACTGTATTAGTTAGTAGAAGTTGAGACTGCTGAGGTCTTGACATCACCTCCCACATACTGGTCTTCACAGCTGCTGGCTGGCACTGGAGATTGTAAAGAATACACCAGCTTGAAATGATTTGTCAGCAATGTCTGCTTCCTGTGTCTTATTCTTGGGCTTAAAGCCCAAAGAACTTGCATAACTGAAGCACAAAACTTGAGTTTTAAACAAAAATATGCAATGAATGCCCCGAGCTCTTTATAATGGTAGTGTAAACAAGACTAGTGAAACACCTAGGAGGATATCAGGTTCCACAAACTTGCACCCATCTGTCTCTCATTTTTCCCTCCTCTACAATGCATATAGCAAGGAAAAAATAGGTTACTAATAAAATCACACCAGTTTTTGAAGTTGTGAAATTTAACTTTCTAATATTGAGGATTGATTATATATATTCAATTGGGTATAAAAATTTATCTTACCCAAAAGAAAAGTAGGAAGAGAAAGAAGGACAAGTCATTTAAGTTCTTATCTCAGTTTCTACATCTGAAAAATGGGTATAACAATAGTAATTGTTACTGGTGGTTGTGAGAATAAAATGAAATAATATTTGTAAGAAGTATACCAGCACTACATAATGTATTAATAACATATTCTCTCAAAGTGCCTCTAATTTAAAATATTCGTAATGAAAAAAAGAAAATATTCATTTAGTCTCTTTGAGTCTTAAAGCAAAGTGTTAGTGTAACCTTTTGTGGGTTACATTAAAATGGAATTGATATTTCTAAGTTGATATATTGATGCTGTGGAATATGTACTTTCTAAGCTCTGCTGCCCTCCTTACTTTTTTGCATCAGAGTTATTTGCTTGGATGTTATGGACATCATTGACATTAATTTCTCTTTTAATTTCTGTGAAATACCGTGATGCATCTTCACTGGATAAGGTTTTGTATTGAGTCATTATAAATGTCAACTTCAATTTTGTCAAGAAGGACTCTTAGAGGAATTCATCATGATGGTCAAGTAGATTCAGCAGCATGTTACCTAATAATTCCTCCAAATTGTAATGTTGAGATGCCACTCTGGCTCATAAACAACAATTACTCACAGCAAGCTTTTGATTCTATTTGTGAAATTTAGAAATCTATGACCACTGATGGTATTGGTATGCTGACAAAGCATATACTTTCAAATCTCTTACAAGTTCATCAAATGCTTTAAGTTGAACTAAGGGTCTTATAGCATATGGATCTTCCTGGAGTAGACAAAAGTAAGGTATGTTTCTGCCATTTTTTTTCTCTATTTTGTTTGCTTTAGAATAATCATGATATTACTTTGCATCTGAATCCTACGGTGCTGGTTTTTAATATGATACCAGACAGCTATTTTAAATTTGCTTAGGTTCAAGGTGCATACTTTACCATTCCATGGGAAAATTTGAGAGCAGTTATTATAGTTATCAGGTTTTATCAGGACCTTATCTTTCTCTTGTTGCATAATAAGAGTTTAATAAATGTTTATTGATTTAATGCTTTGTCATTAGGAATATGTTAAATAACAATAAGCATAAATACTGTATTTTCTGATAAATTCTCAAAGTCAAATTTTCTATCTTATTATCTAAGTAAATCATAGAAATGTGTTGGAAATGCTCACATTTTGGCAAATATTAGGTGACCGAGTAGATAGAGCATCAGACCTGGAGTTAGGAGACCTAAATTCAAGTCCAGCTTCATGTATTTACTAGCTGTATGATTCTGGGTAAATCTGTTTGCCTCAGTTTCCACAATTGCAAAAAAATGGGGATAAAATAGCACCTACTTCCTTGTATTGTTGTGAAGATAAAATGAAATAAGATTTGTAATGAGCTCAGCACAGTGCTTGGCAAGTATTGTTGTTCAGTTATGTCCAACTCTTTGTGTCCCCATTTGGAGTTTTCTTGGCAAATATCATGTATCCTTTGTGGAAATTACCAAGTCCTTTTAGAATATGAATGCTTAACACAAAGTGGGCATCCAGATCAAAAAAACAAAAATATGGGAATGGTCTGCCAGTTCCTTTTACAGCTTATTTTATAGATGAGGAAACTGAGGCAGACAAAATTCAATGATTTGCCCAGGGTCACCAGCTAGTTAAGTATCTGAGACCAGATTTGAACTCAGAAAGATCAGTCTTCCTGGCTACAGACCTGGTACTATCCACTATGTCACCTAGCTAGTTCAGTAGTAATTGCTATGTAAATTTTAGCAGTTATTATTCAGTCAGTAGGAATTAGAGTACAAATATGATTATAATACAAATATATTTAATCCACAAAAGTAATGCAACATTTAGTAATTCAAAATAAGGCTTAAATATAAATGTTTGGAAACACATTTACTTTGATAGAGAACTATAAATGATAGAAAATAACAGAATGAAGAAACTTTCCAATTGTTCATGAAAATAGGCTTACTTTATTACTATATATAAAGGATGTTTACACATGATACATATCATGATTCTTGGTTCAGAGAAATAGTCCTTATTTGTACCAGTAATAGTCAAAAGATGAGCAGAGCTTCTCATGAGAGTCCTTCATTACCTTGGGCAAAATCCCATCCTAGAAATCATATAACTTTACAATAACTCTAAGAGAAGAAAATATTCAAACAAACTTAAAGGAAGTAAAAGTGCTATTGTTTCTCCACTGTTTCTCTTGGCATAACTACAAAATAGTTACTGTGTGTGGGTGTCCAACACTCCATTTGCTGTTACATCTAAGGATCATGAATGTTTCTTAGTTTTTTATCTTACTTAGGGCTTATTTTGAATCATCAAGTCATTGCATTAATTTCCTTTTTTTTCATCTTAGATCAATTTGTCAATTTCTGAGAGTAGCTATTTTGACAAAGTACTGTGAAACTGAATCTAACCAGTGAAAGATAAATGTATCCTAGAGGCTGACTGCAGAGATGCTAATATACAGTAGTACCCTGGGGTTGGGGAGAATTCAAGGTTGCGAGAATGTTATTCCTTTCCTCTCAATTCACTATCCTTATAACTTCCTACACTAACAAAAGTTGGCTTCTCCACTAACTCTCCCCCTTGGTGTTTCTTACCTTCAGCCTGTTTGATCCTTGAACCCATTCTGAGGTCCAGAATTAAGACAACAATGATCTCTCATTTCATAATATTAGATGCTATGTTTTGCATCTGTATTCTGACTTTTTTAATCAAGAAGGATGCTTGCAAAATTTTGGAGTTAAAAGTTTCAAATTACTCTCCAGCATGCATACCGATTCATAGCTTGATCAACCATATGTTTATGTATCTGTTTTTTCCTGCAGCTACTCCAACATTTGTTATTTCTCTTTCTTGTCATCTATGCTAGTCTGATAGGTGTCAGATAATACCACAAAGTTGCTTTACTTTGTCTTTTTCTATTTTTTCATATGAATGTTTATAGTTTAGATTTCTTTTTTTGAAAACTGACTGTTGATATTCTTTGACCATTTATTGCTTTTGCAATGACTCAGTCTTATAAATTTGAATTGGTTCCTTATATATTTTGAATATGAGACCCTTATCAGACACTTACTGAAAATATTTTCACTTGCTAGTTTCCATTTTAACAACAGTAAATATGAAAAAACTTAAAAAATTTTGTCACTAAATTGTTCATTTTATCTTGTGATCCTATCACCTTTTTACTCAAAAACTTCCCCCCTAATTTCTTATTCCTCTAAATTATTTATGTTATCACTTATTCATTTGGATCTTATCTTGGCGTAAGGTATTGGCATAAACCTAATTTTTGACAGATTGCTGCCCAAGTTTCCTGCAGTTTTGTCAAATAGTGAGTGCTTACGCCTGGAGCTTAGATCTACTGAAAAGAACACCACTGTGTTTGCTTCCATTTGTTGTAAGTCTAATCAATTCTGCTGAAGGACCTTCACTACAATTTATAATCATTTAATGATTGCTGCTTTAGAATCATTATAGTTTGGGATTTGTTACTTCCTTCCAATCCCCCCAATTTTATAAAATATATTCACCCTAATAATTAGCATTTCTATGTGTTATCAATAAAACCCAGTGGCAAGAGATAGAAAGAGAAATTTCATTTACAATTAACTATGGATAAAATAAAATATTTAGGTGTCTATTGTCCAAGAAAAACCCAGAACAGTATGAACACAATTACAAAACACTTTTTCACACAAATAAAGTCAGATTTAAACAACTGGAAAAATAGCTGTTCATGGGAAGGCCAAGTTAATATAATAAAAGTGACAATTCTACCTAAATTAGTCTACTTATTCACTGCTATACCAATCAAATGCCAAAAAATGCCAAAAAATATTTTATAGAGCTAGGAAAAAATTACAAAATTCATCTGAAAAAGAAAAGATCAAGAATATCAAGAGAATTAATGGAAAAAATGTGAAGGATAGTGGCCCAGCAGTACCAGATCTAAAACTCTATTATGAAACAATAGTTATCAAAACCATCTAATGGCCAGTAAATACAGTGGTAGATAAGTGGAATAGGTTGGATACACAAGACACAACAGTCAATGATTATAGTAATGCATTGTTTGATAAACCCAAAGACTCTAGGTTTTGGGATAAGAACTCAATATTTGACAAAATAATTGCTAGGAACACTTGAAAACAATATGGTTTGGCAGAAACTCAGCAGGGACCTACATTTCACACCCCATACCAAAATAAGGTCAAAATGGGCACATGATTTAGGTGTAAAGAGTGAAACTATAAGCAAAGTAGAAGAACAAGAAATAGTTTATCAGATCTTTAAAGAAGGAAAGAATCTATGGCCAAAGAAGAACTTGAAAACATTATGAAATGCAAAATGGATTATTTTTATTATATTAAAGTTTTTTTTTGCATGAACAAAACCAATGCAGTCAACATTAGAAGGGAAGAAGACAGCTGGGAAAATTATTTTTTACAGCCAGTGTTTCTGATAAAAACTTCATTTCTAAAATATATAGAGAATTGATTCAAATTTATAAGGATACAAACCATTCCCCAATTGATAAATGGTCAAAGGATATGAACAGATAATTTTCAGATGAAGAAATTTTTTTTTTAAATTTTTATTTTATTTGCATAACATATGTGTGGGTAATTCTTCAACAATAACCCTTACATAGCTTTCCATTACAAATTTTTCCCCCCAACTCCCCACCCCTCCCCTAGATGGCAGGATATCCACTACATGTTAATTATGTTAAAATATTGGCAAATCGAATATATGTATACATATTTCCAAACTTATCATTGGTGTGCAAGAAAAATCTTATCTACACAAACGATATATCAGATAAAGGAAACACAATGTAAGCAAACATCAATCAAGGAGTATGAGAATGTTATGTTGTGGTCCACATTTCACATCCCTCTCTCTGGGTGTATATGGCTTTCTTCAGTGAACAATTGGAGGTGGTTTGAAACATTTCATTGTTGAAGAGAGCCGTGTCCATCAGAATTGATCGTCATATAGTACTGTTGTTGCTGTGTATAATGATCTCCTGGTTCTGCTCATTTCACTCAGCATCAGTTCATGTAAGTCTCTCCAGGCCTCTCTGAAATCATCTTGCTGGTCATTTCTTACAGAACAATAATATTCCATAACATTCATATAGCATAATTTATTCAGCCATTCTCCAATTGAAGGGCATCTATTCAATTTCCAGTTTCTAGCCACTACAAAAAGGGCTGCCACAAACATTCTTGCACATGTGGGGCCTTTTCCTTCCTTTATGATTTCTTTGGGATATAAGCCCAATAGAAATGCTGCTGGGTCAAAGGGTATGCACAGTTTGATAACTTTTTGAGCATAGCTCCAAATTGTTCTCCAGAATGGCTGTATCCGTTCACAGCTCCACCAACAATGCATCAGTGTCCCAGCCCTCCCACAACCCCTCCAACATTGATCATTAACTTTTCCTGTCATTTTAGCCAATCTGACAGGTGTGAAGTGGTATCAGATGAAGAAATTAAAACCATATGTAGCCATATGAAAAAAAAGGTCTAGATCACTATTGATTAGAAAAATGCAAATTAAAACACCTCACACCTATCAGATTGGCTACGATGATAGACAAAGGTAATGATAAATGTTGGGGGGCTATGTGGGAAAACTGGGCACTAATGCATTGTTGGTGAAGTGAAATTATCCAACTATTCTGGAGAGCAATTTGGAATTATGCTATAAAATTGAGCACAGTCTTTAATCTAGCATGGCCACTACTGGATCTGTATCTCAAAGATACCATTAAAAAGGGACCCACATGTGCAGAAATGTTTGTAGCTACTATTTTTGTGGTGTTAAAGAATTGGAAAATGAGTAGATGTCTATAATTTGGGGAATGGCTAAATAAGTTATGGCATGACAATAATAAAATATTATTGTTCTATAAAAATGATGAACAAGATGATTTTAGAAAAGTCTGGAAAGATTTACATGAATTGATACCTAGTGAAACAAGTGGAATCTGGTAAACATTGTACAAAGCAACAGGAGGATTGTGCAATGATCAGGTATGATATATTAGATTCTTCTTAGCAGTTCAGTGATCCAGGGCAATCCCAAAAAACTTTTGATGAAAAATGCCACATACATCCATAGAGAGGAAAATACATATTCTGAGTATAGAACAATACATACTATTTTCACCTTTTTTCCTTGTGGCTTTCCCCTTTTGTTCTGATTTTTTTTTCTATCAACATGATATATAAGGGAATATGTAAAAAATGATTGTACATGTACAACAAAAATATTTTACATGTAACTAAGGAAAATAAAAATCATAATAAAAAAGAAAAAAAGGATATCTATAGGCGGCTGGAATCTGGCCTCAAGTACTTACTAGTTATGTGACCTTGGGCAAGTCAGTTAACCATATTTGCCTCATTTTCTTTATCCATAAAATGATCTAGAAAAGAAAATAGCAAACTACTTCAGTATTTTTGCCTAGAAAACTCCAAATGGGGATATGGAGAGTCAAGCATGATTGAAATTACTGAACAATAGCAAAGGGTATCAACTTATACTCCCCTCTGATATCACCTGTAGCCATTAGAAAAAAAAGCAGTGAGATCCAAAACTCTGGACTGACCTTGATTATTTAATTGGCTTTTAAACTATGGTAAAGGTAATTGTTTTGATTAGGCAAAGAACAAGAGAGCTAGGAGAAAATTTATCGTTATAGAACAAGATAGTTCTAGAGGTGATAGGATGAAGGGGAAATCTGGCACTCCTGTGTGGTTTTCTCTGGGTTCCCCTGTATTATAATATATCTTTGGGGATATAGGAAGCTTCTATTACTTTTAGACAACAAAGATCTGCGTGATGGTGACTCAATATCATAAAGAACAATACTTAGGTAGTACAGTGGATGGAGCACTGGCTCTGGAGTCAGGAAGACTCATTTTCTGAAATTCAAAAATGGCCTCAGACACTTACTAGCTGTATGACCCTGGACAACTTCAGTTTACTTCAGTTTCCTTATCTGTAAAATGAGCTGGAGAAGGAAATAACAAACCATGCCAAGATCTTTGTTAAGAAAACATGGTGTCATGGAGTCAGACATGATTGAAACTTGACTTAATAACAAAACATAAGGAAAGTTATCGCTTACTTTCTAGACAATCCATTCTAAATAATTTCCTCCTCTCTTGGATATGCCTGTACCAGAAGTCACAAGACTCTGGAAATTAGGGAAGTTAAGAGTTTTTCTAGTTGTTGGCAGGAAGTACTATTCTTTTTCCATCTTTGAGTGGCAGAATAGATAGTAAATAAAAAAGGCTCTCCCTCTGAATTCAGTGGATTCTGCCTCTGATACTTATCAGTGTAGTCAGTAAATAGCTGGGCCTCAGTTTCCTTATCTATAAAATGAAGAGATCTAACTGGATGGTCTCTGAAGTCCCAGTCTAATTCTGTGCAATAAATAGCCTTAGTTAGTCTGGTTTCTAGAGTAGAAGGAACTTCTAAAAACTGACTATAGATTTAGCTTTTTATTTGGACTATGATTCTGAACTCCTGGATTTGGGAGTAAGAGAATCTGGATTCAAATTCTAGCTTTGAGATTATATGTACAAAAGAAATTTAATTAATTTTTTCTGGGTCCATAACATGAGAAGGTTGGAATTGACCTCTCATATCACTTTCAGCTCTAAATTCTCATCCTAATTAAAAATACTTTGGATAGAACAAGCATATACTTTTTCACAGGAAAGCTGCAGTAAGGAACCAGTCAATATAAGGTTTCCAATAAAAATAAACCTAATAAATAACAAAAAACTAGCATTTATTTTTTTTTCAATAGTATTCTATTTTTCCAAACACACATAAAGTTTCCAATATTCATTTTGGTAAAATTTTTTGTTCCAAATTTTTTCTCCTTCCTTTTTTTATTTCCCCTCTCCCTAAAATAGCAAATAATCTGATATAGGCTAAACATGTACAATCCTTTTAAACAATTTCCATATTTGTCATATTGTACAAGAGAAATTTGATTGGAAGGGAAAAAATCTAGAAAAAGAAAAAGCAACCAACAAACAAAAAGGTGAAAATACTATGCTTCAATTCACACCTCCATAACTCTCTCTCTGAACATGATTGGCACTTTTGATTCCAAATCTATTAGAATTGTCTCATGTCATTGTACTTCTGAGAAAAGCAAAGTTCATTACAATTATGACCATATAACTCATTGTTACTGTGTACAATATTCTCTTGGTTCTGCTTGTTTCAGTCAGCATCAGTTCACGTAAGTCTTTTCAGGCTTTTCTGAAACCAGTCTGCTCATCCTTCCTTCCTTCCTTCCTTCCTTCCTTCCTTCCTTCCTTCCTTCCTTCCTTCTTTCCTTCCTTCCTTCCTTCCTTCCTTCCTCC
>JAJPUD010002256.1:0-20396 GCA_023553655.1 Myrmecobius fasciatus
CATGAACTGATGCTGAGTGAAATGAGCAGAACCAGGAGATCATTATACACGGCAACAACAATACTATATGATAATCAATTCTGATGGACATGGCTCTCTTCAACAGTAAAATGTTTCAAACCAGTTCCAATTGTTCAGTGAAGAAAGCCATATACACCCAGAGAGAGGGATATGAAATGTGGACCACAACATAACATTTTCATGCTCTCTATTGATGTTTGTTTGCATTGTGTTTCCTTTCTATGATTTTTTTTCTTGTAGATACAATTTTTCTTGCACAATGGTAAGTGTGGAAATATGTATACATGTATTAGATTTGTCAAGTATTTTAACATAATTAATATGTAGTGGATTTCCTACCATCTAGGGGAGGGGTGGGGACTTGGGGGGAAAATTTGTAACAGAAAGCTTTGTAAGGGTCAGTGTTGAAGATTTACCCATACATATGTGTTGCAAATAAAAAGCTTTAATAAAAAATATTATGAATTTTGTAAAGTTTGAAGAAAAAAAGATGTCCCATGTTTATTGCTGAGATTGTTCCTTACTCTTCCCCTTCCCACCCTTCATTTGTAAAACAATAAAGAAAAAGAACAGAAAAGGAAAGGAAAGGGAAAATGTAAATTAGCTTGTTTCTTTCATCCCTATTGCATATTTTTTTCCACACCAAGGCTACTTATATCGTTCACCTATAAGTTAAAATAACACAACCATAATTTTACAGTTCCATTATGGTGAATCCACCAAAAAGTGGGCTAATCACAGTTTTTTAGAGTATTTTGTCTTGATATCCATGATCTTATTGGTTTTGTATATCAAAAGGGCCTTAAAGATTGTTTTGAAATTCACAAATTGTGCAAACTTAGGTAGACTTTTGAGGCAGCATGACTTAGTGGAAAGACACTTGGCTTTTGGGTCGGGAGAATAAATTCAAGTCTTGACACCAATGAATACTGACAGTGTGACCCTGGAAAAATTATATAATCTTTCAATGACTACATTCAGTTTTCTAAGAATTGACATTGTAAAACAGTAGCTGATCTTTATTGATAGAGGAAATTTCCTCATGAGGGTCTCCATACACAAAGATATCATAACTAAGGAAATAAAGAATCCTTAAGTTTTCATCCCTTATCTTCTAAAAGAATGCTTTAATTTGTTGGTGAACTGATTTTGGAATTTCAGTCTTTGGCATATATTATTAAACCATCTGTTATTACTCCTTTGTAAGAGCCTCTGGATATTTGGTGATTGCATATGACAAGTGCATGACAGGTACATATTTTTTTCTTTTTGCTGAGACAATTGAGGTTAAGTGACTTGCCCAGGGTCACACAGCTAGGGAATGTTAAGTGTCTGAGAGCAGATTTGAACTCAGGTCCTCCTGACTTCAGGTGCTCTATCCACTGCGCCACCTAGCTGCCCTGACAAGTATATTTTTTAAAAGGCCATCATTAATAACATCTATATGAAAGAATGCTCTAAGTCATCATAAAAGAATTACACAGCAAAACAACTCGAAATTTCACCTCACACACAGACAAAATTGTTCAGGATGACAAGAGATGGAGAACAGTTAATATTAGATGAGATTGTGAGAAGACATGTACTAGGGTATTATTAGTAGAGCTGTGAATCACAATATCATTTTGGAAAGCAATTTAGAACTGTGCCCCAAAAATCATAGTTAAAATGTCTATGTTTTTTGTCCTAGTGAGGCTACTGTTAGTCACTTATCCTAAGAAGGTCACTGACAAGAAGAAAGTCTTCAGAGACCAAAATATGTATTTTTTGTAGTAGAAAAGAACTGGAAACAAATTAGAAACTCATTGATTAGGGAATGAATAAACAAATTGTAGTACACAGATGCAATGCAATATTTTATACATAAAAACACATGCATATAAATTGCAAGAAATACTAAATATTATGAATAGAGACAAGTATGGATAGACTTACATGATATGATGTAGTGAAATAAGAAAAGTCAAGAAAGCAGTTTATCCAATGGCTATAATAATGCAACTAAAAAGAACAGTAACCACATAACCATAAAAAAAGAATATTGCAAAATTATAAAGAACAAGGATGGAGTCAAAAAATTATATGAGACTAACACCCTTCCCACTCTCACCTTACACTTCTTTGAAAAAGAGAGAATTTTCTCAGTGAGAGGAAGGCAGAAGACTACTAAGAGAAATTTTCTCAATTTAATCACAAATGCATTGCTACCTTTCAATTTTATACTCCATATTTGGAAAGCTTATAAACTATAATATGAGATATGTCTATTATTATTACATAAAATATTTAATATATATCATTTTAATCCTACATTGTGAAAATGTAATATTTCTCACTAAAGTAGATGACAATATATGCTTATATTATAAAATATGTTGGAAATTGGTTGTTTTAAATTCTATCCTGAGAAAACCAAGTATGGGTATAATATTAAATATAGCTTCAAGTCTTCATAAATTCCAAACAAGACCCTATGTAAGTAAATCTAGCAGTAATTATGCTGTTCACATTGAAAAAGACCAATAGTTAGGATGAATAATTTTTTTACTGCTTTTTATAAATATAAGAATGTTTGCTATTAGAAAACAAACATTCCCATTCATATTTGAAAGGTTTTAAAACATCAGTTCTCATGTGGTTGTAAATGCTTATAGTAAAGATAGTCCAGATGTGATTTTTTTTTATGTGCTCTAGCTACCTGCTTTCTAGAAGTAGAGTGAAATATCACTCTCAAACCAAGATGCAGGAAATCTGTACTCTTTCCTAGTTAGTTATGACCTTATATCTACAACTATTTTACATTTGCCACTTTTAGGAAAGAGTAAGAGATAGACACACACACATATACACACACACAAAGGCGAGAGAGAGAGAGAGACAGACAGACAGACACACAGACACACAGACACACAGAGAGAGAGAGACTGAGAGAAAGAGAGACAGAGACAGAGAGAGGTGGGGGGTACGGAAGAAGGGAGGGAAGGAGGAAAGGAGGGAAAGAGAGGGAGAGGTAGGATGAAAAAGAAAGAGAGACAGAGACAGATACACAGAGAAAACCCTTGCCAAATAACCCATAAAGGTCTTTTATACAAAAATATTATAGGTCATAGGTAGTGAGAAGGGTATAGAAACCCAAGTCAATTCAATATGTCCAGAAGAAAGATAATCCACTTGTGTGGTTGGTTCCATGGTCACTTTAAGATATTACATTTAATTTTGTAACTGCTATCATCTTGGAGAGATAACACTCCTAATAATTTCTGGCATATATTTTGAAACTCCTTATATTTGTAATAAAAGATTTAATATAGAAATTTGAAGACAATTCAAATAGCTGCAAAAATATAATGAATTTATTGCACAGAATTAAATGTTTAGAGATACTTTTTTAAACCAAAAATGAATATTTAAGTGATTATTTCACCAATATTTCCAACATCATCAGTCTGTTTACCAGTCAGTGTGATGACTGGTCACATGCCATTCCCTTCCTACCCACTATCTCCACATACCTATACATAAATTAAGTCAATGAACATGAAATTGTCAGTCACAATGTGATTCTTTCTTCTTTACTAAGAAGGAACAAATAGACAATAGAGTATCCAGTTAATGTTCATGCCAACTTCTTGTTCATTTTCATATCACCCAAGAGGTATTGATGTATGCATATGCTTATATGTGAGTACATAATTAAAAGAAATATAAATGTTTTGCATAATCCATAAGTTACAATTTGGAAAATTCTTAGTTTTGCTGTTGTTTCATTTTTATTTTTTCGTAACTTAGCCTACACTTTGAGTATTAAATTCATAATCTTGATTAAAGACACATATTCAAAATAGACCTCACCATTATCTAAATCTTATTGAGGTCATTAATACAGACTATGTCTTTTCTATTATTTTATGTTGTTCTTATTCATGAGGCCTACTTTTACCTCCCAAAGACAGCTGTGTTTTCCTTGGGTAATAAATTTGACTCCATATTGCAAAGATTAGTTTTTGTTCTAGAGTTTAGTGATTTGTCCAAAGTCAAGAGCTAATAAATGATTTTTCCTATTTCTGACCTTTAATACATGTTGTCTGAACATGTGTGGATTTTTATTTACATTGTTTCTTGACTTCTCTAATACTATTTAGTACAGATTTGGGAGCTTCAATTAGATTGTAAACATTTGGAGAGTTAGGGCTCATGTTTTATATTCCTTTTGTATCTTGTATAGTATCTAACACAGACCAGGACACAGAAAACTATTTGTTAAACAATTATGGAATTGAATAATTAGCTTCGGTATTTGGGATAAAAACAAATTTTCCACAGATATCACTTTGCCTTGTATGTTCACAGTAGAAAATTTTCAACAGAGAGGTGGCTAGTTCCCTCTATTCTAAATAGGGAGAGTAAGAGAAATTTTGCTGTCACTAAGATGTTGAACAGAAGGAAAATTTCTTTCTATTAGAATTCTCAGAGTTGTCCAAATAATTGAGCCATTTCAGTAGCATTCTAAGAATTTAAAGAATAAATAACCTAATTGATTTGTGAAGGTAGTTTTTTTAAGTTTGGCATAGGATGGGGCAAAGATGAGATCTTGCCTGTTTTATCTATAGAATCATTTCATTCTTAAATTACAGATCATATGAGTAGATGAATAGTATAAATATTATTATTATTATTTTAGCTGCTTTGCTATACAATTGCATTTAGAATTTTGAGTTATACAAAAACTGAAAAGCATTTATAATGTTTAAAAATTTTTAAATGTCCTGAATATTAATTATTTCTTACATTTAATATATTAGAATAAAACTTAGAAGAATTAAATGTGGTTGATTTTTTTTTAAATAAAGAAGCATTTTAGGATTGACAAATACTTAAACAGAGTAGAAACAAGAAGACTACATTAAGGAGGTCTTAGGATAACTTTACATTGTTTTACTAGTTTAATAATTAGAGAATTCAGTTTTGTAGAGGGATAAGAAGGATTTTTAAAGCATACCATTGGCTTTCTACTTAGGAAAATAAATTGTTTAAGTGGAAGAAATAAAAAAAATATTGCTAATTATATAATTAAGACTCATCAATGACTATTTATTAAAGTGTCTACTATGTGCATGGTACATCTACATGATATAAAACAGTTCCTATTTTCAAGGAGCTTTCATTGAATTTACCAAAAGAAATTACACATCCATATATGAGTATATAAAAATGAAAATTAAATGATTTTGGTGAGGGGGACACTAATAACTGGGGGACAAGAAAACATTTCATTCATCAAGTACACTTGAGTTGCCTTGAAAGAAATATTTTATTCTAAGGGAAGAGAATGCAAGCCTTTTTGCAATAATATTTGGGACCTAATATGTGTCTTCCCTAAACTTTTATTGCATTGCTTTGTCAGAAATGATTAGCTTCTAGAATTATACCAATGGAGTACAGGCTAATACAGTTGATAAAAAGCTGGAAAGATTTCAAGTACAGACCTGAAAATGGCCTCTTGTCTGGGTGCCAAGCTAAGTTGACTCTTGGAAGTTGGGTCATCAACTGGTTAAGATTACTGACCATAGCCAGTTATTTAACTATCATATCTCCTTAGTCACAAAGCAATTGTCATCTGCATTGGCACACTCATTCACAATTTGGCAATATGGTGTTTATCATCAGACTGAGAGAAAATGAGATCATAAAGTTGGTGGTTAGGAAAGAGTTAGCAAAAGAATGGCAATGCAGTAAAGAAAAGCCTTTGGAGCATCATTGGGAGAGACATTTGCTTGGCATTCCTGCTAATGTCATTACCATGAGAGGCTTTCAACTTTGTGGTAACTGCTTTGCTTCTATGGGGAGATTATAAAGAAATAAACCAGATTATGATTTTTTTTTTGGGAAGAGATAATATGACAAGTAAATAATACAAGGAAGTATATGATTGGGTGCTAAATGTAATTAATGGGATTATGTAACCCTGTTACACAAGAAAACTTTTCCTGAGTTAGATCATTATAGTGTGATTATTCTTTAGATAGAAATGTATATTTCTGGGTTTTTTTTTTTTTTTGGTGAGGCAATTGGGGTTAAGTGACTTGCCCAGGGTCACACAGCTAGGAAGTGTCTGAGACCAGATTTGAACTCAGGTCCTCCTGACTTCAGGGCTGGTGCTCTATCCACTACACCACCTAGCAATGTATATTTCTGAACATCATACCCATCCACAATCACCTAAAAGCAACAAAATAGGTTTCAAAAGATATGACCAATTTTGATTTATAAATTACATGAGGTTATGCATACTACCATTTCTTTCCATTGGTATGTCTGCTTAAAAATATATATTAAAATGTTATTATAGGTTATATATTAAAACAGTTTTGAAACAATTGTTTGAAAATGGTTTTTTTAAAAAAAAGTTTTATTGACTTTTTTCTGCTGTAAACACAAATTACTTCCATTTCATGAGAGATCCCCTTAGACTCTTCAATTTACAGAATATGATGGATAATACATTCAATGTTAGCTCATTTATAAAGATATTAAAGCAAGAATTCATTTTAGTTTTGACAATACTGTCTCCATTTTCATAGCAAGCCATCTTTGTTATGATTTTTATGGAAGTTATCAAATTTAGTCACAAAAATTCATCTCCAGAGATTTTTTCTGCTGTGAGAATGCAATGGTTAAGGCTTTTGTGACCAGAGCCATCACCTTCACCTCTTCAAAAATGCAGAAACGTACTAATGGAATTTCTTTCCATCAGCTGATAGCAAGGTAAAACACTTTTCCTTTTGGCATTTGATTAATAAAATCTACAGTGACCTCACCATCAAATTTTCATTTGCTGACAAAATTCTAAACTTTGTATTATTAAATAATCAAGTTAACAAGGAAAAAAACTCATTGGCTTAATAACACTTAGTTCTTTTCACAACACTGGGTGATACAATTCTCAGGTGACTGAAATATGCAAAATTGGTAAAAGTCAGACACGTTAGAGCAAAAAGATGGGGGAAGACTACATTAGTGAGCATCCACCAAAATGTAGACAATACAAGCATTTTAACATAATTAACATGTATTAGACTTCCTGCCATCTAGGGGAGGGGGTGGGGGAAGGAGGGAAAAATTTGTAACAGAAAGCTTTGCAAGGGTCAATGTTGAAAAATTACCCATGCCTATGTTTTGAAAATTAAAAAGCTTTAATAAAAAATGTAGGCAATATCTTATTTGGAAATGAAATTAACCCACATGAAAATCAGTTTTAAGGACCTGATGCATATTTACCATAGGAAAAAATTTTACAAATGGTAGCTTTCCAAACCAGCCTAAAGAATCTATTTTTCCTGATATAATTAAACATTTTGAGTTAAATTAGCATACATGAGCAGGTCCAAAGTAAGGGCAATTCTCTACTTTTAGGCTTTCCCAATGAATTAAATAGGCACTAAAAACTAGCCAGCTTTAATACTATTTATCTCATTTATTGCATAAATAAATATAAGGTACTATATTAGTTGTTGCAGGAGATATAGAAAGAATAAAGCACAGTACCTATAAAAAGGAGCATACAAATGTAGAAGCATAAAATTTATGTGAAAACATTAAACATACATATGGCTATAATATGAAAGAAAATATAAGTGCATAGAAGAGATGCAATGAGATCTATAGATAGACAAATCAGTTCCATTTAGGGAAAACAAAATCATATGCACCAGAGTTGAGTCTCCAAGGATGGCTTTGATTTTAAAAGATTGTGGGAATAATATCAATAATGGAAGTTCAGACCTAAGTAGGATTGTAAATTTTAACAGTATAAAGAATATTCACTTTTGTATCAAAAGATATGGTTTGATTCCTGCTTCTTTTACTGTCTTACCTACTTTGAGCCTCATTTTTCTCTCCTAAAAATAGTTAATAATACCTTCTTAATTACCTTGAAAAATTTCTGTGAGGGGGGAATGAAATCACATATTCAAAGTATTTAGTGAACTAAAATCTGCATATCAAGATCATTATAATGATGATGATGATAATGATAGTATTGATGATGATGATGAGGATGAGGATGATGATAAGCAAAGAAGCAGGAGGAGGAAAAGGAGGAGTAGGAAGAGGAAATGGAGAAGACAGAGAAAGAGAGGGAAGAGGAGGAGGAGGAAAGAGAGAAAGAAACAAAGAAAGAAGATGGAACTTGAAAGTATCAAACATTTTTCTCACCACAATCACACTGTCAGCTGCCTATTCTATGAGGAGGAAATATAGACACCTGGAAATCCTTCATTTCCAGTGTTCTAGGGTTAACACATATGAATGAAGCTGACCATTCATATGTAAGGGATGTTTGTAAATTGGATTTTCTAAATCTGGGGTGCCTGTAATCCTATCAACTGAATCCTTAATCCCATGCTGTTGTAACAGAGGCACAGATATCCTGATTACCCTGATATGCACCTGTTGATCCCTCAGTGTACCTTTTACCACTGAGGGAATACATCATCCCTACAAAGTGATAACAAAAGAGGATCAGCTGAAGGAATTAGGGATGTTTAGCTAGAGTATGAGAAATCTTAGGCTGAACATGATATCTGTCTTTAGGTATTTGAAAGACTGTCACGTGCAAAAGGATTAAGACTTTTTTGCTTGGCCACAGAAGATAGGACTGGGAAACACTGGTAGAAGTTGAAGAGATACAGATTTAGGCTTCAGGGAGGTAAAGAACTTGCTAACAATGGAGTTCAAAAGTAGAATTTACCATATTAAGAGGCAGTGAATTCCATCTTCCTGGAGATCTTCAGTTCTATTGGATAACCACCTGTTGGATTTGCTCTAGGTGGGATTCTTGATTATGCAAGGGATGAACTATGCTGCCTCTGAATTCCTTTCTGTCTTTTGATTTTAAGAATCTTGTACTTGTGAAGATCATTTTTCACTCAAATGTATGATTTTGCAGAATCATAGAATTTGAGAGTTGGAGCACATCTCAGGAGACATCTAGTCCAACATATACATAAAGGAATCCCCACTAGAACATACTCAACAAGTCATTGCTCAGCTTCTGCTTGAAGATGAACAACATATTGAGTTAGCCCAGTTCACTTTTGGCATTTATAATTGGTAGAAAGGTGTTCCTGACATCAGACCAAAGTTGACCTCTTTGCAACATATACAAACATAATATATGCATAGGTATGTACACATACCTACAAATATATACACACACACACATAAGCATAAACTGATGCAGAATAAAATGAAAAGAATCAGGTGAAAAATCTACACAGTTATCATTAAAAGGAAAACAATAGAAAAAAACTTCAGAACTCTGATCAATATTGATTGAACACAAGATTAAACAATATTGATCATTCTCTTTCCCATAATACTCTTTTCTTTTTATATTTTTGCATCACTGACCTCTCCAATTTCTCATCTTTTTGTGTTTGTCCACTGCTAAATTTCCTTTGCTGGATTGTCAGCCAGGTCCTTCTCAGTAAAGATATGTGCCTTCCAAGGATCTGTACCAAGTCATCTTCTCTTTTATGTTACTTGGTGATCTTATCAGATATCAAAGATTCAGTTGTCATCTTTATGCAGAAGATTCTCAGATCCAATCCTAACCTCTTTCCTGACCTCCAGCCTCATTTCTACTACTGCCTGTTTTACATCTCATACTGACTGCCCCATATACAACTTAAACTCACATGTACAAAATTCCCCCATCCCCAAACCTTTCACTTCTTTCTGACTTTTCTACTATTATTGAAGGCAACACCAACTTCCAGTCTTATAGATTTACAACCTGTAACTCTAGTCTCTATTTATCTATCTATCATTTATCTATCTGTTTGCTTCTAATCTCTTCCATTTGATAGTCAGTTTCTTAGGGGAAAGAACTCTTCATTTTGTTTTATTTTGTTTTTTCCTTTGGAGCATTAGTAAGGGTGGGAAACATCTGGCCGCAAGCCTGGGAAATCATTTGCTAAGAATCATGGGCAATGATGAGGTGAAAGCTGCATACAACAACCTTCCACTTCTTGAGTTCTATAAGTTGATAATTTTGTATGGCCTGTGAATGATGTTATAAATATCCAAATGGTCCTTGGCAGAAAAAAAGACTCTCCACTGCTGCTCCAGTGCTTAGCACAGTGTCTGGAATGTAGTAGGCATTTAATAAATGCTTATTGATTTAACAAAATAGGGAATAATAATGGGAAGAATGGTGGTATTAGACTGGGAAGACTTGGGTATTGATCCCAAATCCTCTACTCTTTTTACTATCCTTTTGGCCTCAGGCAAGACAATGTGCCTCAATTTCCTGAACTAAAAAAAAAAACAAAACAAAAACAAAAAATGAGGCAGTTAGATTATATGACCTTTGCCTATAATCCTTTAATTCACTGATGTCAGAAAACTAATGGTAAAATTTACCTCCCATCTCTTGGTAGAGATATGTTGAACTAGAGTTTCAGAAGAAAGCAAATATTTTCAGGAATGTCCTCTGTTGTGATTTGTATTTCTTAATTATATTTGCTACAAAAAAGATTATATTGGGTAGACTTGGTAGGAAAATAAACAAAATATTTTTTTAAAGAAAGAAACCTTACTGGAGCTATACCATCTTTTACAGTTTCTAATATTTCTAAGAAAAAAAGATTCTGAAAGAATGACAAAGAATATAATTTTTTAACAAAACTTTTTATTTAAAAAGTTTCAGAAATTACTATTGACTTGTTTTCTTGTCAATTTCTATAAGAAATTGTTAATTATTAATATGTGTCCCTGAAGGATATAATTGGTGAATATGTAAGAAGAGAATAGCAACTTTCTCACATGTCATTTTTTTTTTATTTTAAGCTTTTTATTTGTATAACATATATATGGGTAGTTCCCCAACATTGATCTTTACAAAGCTTTCTATTACAAATTTTACCCCCAGTCCCCTCCCCTCCCCTAGAGGCAGGAAGTCCACTACATGTTAATAATGTTGAAATGCTTGAGAAGTTATGCAAGAAAAATCCTATCTACAAGAAAAAAAAAAGAATCAGAGAAAGGCAACACAATGCAAGCAAATGTTAATAGAGATCATGAAAATGTTACATTGTGGTCTATATTTCATTTCCCTCTCTCTGGGTGTATATGGTTTTCTTCAGTGAACAATTGGAACTGGTTTGAGACAATTCTTTGTTGCAGAAAGCCATGTCCATCAGAATTGATCATCATGTAATACTGTTGTTGCTGTGTATGATGATCTCCTGGTTCTGCTTGTTTCACTCAGCATCAGTTCATGCAAGTCTCTCCAGGCCTCTCTGAAATCGTCCTGCTGGTCGTTTCTTACAGAGTAATAATATTCCATAACATTCATATACCATAATTTATTCAGCCACTCTCCAATTGATGGGCATCCCTTCAGTTTCCAATTTCTAGCCACTACAAAAAGGGCTGCCACAAACATTCTTGCACAGGTGGGTCCCTTTCCCTCCTCTAAGATCTCTTTGGGATATAGGCCCAGTAGAAACACTGCTGGGTCAAAGGGTATGCACAGTTTGACAACTTTTTGAGCATAGCTCCAAATTGCTCTCCAGAATGGTTGGATCCGTTCACAGTTACACCAACAATGTATTAGTGTCCCAGTTTTCCCACATCCCCTCCAACATTCATCGTTATCTTTTCCTGTCATTTTAGCCAATCTGACAGGTGTATAGTGGTACCTCAGAGTTGTATTAATTTGCATTTCTCTGATCAATAATGATTTGGAGCAACTTTTCATATGACTAGAGATGGTTTTAATTTCATCATCTGAAAATTGTCTGTTCATATCCCTTGACCACTTATCTATTGAAGAATGGCTTGAATTCTTATATATATCACATGTCATTTTTGATAGAACTTATTTTTCTCATCATGCAGATAATTGAGAAGAGCAGGTAAAGAGAATATAAGATTTCAATGTTTCTAGTATTCCTTGATTTTTTAAAAACATTTCACTCAATATAAAATAATTCAGATTTTAAAACATGATTCAAACAATGTCTTTTGTGGATAACTGGAATCACATAACATTTTTTTGACAGTCAAAACAATAAATAAACTTGGTTAATGTTATGCTGATTTTTGATAATGAGTAATATATTAAATAGAAATAAATTAGAGTAAGATATTTTTAGTATCATTGAAGATGTTTTATACAAACTCTCCTCACCATATGTTCCCTCCTCCTGAAACAAAAGGAAGAATCCATATTGATCTTTTTCTTTTGCCTTTTGATATATTCTACTCCAGGCTTTCATTTCCTTTCTTATATTTTCTAGGAAGTTTTGTGTGAATCTGACTGTGAATCTTTGGTATTTTATTTTCATCTTGCTGGTACTTTGCAGTGTATATATTTTTTCCTTTGACCAGGAAATTCTAAAATTTAGCAATCGTATTCCTTAGTGGGCTAACTTTGGAGTTTCTTTCATGCAGTGATCTGTGGATTCTGTCCTCTCCATTTCTGCCATAAATAATTCTTTCCATGATTCACAGATGATTATTATTTTTAAATTCAGTAATTGGTTCTTCCTTATTAGTCATATTCAAGTCCAGAAGATCACTTCATTTATCACATTTTCTATCTTTTCCTTGCCCTAATATCTTAACCTCCTAGTTCCTTAACTTATTCAATTCCCACAACATATATTTTCCCATCTCACCTCAGTTATACACAGGGATATACATATCTTGCCACTACACACAGATATTTTACTTATTTTTTAGAAATTATGAAATTTCCTTTTCTTTTCTCAATATGCTATTATTCCATCTCTCCTATAACCTTAAAACCCCTAATACTGCTCTTCATCCTTAACACCAACTCTTATTGCTCTACTCTTCAGTTTTCTTCAGACTATCTCTCCTACATTGGCTGCACTCTCCTGCCTTTTCAATCTTTATTCCTTAGTGGCTTAACTCAGTTCTACACTTTCCACTTCTTTCAAGTTCCTCAACCTTTTATTTTATCAAATAGCTAAATCTGTTGAAACTCAGTCTTGAATTACTTTCATCAACTTGTTGAATTATTATATTACCTAATCTCAACTAAGTCTTCACTGTAGCAAGACAATTCTTTTACCCTTCCCCTATTAAATTCATTGTCCAAATTACTCTTTAGATTTTTCTTCCCTCAAGTTTCCCATGCATCCCCTCTCTCTACCATCTCACTGAGAATTTTGCCTCTTGTTCACTAGAAAAATTAAGACCAGTTCTCCTTTTCTTTCTTTCTTATTTTATATCATTATGCCTTCTGCTACTATGTCCTCCTTCAGTTCTCAGGAAGAGATGGCCCTTCTCCTTGCCAGAATGTGTCTACTAACTGTCGTTTCCATCAAAACTTCCCTTCTGGGTCTCCTTTTCTTATCCTTCTTTTGCTTTGTGAACTTTTTAGTTCCCATAGATTCAATTATTATCTCTTTGCACATGACTCTCAGATCTATTTATCCAGATATAACTTCTCTCTTGATTTCTAGTCTCACATTTCCAGTCACCTCTAAGACATCTCAAACTAGAAGTCCTATAGACATCTTAAACTCAACACATCCAAAACTGACCTCATTACCATCCTCTCAATTCCATACCCTCTTCCAAACTTGCCACAAGCAAAGAATCACTGAAATCCCACAGAAGCAAACAAGATAAAGAAGATACAGCTGACACTACTAGGCTTTTTAAAATTCCCCTGCAACTAATCAAGATATTTTTAACTAAACAGAATAAGTCATACAATGTCTACATATGGTCATTTCCCAAGGTGTTTTCCTTATACTTTATTAAAATTCTTATGGAAGGAGGTGTCTTAGATTCTTTAAGTGGAGAGATAGAATCTCAGGTAGCTGACTCCTATTAAACACATACACACACACACACATTTTATTATTTGTTTATATTTTATATGTAATATATATTTGTTTTGTTTTCTAACAAGAATTGTCATTATTTTTTCTAATGATTAGTTTTTGAGATGATTTTCATTCATCTTTCTCTCCCATAGCATACAGGTTTATGGCAATCTGAGATTGCCTAAATCTACTCCTTCATTTTACAAATGAGAATACTTAATATTAGAGAAATTAAATGACTTACCCAAATTACACACAATGGTAGAACCCGGAATTGAACCTGTGTCCTTTGATTTCCAATCCTAGTTACTTACCTAATGTTTACTGAATGAATTATTGAATCAGTAGATACAAGATCAGATTCTTATATTCAACTTTAAATTTCATTCCTTTTTTAATTTTGTTTTTTTAATGAAAATTCCCTTATTTTATGTATCTATATTAAATAAAATATCATGGGTTGAAGAGTTATGCACATTGATTTATCATGACAACAAAATCTTTTTTTTTCTTTGAGTGGAAGAGAAGGAAATATTATAGAATTGACAGTAAAAATAAAAGGGAAAGTTCTGTACCTCATATATTTGTTTGTTTGTTTTTTTCAGAAGCCATTCTTGAAAGTTATACTCATGCTGTGTACCCTAAGGCAGGTAGCTGGAGAAAGAAATAAAGTAATTAAAACACACTGGCATTTACAATGTTGGCAGTAAGTCTCCTATTTGTATCTTATGGTTGTGTCTACGTCATGTAACAGGGAAACAGTAGTACACAGCATAATATGTGAATGGCACAGTTACTAAGATATTTTGCTGATGGTGGGATGTACAGAAATTTAAGATTGATGACTCTATGCTATCCCAAAGAAATTTTTTTTTCTCTAACAAGTTATATTAAAATCAAAAATCTTTTTACTTTTTTTTTAACACATTAACAACATTCTTAGTGACTTTTTTGCATTAGTGATATTTTAAAATTAGGTACAAACATATACATCTTTTAAGAAAAAAACTACAGCAAACATTTCTAAAAAACCAGTAACTTTTCAAATTGATCTATTGATCAGTTTATACAAATGAACTGATTTATTTTTTTATAATATTTACTGATCTTTGATCCCTAGCATTGGCCATGATGATAATTGGTTAATTTAAGCAATTCTGTTATTTCTGAATTTGAATAGATGACTTTCAATAAGGAAAAGAAAAAGATAAACATATCATAATAGTTGATGGGAAAAGAAATTCCTATCCAACAAGCGAGAAAAGATGCTTTTCTTTTTAAAAGCATTATTATGTCAAGTAGAGTTCCTATGGCCTTGTGGGCCATATTTTCAGTAATCCCGAAATCACAGTCTGAATAATGTGGCCATCAACTCAAATCTAATTAGAAATACTTATGAATCTGGTCTCTTTTCACTAGGGAATTTTGTATGAGGACAGACTAGTTTGCAGAGAAATGAATGCAATGGCTGAAGCCAGTGAACTGGTGGTTCCTACTCCTGCCAGTCTTTCAAATCAATGACCCTTGATCTGTTCATGTGAGAAAAAAGAAGAGTGATTTCCATAACAGAATGCATTGTGTTTAGAGTCCAAATTCTTAGAAGTTATCCAGTCTCCTAATCTGCCTAAGTATTACCGCAATAATTCAAACAGAAGCCAACGAGCCATTTCCCACATCTACAAGAATTTTTTCCCTCTAATTCTCTTTCTGTACCCCACTAGTTCTGCTTTTGTATTTATTAAAAACCCACATTCTAGATTTCTCCTTAATTCTATATCATTCATTATACATTTCTGAACCTGCCCAATTCTTAGAATTCCTACCTTCTCTTCCCATACAGGTTTCTAGAACCCTTCCATATGCTAATCCTTCCTTATCTATTTGCTATACATCATCTGCCTTAGGAAAAAAGTAAAGTACAACAAAACACTAACCACATTACATTCTTGTAGCAACTACATGTATGTATATTTGGATGTACAACTAGAAACAATTTTCCTCTTTCTATTTACATCTATCCAATTCCCATGAAAACATTTAATTTATATGTTTATATGTATACATAATTAAGAGATATATACCTAGACACACATATATATATATATATGTATTTTCGCATTACATAGATCCTTCACACAGTATAATATCATTGAAGACATTTCATAGTAATAGATATTTATTTGTCAGCTTTAGGCATTGTATAAGATCTTATAACATAGCTACATCTATCTATCTATCCATCTATCTATCTGCCCCAAAACAAACATTTCATTTACAGCTCCATGGTACAAAAAGACAAGTTCTGGGCAAATTTATATTATATGATCAGTCTTTACTGTACCTAAGTACGCTTTTTAAATAACAGGCACAATGGGAATCTGATTGATTAGGTAATAGGTATTGTCAAACAATGGATAACACATTAATTAGGCTACTTTTCATGAATTTGAATTGTAATAACTGTTAGATGGATTAATAACACTAATTTTATGGTCAAAATTTAACATATTTTAGGATTTCCTTTTTTAAGCATCAGAAAGACATTATTTTAATATAAATGTTAACTTGGTAATATTGATAGTGTCTTTCATGTGGACTCTGACAGAAATGCATAGGGTACACAGTCACCATATTAATGTGAGTATATTTACATTCACATATCAGAGGAGATGAAAGAAATAATAAAAAGAAAATAAAAATCATAAAAAAAATTGAGAGATAACCCTGTGTAAATTAGTAAAAAAGGTAGGTTGTGAAACCATGTAAGATGGCTTACTGATGAAATAATAATAATCTATGATAAATTAGAGCTATAATAACAATAACTTGTATTTGTGTAACAATTTCAAGTTCACAGACCTCTTATAACAAGTCTTTGAAGTAAGACATGTTGGTATTGTTAGCCCCATTTTACAGATAAGAAAATTGAGGTCAGCAGTTTTCAAATGCTTTATCTATGAACCACATTTTCAGTGTTTCATTTATAATGACTATTGCAATAATTTCTTGGTTTTCACTTGAATCTGTCACCTACAAAATTAATACTAAGATATAGTAAAATACAACAGTAGTTGTGGGTTATTGTAAAGTAACGACTGCTTCTATGAAGTTTATGAAGACAACTTTAATCTGGCAACAGGGAAGAGAAAGGGACTGAAAACAAGGAGAAAAGGAAGGGAAAGCTCAACAGCCTCTTACCCCTTGAAACCAATCCTCTACCCTTACCCTTCAAGGCTGATGATAAGCCCTGGGAGTCTCAGAATGTTTATATTTCATAGGATAAAATAAACAATATTTACTCTTTACACAAACCTTGACCCCACCCCTGCCTCCTAAGGAGTGCCACAGCCTTTGCAAAATGGATTTAGTCTGTCTGGAAGATTCTGATCCTGCTTTATATGCAGGAAAATAACCCAGTATTAGGACTGTATTTCTACCTCGGCATTGATTTTTCTGGGCATGTTTAAAATTATATCTCCCGTTAACTTGTTTGCACAAATAGGCAAAGAAAACCACCCAAATCAATCCACGTGGTTGCAAATTTATGAAACAGGCAGCCAGAATAAATATTCCCTGCTTTAAAAAAAAAATCAGGCAACTTATAAATGGCCATTACAACACAATAAGGCAGTTTAACTCAATTCAGCAACTAAGTCAATGTTTTGCCAAGCCATCAAGTGAGGGCCTTATTAAAATCCCAGTGGCACTAGAGTATCTGAGGTGGGAAAAAAAGGTTAAACTGCATATCAAGTACTAAAGGGAGCTGAAAGGATATGGAGCCCAATTAAACCTTCAGCACTGCTCTCGCTCATAAACACTTGCTTCTTGATTCCCCCTGGAACACATTTCGAGGCAGCTAAAGTGGGAACCCAGCAAGAACCTTTTCATGAAAGCTCTGTTATTGAGCCCTAGGTCCAGCCCAGTCCTTCTGGGTGAGAGGCTTCATACTCTCTCTCTATTAATCATCATCTGGCCTCCTAACACCTGGGACTGACTCCAACTCCCACTGTTGCTATATTGACAATATTCCCTGTTGATTTCCTCATTTTCTCAGCCAAGGCTAGAATGACCTCTTTAAAATTCTTTATAAACGTCAGTAATTGCCGCATCAAACTTCAATTCATTACTTTCCCAGGCCTCATGTATTTTGATGATATGAAAGTTGACCGCATTTACATGCAAATTGAAGTTTTATATTAATAAGGGCCAGTAAAAGGAGATTGCATGGTAATACTCCATTATGACTTTTAAATACATTTGCCCATGTCTCGACTTGGCATTAGCATGGTCCGACCATGAGGAAATCATGTTGGTCTGATTGCAATTTTGTTTTCCAATTGAAAGTACAATTTCATCAGGTTTCCCTGTCATTTCTAATAATGACTTAAGTTTGCTTGCTAAATTGAAGAATTTCTCCAGGCCTCTGGATGGGCTGGGAAACAGGTGAGGAGACAGCTGCTTCAATATGAAGTGCTTCATTAAGAACTAGGGCTATAGTCAACCCCGTAAGGATTTTTTTTTTTTTTTTGATGAAAGGAACCAAATTACTGAAGGCTGGGTGCAGCTGAGATTGATTATTATAAGCACATTAAGTTTTATCATCAAACTTGGAAAGCACAACAGCTCGTTTGCTAACACAGTTTAATACAGGAACCAATGAGTCCTTAACCTTCCGCATGGCTAGTTTCAGTGGTCAGCCTGAAATTCTGGAGGCTTGCATTTAGAATCATTTAGAAAAGTCAAAACCCAGCTTTTTTGAAATGAGATTTATCTTCATGAAGTCAAAAACAAAATCATTTTTTTTCCATACCCCAAATCAGATAGTATGATTTGAACACTCTCAATAGCAAACAGAGGCTTAAAAGGGAAATTGGCATTTCAGTCTTATCCATCCCCAATTAAATGGAATTTGGACCATAGGACAGAAATCCATACAGAATAGTAAAAGGATGATGATGACAGCAAATAAATGGTCATATTTTCCCATACTTGAGTGATGGAAAAATGTCAAAAGGCAAAGGTGTCTAGGCCAAATGATTAAAAAAAAATTATTCTGATTCTGTGTGACCTTAAGTAGGGTCTCAGTTCCCTCTTGTGTAAAATTAGAAAACTGGACTACATGATTTGTATGGGCTACTCCAGAATTAAAATCCCATGATTCCCAAATCGCAATCTGTTTTCTCAAAAGCTATAAAATAACAGTATCAGTTTACTTTTGTGTTAGAACTTTAAGGTTTGCAAAAAATGGTTTCTTCATGACAACGCTGTGAAATTGGGAGTGCAAATGTTATCTCCATTCTACAAATGAAGCAATTCAAGCTCTATAGTTAAATAAAGTGTTCATGGTTGCCTAGCACACACACACACACACACACACACACACACACACACACACAAACACAAAGATTCAAACCCAAATTTTTTTTACTTTAAGTATAACTGCTTTTTCAAAAGAATAGAGAGACAAACAAAAATCTCTAAAAACCTACTTTCTTAGCAGGACTAAAAATATGTTTTTTTCCTGTTCAAGATTACCATGATTCTCTGATAGTGGCAATTTTTTTTTTATTTATCATGTATGGATCAGTGCCATTATTTTTGCAATGGATGAAGCGTTTTAATAAAAATTCACTTTTGTCACTTATAACATATGGTACAAATTCTTTTGTTTTTTTAATAAATAGGGTTAGTGTTTATATAAATATTCCAACAACAAATCAATATTTTAATAAATCATTTATTTATGTCTTTAGTTTTCATTGTAATCAATATAATTTTTATGATGTAGTAGAGAGGTCATGATCAGAGTTCAAATACTAGAAAGATTAATAGATCACAATAATTTAATTACTTATTTTATGAGTACTCATAACAAATATTTTACCTTGGAAAATTGTCAAAATTGTCATCTTCAATTTTCAATACCCCCCCTTTGCCATCTAATACAAGTATTAAAGATTAAGAAAATAGTTCATGGTATGGACCACAACAACAAATAAATAAAATAACTAAATAAAATTATAGATTTAAAAATATTCTACTAGTTGACTGATGACTAGTGGTACCATTGAGTCAAGAAGACTTAATTTTGAATCCTACTTCAGATACTTAATAGCTGAGCCACTCTTAAGTAAGTCACTCAGATTCTCTCACACTCAGTTTCCTCACTGTAAATGCAAAAAATGATATCTGTAGAGGTTAACCCAAAGGATTACTGTGAGGATGAAAATAAAGAATGTAAGTAAAGAGCCTTATAAGTATAAGTATCAGTCATTATTAATTAAAATTTACTCTACCTAACACCACAATACTGTCTTATAAAGATTAAACTAGCTATTAAGAATTAGGAATTTCCTCTCTCTTTTCCTCCCTCTTCTTCCCTCCCTCTCTTCCTCTCTCCCTCCCTCTCTCTCTCTCCCCTTGCCTACCTGCTTATCTATCTGTCTATCTGTCTATCTATCTATCTATCTATCTATCTATCTATCTATCTATCTATCTATCTATCTA
>JAJPUD010002256.1:26532-51750 GCA_023553655.1 Myrmecobius fasciatus
TCTATCTATCTATCTATCTATCTATCTATCTATCTATCTATCTATCTTCTATGAATTAGCCTATGATGTTTGAAGAGGATTTATGAGATAATTTAAAGTCAGCTAGCTTGATTCCTCCCCATTCATATCAGTCAGAGATTATGTTTACCTTGAACATAGGGAAACTTTCTTAAAACTGTCTTTCAGGAAGGAGTAAGGTGTCAATACTAGCAGATGATATAGACAAATCAAGGAGCCTGATGATAATTCTGAGAAAAAGCCAGTGGATTAGGCAATTAGGGAAGTCATTGGAAATCTTGGAAAGAGTGGAATAGAAAACCAGATGATCCCAAGAGTTTGAGGAATGAGTGAAAGTGGAGAAGTACAGGTAGCAAAAGTAGTTTATATTCTCTAGAAGTCTGGTGCAAGAGAGGGAATAACTGATGAATAAAGGTCTTGGAGAAGATGAGAAAATAATGTCACTTGGGTAAAAGGGTTAAACCATGGAAGGAATTGTTTTTTGTTTTGTTTTGTTTTGTTTTGTTTTTCTTTTAGGGAAGAGTGAAGGATGAGATAATGGATTGAAATTCCAATCATGGACTTCTTTAGCAACACTTGGAGGAGAGAAGCAAGAAATGAGAAAACATTGCATAGATTTTTATTGAACATTAAAAATTAGAGGTGAAATTTGATAGAGGTCAAAGTGATAAATAATTCTAAGATATTAGTGAGAGTATTATTAAAATGTCTCATCATGAGGTTTAGACTTGGGGAGTGTATGAAACAAAAAAAAGTGAAAAATTTGAAATCTGTAAGTTATCAAAGAAATTTGAGCATGATCAATGGGAATCAAAAGGTTGAATGATAGAATGCAATTAGTGAGACTAATTTTTACATTAGAGGTCTTGAAGACAGAACAGTTCCAAATGAGCAGATCCAAATGAGTCAAGGTATCTTTATAACTGGTTACAGTGAAAGGGATATACTGGTTATCAATTTTGAAAAGATTGACAAAATTTAAGAATAGAATATTGGAAAAATCACTGATATGTTGATAACAATATTGGCACCACAAACATTGGGCAAAATGACTAAAGATAGTGGCAGAGAATGGGGTTGGAATAAACTTGAGTGAAATAAAAAAAATGAGGAAATTGGAGTATTGTGTAGGAAAGAGAAAAAGATAATGGTGAGAGCACTAACTGAAGGCAGCAAAGATAGAAAAAGTAGCATCTGGAGTGCCTAATACTTAGTTCATAAGATGCAACTTAAGTTGTATAGATTCACAAACTAGTTTAATGGTTTTGGTCAAACCAGTCAAAAAAAAATTGGCATTTGACCCAGAATAAACACAAAGTCTAGATCAAATTTACACTACTGAAGAAGTGGAGAGCTGAGAATGTAATCCAATAGTTTAATTTTTTAAAAATCCTATTGATTGTGTTTTCTTAGAATAAAACATTTTCTTCTTTTTTGTTTGTTATAAAAGTAATTGTTCCAGTTTTTTACCTACATCTGATATTGAAGATATGGGTTTATTTAACCCTTTGTTCCTAAATCTAGCACATTTCAGATTATTCTTAATTAAGAATTGCTCTTGAATTGTCTTTAAATAATTTTAAAATTCTAATCCTATCCTCTTTCTTTTTCTTTCCTGATTTTAGTCAACATATGTTTCACGTGAAATTTGGCAACTGTTTCCCATTTGTCAAGTCTCTTCATTTTACCTCGGCCTTCAGAATTCTGCCACTTGGATAACTGCACTGGGCTGTAGCTAGAAGTATATTTTTGAAGACATTTCACAAATTTCATATATGATCCTACTCAACAAGATCCTTGCTCACCAGTTTATGCTCCTGAAATATACAGAAGTCTGAAATGTGTATGTATAGACATATATGTATATGTATGTGTATATATTTATATGAATGTCTGTATACACACATACATTTCAAAATTAGTCCTGAGTTTGAATAATGTGACATGGAACCAATCCTTTCTAGGTATAGGGTCATATCTTTGAAAGTGATTTCTCTTTCTATCCTATAATAGTTTCAAATAACTGAATGTTCATAACATGGTGAAAAGGCAATATCATCTATTACATATTAATCCAGAGGAATTATATGAATATGTGACCTTCATTGTAATTCTTTGAATATGTGGCCCAGAGATCCAGCCAGTAAATACAATAAAATAAAATTGATATATAATTAAATGAGTTTTATGCAATTCAGTAACATTTATTTAGTACTTAACACAATTAAAATTCTGTGCTTGCAGCAGGGGTAGTAAGTGAAATGGAATCAGAAATTATAGTCAAATGGAATGAGAGAAGATGTACACAAATAATTAAAAATAAGTTAAATAATAATAAGTGCATAAGAAAAACCAAGGTGTGAAGTGTCTTGAGAAATGAAAGTGAGGAAAGATCACTTGATTGGAATCAGGAAAGACTTCATGGGAAAGTGACAACAGAGCTTGATTTTGAAGTAATGGAAAGATTTCAATATGTAAATTATCCTGTGCCCAGTTCTAGGCATATAGGATTAAAATGTGATCAAATGAACAAAGGACAAGATAAAATTGGGCAATGTAAGGAATACAGTTTCTCAGAACTTTGAATACCTGACTGGGAATAGTATGTAATGAATTTGATTCCAAATTGGGGGACATCAAGTACCAATTTAAAGAATTTGAATTTTACTTCATAGTCATTGAGTAATTCTAAGCAGAAAGATGATCTAATCACATCTGTACATGATTCCTATGACAAATTAAGCAAAAATATTTAAGAAGAAAATAAGTAATAAAACCTTTGGCTTCAATTATTCATATACAAACACACAAAAGGATAAAAAAGTGAAATATATAAAGACAAAGATCCAAATTCTATTTCATAACTATTATTGAACCTTATGGAATGTGTCTCATGTATGGTGATAGAAGTATATACTTTATTTAAAAAAGAAAAGAAGAGATTAAAAAGTGTCTACTCTGTGGACCAACAGACTTCTAATTACTAATGCAGTCAGTTTTAGTTAACCAAATGGGAAAGTGAACACAAACTCAGATAGCCTACTCTACCCTGCCAGCTTGGGACCACTCTAAATGTGTTTTACATCCCATTCAGTCATCTTCCTACCCTTCTTGCTATCACAATCAATACTACCATTATTTAAAAAAAAGGTGTGTAGAGTCTCTTTTGGCTCTAATCACCATACCTGTAACTTCTCAGAGCAAAATCTACATACCTAGCTATCACTCCCCAGTGTATGCTCTTTCACACTTATATTTGAATCACTGCCTCATTTCTGTGTACTCTTTGGCCCTGCCAGAACTACCACTCCCAATCAACACCATATTTGTCAGTGGGTAGCAAAAGCCAGACTCCACCCCATGGAAACTTGCCTATAAGCAGCAAGTCTCTAGAACTATCTCAAAATTACTGACACTATCCCATTATTCTTGCTTTGATCCATATTTCTGCCTAAGAGACAGGAGAAGATGCTGTAGGGATTGATTACACTCCATATATAAGAATATATGTCTCTTTTGCCATTTAAAACAAGACATGAGTGAGAAAGTCACTTGATTATTATCTGGCTTTTCTCCACTGGGACAATGATAGCCATGTCTTTTCTCCATTACATTTTCATTCTTCTTTTAAGTGTTTTGTTTTGTTTTTAGTTCTGCTCTGTTATGCATTACAACATCCAGATAAATGTCCAATACCTACATACATTTGATAATATTGGACAGAATTTTTTCAAAAGCTTTTAGGCCAGTCACTTTTCTATGGATTTCTCTTTTTACAATTCCATAAAACAAGCAATTGCCAGAAGCATCTTGGCAATGGGGCAGCCATGAGATTTGATGATATTTGTGAATTGTCAGGAATTACCAATTTGCTCAGGGCTTTACTAAGAAATCTAATATGCATTGCATATAGAAACAAATATATCTCCAAGGAGCAATTTTTTTTCTTTTTCCCATGGTCTGTTTGCTTAAGTTTTGTGGTTAGAAGCTTCCAGGAAAAAGATTAAATGAAAATCTAGGAATGCATTGAAAGTTTGCAGCATGATATTGACAAAGCTTTAGGTCTCCTATGTGGTTAATACTATCTTATGCTAAAAATTGGTAAATTGAATGGTATTCTACTTGTATTCTGTAGGTTGCTTGCCTGACATTAAAATTATTTTCACCTTTTTGATGAGGTGACTTTTTCAGTAAGACAGAAAGCCATAGTGCTTTCTGAGTCTTCCAAAACTTGCCAAGTATATGGGTTTTTTAGAGGTCCAGATCCTGAAATGGTGATAATCTTAGAAAATATATAGATAATATACAATGTATAATAAATATATGAACTATAATATAAATATAAATATGTAAACTTTCTAAGGAAGATCTTATTTCAGTTTCAGAGTTATCTCTAATATAATATAGTGTTATCGAGAGACTTTGAAGATTATCTAGCCCATTTTGTCCAGTGCCCTTTATTTCTAATATAAAGAGACTAAGACCCAGAAAAGAAAAAAAAAGTGTACCTTTTTTCAAGCATAAATAGTAGAGTTAGAGGAGATAGTATTACTATTCTTTCTTGATCTTTGGTTTTTGCTTATTACCAAGCTATTACTAGACTACTCTCTTCTAAAGTTTCATTATTCCTGCTTTTCCCTCAGTCTTTGGTTTATTCTTTCTGTTCAGTTCTGATATTCCTTGATCTTTGGATTTCACAGATGATCAAGACCTAACACGTTCATTGCACACTTTTCCCATTCATTCTGTTTCAATAAACACTGGCTCCTTAGCCTGTACATTTCATCCTCCTGCTATGAGAATCATAGTGTGATACCCATGGGACAAAATGGCCAACCTGGGAGCAAATGCCAACCATAAGGCTCCCTCAGTTGAGAACTTGACCCTGTGACCACTGCCTTCTCTCCTTTCCTCTCTGATGTCTTTCTCTAATTGGGAAAACTCAGGTAGAGTTCTTTTCAAAAACCATGCTCTTGGGAATCATGGCCTTTGTCCTTCAAATTTTTTTTTCTACCAGTCTGGTTCCAAACTCTGCACACTTTGCACAATCTTGGAGGTAGAAATGCTTACAGATGAAGTAAGTTGCAAGCACAGAATCTCATGATGAAAGTCCAAATAAGCTATCTGACTCAAGAAAACAAGCATATGGGTGCTGACTGCCACTACAGACTAGCTGTTCAGATTTTTTTGGTCAGTTTTGGGACATAGCTGGTGCCTTCGGAGCACAATAGGGAGTTTAGACAATCATCAAGGTAAAGACTGTTCAGCTATGCTTTTGAAGGCCAGCAGCAAGTCAAAACACAAACATTTAAGAAGTTCTTGTTATATGCCAGTTATTATACTAAGTGCTGGAGATGCAAAGAATGGTAAAACAGAACAAAGCAGAAACAAAACTAAGGATAGGTCCTACCTTTCAGGAATACACAATTTAAGTTCTGCCATAATACTCACTTCATCTCTAGGAAATATTCATTTTCCAGGACTTGGAAGTACCTTGTAGTTACTTGTAACTATCAACTTGCCCCATTGACAAGAATTCCTAGTTACAGCTCATTACTGCCACATACATATAAAGGTGCTATGACCATTGTAAAGTGCAATATATGGTGGATATCTATTCAGGAAATTAACTTTTCTTTGAATAGTAACTTATGGCACAGAGACTTCAAGAATATTCATTAGAGTTTTAATCCAAATAATTCTCTAAACTTGCTTCTGAGCAACCCTAACAAAAGGATAAATGAAGTACAACAAATTCATCTTTTTCCTTTAAAGTTCCATAGTGCCTTTCTAGAGAGATGACATAGTCTTCCTTTAATTTTCCCTCATCTATTACATTTCTCAAGAACTTAACAGTGTGGCCAAAGAGCAAAGTATTTCAATGATTCTTGCTACAGCCTGACACCTAGGCCAAAGTGAAGGAGACATCCCAAGACTAGGGTTGAGGCCTTTGTACTATTGAGATAAGTACCCATCAAGTAGAGTTAGAGGTAGGGAGAGAATGATATGCATAAGGAAGATTAAAAAAAAAATAGGATGGGGGTAATTATGTATCCAGAAATAGAGAGGGGTTGCAGATAATACTTTCAATGAAAAGAGAAAAAAGAATTAAGGTTCATGAAAGTTTATGATAGCTAATGGGTTGTTATGTCCTTAGTTCATTCATACTATGCTTTATAATTACATGTTTGCTTTGCATCTCTGCATTTCTATTTAGGCACCACAGTAAAGACCTGCCTAATTTTTTTTTTGGGGGGGGGGTCTCCAAAGGTACAAAGTGACTGTTCCTAGTGTCCTGAGATTATCACAGATACTGATCATAAAGGGGCAAGATTGTTGTTCATGAAGATGAAATATTTCTTTTCATACTTATCACTGGTCATATTTCAGGATAGAAGAAAAGTATTTTTTAAAGACAGTTTTATCCTTCAGGACCAATGCTTGAGGCTTGAAGCTTTAGCTGGTGTTGTAAGTGACTATTCTCATAGACAACTGATTCAGAAATCTCCACAGTTAGTGTTACAGGGCAGTAGTTTGCTCAAACATTTAAGGGGTTACCATGGCCCTTGCAACCAAACAGAAATTTGAAGTGGGAGAGACAGGAGGATGACAGTAAAAAATACTTAATGTTAAATAAAAGAAAACATAGATTTTGTTTTTGGTGGAAGGAAAATCAGTCTTGGACTAGAGCTTATGATATGTCCCTGTAGGGAGTATAAATACAAAAAGTTTAAGACAGAAAGGGAAGAGATTCTTCCTTGTCTACTTTCTCCATATGCTCAGTCATAAATAGAATGGAACTTTTGCCCCAGGGCTAACAAGGGGGGGAGATGGTCTGAGTGTACCTCTTCCCCAGAATAACCTTGTATCTTAACTTGTGATCTTCAGGCAGTCAGTCCTTCATGCATGGCTCTCCATAGATTCATACATAGCACCATGCAAGATATATGTTCGTATCTTTTGGAGGCCTCTTTCTAAGACCCACCTATTTCTCTATCCCCCCATAAGGATATAGACCACACTTTCTAGGACAGAGATTCTTAATTCTTGCTATGTCACAGAGCCTTTTGGCAATCTAGTGAGCTCAGTGGACACTTCTCAGAATAATGCCTTAAAATGAAGAACATAAAATGCATATGATTACAAGGAAATAAATTATAATGAATTACAGTTGTAAAAAAAAAAGTTAAATACAAGTTCATGGATTCTAGGTTAAGAACTCTTGCTCTAAGGGCAGGTTGCCATCTTCCTTCTATAATGACATAAAAAGTCAAATTGTATTCTATTTCACCTCTAAATTTGCTCCATTGGCAAGGATTTCTAGTTACAGATCAATACCATTACGCCCATTAAATGGCCGTGGCCATTGTAAAGGGCAGTATGCAATGTATATCTATGAAGTCTCTTCAGACATAACCGAAATAAATTCTAAAAAATATGACATTTACCTCTCTTCACTTGAAAATAAGATACTTTTAAGTATGACTAAATTGAAATACTGTATAAATGAGTGATTGCCAACATTATAAATACAGTCCAAATTTGATTCTCCCCAACCTGGACAGGAGATTTCAGATGCAAATAAGAACAAGTATACAGTAAGGGGAGAGTTTATTATAAAGTAGGAAGGTGGATATGTGAGAAGAGAATTGCTCCTGATATGTAAATGCATAGAAGACGTATAAGAATTAAGCTGGGTCTGTATTTCTGAAAGAAGAAAAAGTAGCAGACTCAGGCAGAACCCACAAACATTTTTTTTCCACACATTTAAAATGTGTAATTCTGTTTTGATTGTAAACATTTATTTTTATGTGACTAAGCAGCAATCTTCCTACTAGTGAGGAAGTACTGGAGGCACTCTTACTATTAGCATTGAGAGCTACTCTGTGACTAAATGTCTTAAACAAACCATGCTTCAGTGACTTGTAGAAAAAAAAAACATTAAAAAATTTATTCTTCAGAAGTTATTTGGCCTTTTCAAAAACAACCTGTACTGGAATAAAGATCTACAGACTGTCTAATTTAACTCTGCTACAAGACACTAATCTGGAACATTCATTCAATCATCCTGGCAAACAACAATATCACTTAATAGATATATACCAAGGATATGACTGCTTGTATGTACCATTGGGCAAAAGGCTACCTCTTAAAGCTTTGCCTTTGCTCAATACATATTGAAGGGGCAGGGAGAGGAGAAAGAGAGACGAAATATCTAACTTTTTTTTTTTCCCTATTTGCCCAAATTGCTTTTCTTTGTTTTTAAAATAAGTATCCACTGTAATTAAGCTCTCCATTGGCTCAAGTACATGACCAATTCAAATGTCCTCATCTTTCCTTAAAACAAAAACAATTCACCCACCCAACAACCTAATTTTCTGCCAGAAATTGAGGGTTTCCTACCCTGAACTGCTGAATAAAAACTTTCAGGAAGGATTCTTTAAAACTTTGAGAAATATAAGGTTCTGAGAAACCTCAGAAAGAAAAGTAAAAGATTCTCTTGACTGGATCTAGTGTAGAACTTATTTCAGTTATATGTGTTCATAAGCATAGCCACAAGTTCAAGTTTAAAACACCCAGAGGCAAAAGACCTTTTGGATTGAGAAATAGAACTGCAATATGAAATGTCTACTCATGTTTGAATTATTTTGAAAGAGCAAAGAAAGCATACACTGGAGAGCTGGAACAGGATCAAGGATGGAGATTACAGCTTCTTGGGAGAGTAGACTTTATTTCATTCTATTTCTTTTTAGTAAATTAAAAAAAAATTGCTCATACGTTAGCTGCTAGTCTGTGCTTAGTAGGCCACAGTTTTCTATTAAAACATAAATAGTTCCTGAAATTTTATAATTCAAAACTTCCCTATGTTAGGTAAAGTATTGAACTAAATAACCTCTAAGATTTCCTCCCATTCTAAGATTTTATGATTTTTTAAACTAAGAATTATTAATTTTTTCCTGTGTCATGGATCACTTTTGATAATCTGATAAAACCTATAGGTGCTTCTCAGAATAATATTTTTAAATAATTGAAGAGAATTATAAATTTCTGTTAGAAAGTTAGTGAAAAGGGGAAAATAGGTGGCGCAGTATATGGAACACCAGCCCTGAAGTCAGAAAGACCTGAGTTCAAATTTGATCCCACACACTTAATACTTCCTGGTTGTGCAGCCCTGGGCAAGTCCCTTAACCCCAATTGCCTCAGGAAAAAGAAAAAAAACAAACAAACAAATAAAAAATAGTGAAAATAATAAGTTTTTTGTCATTCATCCACAAACCTCGCTGAAATCTATCCATATGGTCATTAAGAATAAAAATTTCTGTTTTATATATTGACTTTTCTCCCATAGAACTCTATCCATTCTATTCTGCCCTGATTTTTCCTCTGCTATATTTAAGTATTTTGAAATTTGTATTAAAGTCTACAATGAGTAAGATCCTGGTTGGTTTAGGGATAGTCCATTAGCACTATCAATCTAGAGAAGCTTCAAGTTATGAATCCAGAGGTGATCAACTGTCTAAGGACTAGTCAAAGTCACAAAAAAAAAAAAAAATCATCCATGGAATGATTTCATTTTTTAGCCACAACAATTGATCAAGCTAATCTAATAATTCATTGAGGGATTGTTGTTATCTGCTTTGGTGATGGGACTATCTAGAAGAAGAAAGAAAACATAAACTCCTAAACAATCGAAATATTAAAAGATAGCTATAGAGACTAAATTTGCTATTGGTTTATTTTTTTTTAAATTTAACTTCTAGCCAATTAATAACAATTCCTTCTCTCTACATATTCTGCATATTAAGATCCAGTGATCTTGAAAAATTATAATTATTATTATTTTGAGGATATTTTGGTGACTAACAAGTGATAGCAAATTATTCAGATTATCCACTCTGCAAATCATTTATGTTCCTAAAGATTATTGATCTCAGATGTTTTCATTTTGTATTGCTGTTAGACATCCTAAGAACTGCATTTTCAGAAAAGATACATTGCTATAGCAAGAGTAGGCTTCTTGATACAATTGTTTTCATCTACATCAGGTAAGACAGAACATCAGAAGTCTTTATTACATCACAAAAAGCAACACAACACTGATTGGTTCCATTAATCTGTGAGTACCCCCAGTTATATTTAGAGCTTTATGTTGAGAGCACTTTCTCAATTTTCCACTCTTTAGTCCTCCACCTCAAATCCTCCCTATGGCTTTTTGATTGATATACAAATTTGAGCTTAAAATACTACCATGAGTTGCAGCTTCCCTTAAGAGAAGAAAAAAAAGGGGGGGCAGCTAGGTGGTGCAGTGGATAGAGCACCAACCCTGAAGTCAGGACTTGAGTTCAAATTTGATCTCAGACACTTAACATTCCCTAGCTGTGTGACCCTGGGCAAGTCACTTAACCTCAATTGCCTCAGCAAAAAAAAAAAAATAAAAAAAATAACACTTGTAGAGGATGTGACTTGTTTTTTAAGTTCCTCGAGTCATGTAATGAAGAAGAAAGATTAAATTTTTAATTTTATTCTTTTTCTTATTTCTTGGGATCCATAAGGCAATATACATTGTAGTGAGACAATGTTAAGGTCAATTTAAGTAGAGGAAATTTACATTAGAATATCAGTGGGATTAGATTTTTTTTTAAATTCTGTGCTGTTTGGTTTTTTTCAAGTCTCTGTTGCTGACTGTTGACATATCTCATTGATGCAGGAAATTTTTAAATATGAAATGTTAAAATAATGTTTTTAAATTCTTCAGCCTAGGAGAGTTTGAAAACCGAATTTAAGGTCACAAATATATAATCTAAGGTAGTACATCCTTAGATCATGAAAGAACTAATAAATGTTGAGTTACTGTATTGATATTTTAAAGATCATGAAAAATAAAAACTACCAGAAGAACTACTAGAAGATCATAAAAATCCTCTTCAAAAAAGGAAAAGAGAATGAAGACTTTAAACTGTGGTGAACTTGATTTCAATTTCTAAGGAAATTCTAGAAAGGATTGATAGAAAGATCCATTATAATAGAATAAGTCATGTCAGATTCATTTCTTTTTTGAATGGGATTCATAATTAACGAATGAAGTGAGAAGCTCCAGATATATTATGTATCACTATACAAGATCCCTGTTCCCAAATTATTCCCTTGTTCTGATTTCCTTGCCTTCAGGGTTGCCAAAGTTTCCTAAGAATTTCTAAGAGTGGATCTAAAAGTAGTGCAGATCTATCTATTCTGCATCAGAGGTATCCAAATTGTGTATTAAATGTTGTCATGAAAACCTTAGGACCAGCTTGAAGTTAGTGGTATCCTACAGTGATAACTGTTTTATTTGACACAGCTTCTCAAATGTAAAATGAGGGAATTGAACCAGATGGTCTCTTAGGTCCCTTCCAGTTCTAAATCTATGAAAGTATTTCCTGTTCAGTTTTATAGTCGGTTTGGTAGAGAAACCAAACAGATCATGAAAGAACATTCTAGGTTAGAATAAAATAGAGAATTCTCACACTGTGTTTATGTGGCCCAATAGTGAAATACATTTAAAATATTGAAAAGCATTAGAATGTGCATAGCAGTCAGAATCATGTAAGCCAGTAGAAGTGGCATTTAACTACTGTTGACAACATGAAGCAATATGGTTCTTTCCCCCCCCCCCAAATTAGAAGGTTATAATGCGATTCATTATACTTCACTATCTTCAAAAATATGGATATCACACATCTTTATTAAGCATATTTTGCTTTCTAAAGTAAAGTAACATGATGCAAATTCTGCTTGTGTTCTTGATAATATGGTGACTATTAGAATCTAGAGTTTAGAAACTTTTTTTAAAGAGCATCATAAAAATCCTTGTGTAAAAATTGTTGAATCTTTTATTGCTAATTATTCATGAAATGTCCAAGAACATGGTTCAATGAGCATTTGAGTAAAGTTCACTAATACCCATGAACAATTCATAAACACCTCACCAGGGTGTCTGTGAGTGGAAATGTTTTCTCTAATAAGTGCTTTATTATAACTCGCAATTGCTAAAACAAACAATGAGCTCATGGTCACATTTTCTCCACACCTCTGAGAACAAGTTCAGCTGAACATTCTTTGCTGTCTGAACCTTAAAGTTATGTGCACTGCACTATACAAATTCAGTGGAAATGGTAATTCTTCTCAAAGAAATATACTAAATAACAGTGGCATAAATTTCAGATCTTGGCTTCCAAACAAAATAAAAAAAAAAAAGAGAGAGATCTTTTTCCTGTCTTCCCTCTTCAACTTTTCACATTAACCTTAAGAATTACCATAGTTTTTGCTCTGTACAGTAACTTGAACAATAAGCATGAATATGCTTGGTGGATATTAAACAAACTTAGAATAGATCAAACACACACAAAAAATGACTTTATAACATGGTTTTCCTGGGGTGACTACCAAAACTTCAAAAGAAATTATTCCTCTCTCATATGCTTCAGTGCTCCCCCCCCTTTCTCTCTGTGTTTTTCTTAAGGACTTTCTTAAGGACTATCATAAATTATGTGCTAGTTCACCTTGCAAAAATAGGTACTATTAAAATTTTCTTTATACTGATATAAATATATGGTATTATTATTAATGATACTATTAATCTTTAGGTTGGTGGAGCTTTAGTTCTACTATCAGTTTTTAATGATATACAAATAATAATATCTACTCTAAGAAAGATTAAGTATAATTTTGTGACTATTTTTTTTTGTTGTTCAGGGTTTTTTGGGGGGTAGTATACTATTTGTTATATAATATAAAAGTAAAGTAATTTATAGGCACATTAACTTTTTATTATTTTCAATAGTTTTAGTTTTTTAAAGGTGAGAACAAGTGTGTGTGTGTGTGTGTGTGTGTGTGTGTGTGTGTGTATGTATAATTTATTTCAGGAAAAAAAAAAGTCCTAATTAATCATCAAATACCCACATGCAAGATTATGTGAAATTTTTTCAGGCTTATAGCTTGAGTGAAGGCGGAATACAAAAAGAGGGTCAAAGTTTAATGTGAGCTTTAATAAATGATCCATTACTCTTTGTGCTTTGTGAATTTTCCAAAGCAAAATGTCTAGATTTGACTTCATCTACCTTAGTACTACACTAACAAGACTCAGTCCACTTCAAGAATGTTTAAGAAGTTATGAACCACACTTATGCCTTAAAGTTAATGTACCAAGGTATAGCATTTTATTACTTATGTTAAGTGGGGTGGAGTAATGTTGTTGATTTACCCAAACCCACGTGATATAAAAGTGCTGCTCCAAATTACAGTAAGTATACAATGAATGGTACCAAAAAAAAAAAAAAAAAAAAAGAAAGAAAGAAAAGAAAAGAAAAAGAATTTTGTATGTTCATGTATTTTGGGAAGCCTTGGTCTGAGTCAGATTGGTCTATTCTATGGGAGGCAGGAATTTTGTGTTCATTTAGTGGAAGGATTTGTTTCTTAACAAGATAGAAATATGGGAGTCAAGACATGGCATTATGTTTACTTCTTGTTCTTTCTTAAATGAGGAAGTTTCTGATATCCTGAATGTTTCTCAGATCAATCAGTGATGTGAGGAATATGAAGTAGTTCGATAAATATCAGATAACACAATGTATAAGTAACAATGTATAAATTTAGCAATACGCTCTGTGTGTATGTATATATTCTTTACAGAATAAATACAGATACAAATATAGATAGATGCTGGTCTGCTTTCTGAATGTAACTTAGTTGATTTATACTCTTAGTTATAAACAAGGCAGAATACTCTGTAGATATTCTGAGTTTCAGAAATAATATTTTAGATGATGTAAAAAAATTGCATGGGGAGTTTAGACTCAATCTAGCAACCATATGTAAAATGATGAAATATGTAATGAAATATATGGAAATTCTATGATGATTTTGTTTTTGCTCTCAAACTGGCTAATGCTAGATTTAGTTGACTTGTTTCAATACTAAGCCAAACTATTTAACAGCTAAAGAAAAAAATGACAAGAGGAAAATATTCAAGCCTCATTCTTAGACTAAAATAAACACTGTCATTAAGCCCTACTTGAAGATGCCAATATTATGATTCCCTAAAGATAATAAATATTATTTAATAAATGAAATTGATTCCCAATTAGCAAATTGATGCCAATATTAGTTCCTCTTTGGGCTTAATTCAGGAGATACAGAAATGTCAATTATAAAAGGACAAATAAAAACATGTACTTTATATGAACTTTATATGTATATGTACATTTAATATACACTGGTGTGTACTTCATGTACTTTAATTCTTCTCACCTTAGTTTGTCCTTTAGCTAATTAGAAAAAAGCAAAAATGTTGATTTAGGGTATTAAAATGTTAATATTATTGCTATTGTTGTTGTTTCAGTCATATCCAATTCATCATGACCTTATCTGGGGTTTTCTTGTTAAAGATACTGAAGGGGTTTGTCTTTTTTTTTTTTTTTCCCAGCTCCCTTTATGGATGAACACCTGAGGGAAATAGTGTTGTGACTTGCCCAAAATCACACTAGTTAGTGTCTGAAGTCAAATTTAACTTCAGGTCCAATACTCATCTTATTTTAATCATCTATCTGATCCATTAAAAATTAAAATAATTTGTAAATGTCCTTTTATTTAAGAATGTTGTCTATCAATTACAGATTATATTCTGATTTACAGGGGTAGAAGGAGTTTTCCACATTAGGAGTTCTACATAAATATGAAGTCACATATTCAGATTAAAAATTAAGGGGGGCAGAAACAGATATGCAACAATTCAATTAAGATTCATATGGTTCTTTTTGACCAATCTTCAGCACACTCTCCTTTCCTCAATGAGCTCAATGCATAGATCATTAATCTTTCTAACTTCTCCTATTCCTGCTCTAATACTATAGAACTTCAATATACATACCAATATTCCCTCAAACATCAAACTTCTTAGTTTCTCAATTTCTTTTTTTCCCATTAATCTATTTCTTCATTCTACCTCAGTTGTATACAGTTGATTGGTATTTAAACCTTTGATCTTGCCATGAACTTATGATCCCTTTATTTTATCAAAATCTTTTACCATTCCACCTTTCTCTGTCCACTAGATCACCTGGCCTTCTTATTTATTCTCATCATGCCCTCTAACCACTCTATTACTCATACCATCATCCTAGCACTGGCTACATTCTTCTCCCTTCCCTACCTTGATACCTTGGTGAAATCATTCAACTCTATACTATGTTCTATACTTGTGTTCCTTGCTCTCTTACCTATTACTGATCATACCTTGCTAAGACCCAATCTTGGATAACTCCCACATTTTGCTACCTTTCATCCTATTCTAACTGCTATTTAATGGAGCTAAAGAAAAAAAATGCAAACAAACAGAACCTTCTTAACTAGGTCCACTACAAATCTATGTTATATAATCTCTGGTGAGCCCTTGTCCTAAAATAAGGCAACTCTTTTATATGTCCCTTTCTGTTCTGCCCTTGACAACAGCTTTTCTGATCTCTACATCTCTCTTGAAACTTTCTATGGCACCCCATTTCCACCCTCTGAGCTAAGAATTTTGGCTTATATTTAACAGGGGAAAAATGAGGCAATGTCCTAAGAGCTAACTTTTTCCTTCCTTCTTATTTTACATCTTTCCCATTGTTATTTCTTTAGCCCTGTCTCACATAAAGAGGAGGCCCTTTTTGTAAAGATAAACCCCTGTGCATGCACAAATGACCACATTTTATTTTATTTTCCAACAAAGAAGCCTCCCTATAATATATCCATTAACTTTCCCTGTTAATTAGATGTGTACTTACTGTCTACAAACTTATCTATTTTTCCTCTGTTATTAAAATAGTATTTGATTTATCCCTCCATCCCCATTACCTAGAATCTTATACCTCTTCTTCCTTTTGTGACTAATTTCCTAGAGAAAGTAATTTATAATAGATACCTCCACTTCATTTCTTCTCTCTTCTAAATTCCCCTCTGACTTCATCATTCAATTGAAACTATTCTTGGATAAATCTAATAACCTTTTCCTCACCCTCCACTCTTCCATACTTGTTGTAACCTATGACACTGGCTTCTTCTCTCTGATATTCTCTTCTTTATGAATTTCCTTGCTATTGCTATTGCCTAGTTTTCCTCAGTTTCCTTTAAATGTGGGTGTCTCATAAAGCTCTTTCCGGGGCTCCTTTCTTTTCATTTTCTGTTTTATCTCACTTGGTGACTTCATCAGCTTCTATGGATTCAATTATTGTCTTTACATAGATGATTCCCATATTTATTTATCTAATCCTGACCTCTTTCCTTACCTCCCATCTCACAATTACACATCTTTAGGATTTCTTGGACTAAATGTTCAGTAGACATATGGAATATCCAAAACTGAACATGTTTTCTTTTCTCTGGAATGCTTCCCTCTTCCTAAATTTCCTGTTATTATAGAGATAACCATCATTCTCCTAGTCACCTACATTTTCAACTCAGGTGTGTCACGAGTGCCTTCTTACACTCTCTCAGAATCAAATAACCAATCAATTACCACGTCCTGATTTTTATAAATCTCCCATATATGCCTCCTGCTCTCCTTTATCATACCTGCCATTCTGGTGCAGGCTTTCATCACCTCAGGTGATGAGACTCTTATAACCTTTCTGGTTGGTGTCCCTGCCTCAAATCTCTCTTCATTCCAATCCATTTTCTACTCAACTGCCAAAATGGTCTTCCTAAAGTGTCATATCCCTAATCAATAAACTCTAGTAGTTTCCTATTGGCACCAAATCATCAGTCCAGCTTTTAAAGCTCTTTACAACTTGACCCACCTTTCCACCTATCCAGTCTTCTTATACTGTTCCTCTCCACATATTGTATAAACCAATGATGCTAGAATTCTTTCTTTTCCGCACAGATGATACTCAAACTCTTGATTCCCTTCCTTTGTACTAGCTGCCTCACATGGAGTGCTCTTCCTACTTCCCAGTTCCTCTGGCTTTTTTCAAGTCTCAGTTCAAATTATCATCTTCTACAATAGGTCTTTTCCAGCCCTCCTTAGTGCCAGTGCCTTCCCCTGGACATTACCTCCAATTTACCCTAAATAAAGCCTGTATGTGCAGTTTCCTTTCTTGCTCTCTCTCCATTAGTCTGTGGAGGGCAAGGACTATCCTTTACTTTTCTTTATATCCTCAGTACTTAGTGAATTGTTTGGTAAACAATAAGTTTGTAAATACATGTTTGTTATCATGTTTTCCCCCCATTAAAACTTGAGTTTCTTGGGCAGACTATTTGTTCAGCTGGATCTTCTTGCTTTTTGTTGTGACCCCAATGCTTAGCATAGTGCCTGAAATGTAGTGTTTAATAAATGTTAAGTTGCTGACATAACTTTCTAATATAACTTCACATTTGGGTTATTCCTTCTCTACACTGTTAGCTTTGGGAGGTCAGGGATCATGGCTTGTTTAAATTTTGTTACTCCCCATGCTTTACATAGTGTTTTATCCATAGTAGGGAATTAAAAAATATTAGTGATTATTTCCTAGAAATGACGCTCTAAAGAAGATAGTTTACCTAGTATAGTTGAGGCGTGTAGGTGGCACAAGGGATAGAGAAATAAACATGGAATTGGACCTAAACTCAGATTCATCCACAGACATTAAGAATTTTTTACCCTAAAACATCATTTTACCCCATGCCAATTTCCTCTTTTGTAAAATGGAAATAATAATAACACTTAAATACCATGGTTGTTTTGAGGATAAAATATTTTAAAAGTTCTGTGTAAATTTAAAAGTGCTATACAATGCTAGCTGTTATTATTGTACTTTGTATGTGAGGAAATGGATTTGGGAGATTAAATGACTTGCCCAAGATCATAGTAAATAGAGAAGTCATTTTTTGAACTCTAAATCCAATGACTGCTTCAATCTAACATTTTCTCTTTAATAAACTACTTATGCACATATACTTTTTTATAGAAGCATAGACTTACAGAAACTCAGGATCAAAAAAGACTCCAGAGAAATCTCTCAGAGACCTCTGTCCAAACATAACTGAGTGAGAATCCCTTCAACAACACCCTCAACAAGTCATCATCACTAGTATGGAAATGTCACTCAGTCCCTCACTGAAAATCTACTCCTTATCAGGTATATAAATTGTGAATATTTCTTTATGTTTATCTTTGGTCTAAGAGAGATTGACCAGTGACTAGTCTTTTATTAATAAACATGCTGACCTTGTTAATAAAATTATTAAAATACCCAGAAATTATGTCTCTTAAACCTTTTTTTAATCACCATGCCAGGGAAAGGTAGAGTGGGACTGTAATATACATTATTAGAAATATTTTGCCTCACTTAATATAGCCTAAGACTTCATTATTATTGTTATTATTATTGGCTATCATATCACACTCTTGATTTGGGTAGCAGCCTATAGTCTACCAAAATAGTCATTTTTCCTCCTTCCCCTCCCTCCCACTAAGTGACTACTCCTATTTGACAATTAAAAAAAAAAAATGATACATTTCATTTTGATAGAAAAAGGGCTCCTCCCCCAAGCTTTCCTTAAAAGTTTATTTATTTATTTTTTAACTACAAGGATATATTCTTTAACTGTGTTCTAAACAACTGCATACTTTGTTGGAATTGGGGATCAGGTAAAAAAAATGATTTGATATCAAGTTAGGAAGATGGAAGAGAGTCAAAATGTTATATGCAAATACAAAAACATCTTGAAAAATTAGAATTTTAGAGTATTAGGAAGAAACTTATTGAACACTATTCTAAAATTTTATTTTTGAATAAAAAAACCTACTTCATAATTATATAATAAATTATAGCAATGCTAGATTACAGTTCATATAACACAAAAAACTCCTTGGGGAGAATGCAAGCTCAATATGAGACAACAGTGTAATGTGATAGCTGAAAAACTAGCATAATTCTTGGTTGCATTAAAAGGAAAAATGTAAAGGATCAGATCACATCTGGAGTCTTGTGTTTGGTTCTGAACACCACACTTAATTAAGGATGTTCACAAGTTAGAGAACCACTTTAGCAGGTGAGTCAAACAAGGAAAGTGAAAGGACTCAACATCAAATAAGGGATACTTTTTTTTTTTTTTTTTTTTAAATCTTTGGTTGTAGAGAATAGAAGTCCTATCCCCCAAATTAGATAAATAAGTTTTCAGAACTGGCTTTAAAAAAAAGTATGCTTACTCTTATTTCATATCATCATCAAGAAAATGTCTGATTTATATGTAGATCATCCACAAAAAAAAAAAAAAACCTTTTAAAATTAATGAGATAGCAGTTATATGGACTGGCTGTAGTTATTAGTATTCTCTTGATCATCTTTGCTTGGTAGTAAGTTTTCCTTTATCACTCCTCACCCCATTTTTCCTATCTCTTCTTCCTTCAAATATGTTTTAAGTCAAATGTCAATGTTTTTGGAATTAGAAGATACTTTAATTCCAGTAAACATCTGTATTTACTCATTATTTGAGGCTAGATTTGAACTCAGGTGTTCCTGACTTCAGGGATGGTGCTCTATCCCTTCACCATCTAGCTGTCCCCTGGTCACATTTTCTTAAATCTCACTTCCAATTGCAAATCAGGACTGAAATATTTTAGTCTAAACATTCCATTGACATAAGTGATGAAAAGAAATCACTATAAAAGTGGTAGAAGATACATTTTTTTGTCTATTTCTTGTTCTTATATTCTCATCTACAAACAATCTTTAGGAAAAAAAGAAAATTTTGCAAATTTCTTCTATTATAATGATTTAAGAATCTTGTTACCCGACTCCTTCCCACTTCAACCCTCTTGAACATGGGAGGAAGCATTTAGGTGGAAATGTAATTTTCAATGATATATTTATTCAGTTAAAATGAAGATATATTTTCTTCTATGTGAAGTAGATGGTACCCTTTCCCAGGCTCTCTCTGTATAATCAAAGAAAAAGTTACTAAATCTAAATTCTTAAAAAGTCCCCCAAAAAACTAATTGAAAAACAAACAAAACCCTAAACATTGCAGAGCATTGCACTGGAATGTATCAAATTATTAATTTCTAATATCCTTGTGAATGGTCTGCAAATTAGTTTAAAGTCTGTCCTTACATTTTTCCCATCTCTCTCCTATTAGTTGTCTTCAAGGCAATTATACATCATAAAAGTATTAAAAACAAAACAAAACAAACAAACACAATGAACAAAACTAATTAGCCATGGGAACAGAGAGTATACATACATGCAAATTATTATTTATTGAACCCCTAGATATTGTAGTTATTCAAAAACTATTAATGAAAAGCAATAATATCAGTAAAACAAGAAAACCCATAATTTTTTAAAAATGTTAGTACAATTATTAATTGTTTATGAACATTAGCCACAGTGCACATATTGATCATATAAAAACTGGAGTTGTTTTTTTTTTTTACAGTAGAAATAGATTTACTGTAAATTAAAGTAGAAAACTGACTCATTGGGATCATTGTTAATATAGTGATTATTTAAAATTTAAACGTAAATTATCCATTTGCTGAACCTGCTTGGTTCCATATGAGTAAAATGTTTGGCTATAAAAAATATCAAAAGATCCTTAAGTCATAGAGATATTAAGAGATAAGGGATAATATATATGGCTAAAATCAAGCAAATGCTTAGAGTTCAAATAGGAGGAAACAATTGAGTGCTGTGCAGGGGGCCAAAGCAGGGGAGGAGAAGAGGATTAGTCAAATTTGCTGAGTACAAAAAAGCCAACAGCAAGTGGGCCCCTTTTGCAATGGAAGGAAAATGGTTTCTTCTGTATGGTCATCATAGAAAGTTGAGAAAGAAGCTTTAATTCCATTTATTTTTAATTAATGAATGAATTAATTTGTCTATCTGTCTGATGTTTATTTAACTAAAAAATCTCTGGAGCCTGAAGTGACAGATGGCACTGATATTTCCTTTTATTTGATGATATACTAATGTGATGACAAAGTATAGAGGATACTTTCCCAGATTTTGGATGTTTGATTCATTTTTCATATAACTTTTACTACCATATAAAGGTAATGTCCTTTTTATTTATTTATTTATTTATTTATTTATTTATTTATTTATTTATTTTATTTTAAGCCAGAAAAGTTTTACTTTTCATTATATGTGTGTATGTGTGGGTGTGGATGTGGGTGAGTGTAGTCCCTGCTTTTCTTCTCTTTAGATACTTATCCCAGTTTATCTATAGTCAGAATTCCCAAATCTGACCTCCCCCTTTCCAAGCCGATTTGGGAGAATTGCAAATAGGCCCCCAAGGCATGCATACTTTACAAGTATCAGAGAACAAAACTTCACCTGGGTTGAGGGAAGTGACTAGTCCTGGTCATGGAGAACTATAAGTAATTTGAATATTGCTATTCAGTCCCAAATGAAAATAAATTGGAGCACAAAAGTGATGTCTTACTAGTTCCTGGATTAGTAGAGAGGAATATTCCTTGAATATTTCATCCTCTCCCTTGAGTTCAATTATCATATAGCTCTCCTCCCAAGTCTATATATCCAATTTGAATCTACAAATCTCCCCCCTCTCTCTCTGCCCCCCCATTCTAGTCTATATCATCATCTGCTTGCTGTATATATCCTCCTGCAGATATCATCATGATCATTGTCATCCCTTTTATCTAAAAGAAAACTCATTATCTTTGCCTCTAAAGCCACAGTCATGCACATGGACATTCATATACATATATATATATCACATACATGCATATATATATATACATGCCTATATAATTTTTTTAGAGCACCACCAAATTTCTAATCACTCAGGTTGCTTTATCTAGTCAATTGCACAAGACTTGTACTTTTCTTTGTTTTTTTTTTCTTTCTCCCTCTCTTATAATTTTTTTTTTATTAAAGCTTTTTATTTGTATAACATATGTATGGGTAGTTCCCCAGTATTGATCTTTACAAAGCTTTCCATTACAAATTTTACCCCCAGTCCCCTCCCCTCCCCTAGATGGCAGGAAGTCCACTACATGTTAATAATGTTGAATTACTTGACAAGTTATGCAAGAAAAATCCTATCTACAAGAAAAAAAAAGAAAATCAGAGAAAGGCAACACTATGCAAGCAAACATCAATAGAGATCATGAATATGTTATGTTGTGGTCCATATTTCATATCCCTCTCTCTGGGTGTATATGGTTTTCTTCAGTGAACAATTGGAACTGGTTTGAGACAATTCTTTGTTGCAGAGAGCTATGTCCATCAGAATTGATCATCATGTAATACTGTTATTGCTGTGTATGATGATCTCCTGGTTCTGCTTGTTTCACTCAGCATCAGTTCATGCAAGTCTCTCCAGGCCTCTCTGAAATCGTCCTGCTGGTTGTTTCTTACAGAACAATAATATTCCATAACATTCATATACCATAATTTATTCAGCCACTCTCCAATTGATGGGCATCCCTTCAGTTTCCAATTTCTAGCCACTACAAAAAGGGCTACCACAAACATTCTTGCACATGTGGGGCCCTTTCCCTCCTCTAAGATCTCTTTGGGATATAGGCCCAGTAGAAACACTGCTGGGTCAAAGGGTATGCACAGTTTGATAATTTTTGAGCATAGCTCCAAATTGCTCTCCAGAATGGTTGGATCCGTTCACAGTTCCACCAACAATGTATTAGTGTCCCAGTTTTCCCACATCCCCTCCAACATTCATCGTTATCTTTTCCTGTCATTTTAGCCAATCTGACAGGTGTGTAGTGGTACCTCAGGGTTGTCTTAATTTGCATTTCTCTGATCAATAGTGATTTGGAGCAACTTTTCATATAACTAGAGATGGTTTTAATTTCATCATCTGAAAATTGTCTGTTCATATCCCTTGACCACTTATCTATTGAAGAGTGGCTTGAATTCTTATATATATGAGACAGTTCTCTATATATTTTAGAAATGCCTCTCTTATAATTTTAACAGGATAAAAAACAAAATTTTCAATTTGACTTTTACATTATTCCACAATTTGTCTTCAATCTGCCTTTAGAGTCTTCTCCCACATTACCCCCATTTACACATCCTGTGTTCTATTCCACATGGACAGTTTCCTGAAATTTCTCTCTTTGTTGCATTCTCCTAAGCTGAATTTAGCTCTTGAACTCACCCTTTAAAGGTAAAATGCTTGTACTCTCTCAAGGTTTAGTTCAGTTGTTGTCTCCATTATTGAGCTCAGTCCAATCCTCCTAATTTGTTAGTGTTTTCTCTCTCCTTATAATAATTTGTATTTACTTTCCCTCTTCCCCACTTTTTTCCACAGCCTTAGTAAAAGGTAAACTCCCTGAAAGTGGGGTTGATTTCATTTTATCTCTATATGGGTAGAGGGTTAATCTTGGAGTAAGGAAGTCTTAAATGTAATAAGGTCTTTCTCTGCCACATGCTATTCTCCTCAAGTCACTTAATCTTTAGGAATCACAAATTCCTAAGATTATAAATTATAGATGAATTGCCAATCTGAATAAGTGGAGGGAGTTTCCACAATGGGAATTTCCCATGTGAGTAAACTTAGCATTCCTGAATTATCACTAGTGCCTAACAATACTTTTTAAAAAGGAGGTGCTTTAAAAAATGCTTGTTCAGTTGAATCCTTTGGGGAAGGAAACAGCTCTATTATTAAGAAGAGAGAATTGTGCCAAAATTGAGGTGAGATTTGTCTTTCTGTTTGTGATGATGATACAACAACACCACATTTATATTATGATTTCAGGTTTACAAAGTTCTTGAGATAGTAGGTCAGTTATCTGTAAATAGTCATAATATTCTATGACAGTCTCTTCCACAGCCCAAGGCAGAGGTTGATGTACAAGAACCCAATTCTTGGATGAGTCTTGGTGAATAACAGAGTAAACCTTGCAAAAAGGACAAATCTCTAGGAGATAACATTCCTCATTTGATACCTTATGTCTAGAGTTATGTACCCTGATGGAAGAAGTATAAATATTGACTAGATGAGGAAATGAATTTCCATGTTCATCTTATTTATACCTAGAGTGATAAGAGATGCTGTAGGTGCTAAGAGGATAATAGATGAGGCAGCTCCTGAAGGGGAGTGAATCCTAAATTATGCTACTGATGTGAGCAAGTCACAAGTGTGGTGTTTGCCAATAGAAAGTGGAAAGTGAACCAGCCCAGGGATAAGGCAAGGAAACCATGTAAATGGTGAATAAATAGGTCATATCAGGAAAGGAACCTTTTTTTCAACTGAGAGGAATTTGTGTGCTGGGACTTCCATTGGCACTGCTCTTTTGTTTTTAAAACAATTCAAGGAGAAGAGTCTTGATATTCTCATGAAATAACTAGAATCTTTGTGTCATTCTAGAAATAAGTAATATGTTGTGTTTAAATTTACATCTTATTCATGATGCTTCATTTAAAATTAACAAGTTATTTATATTTAAATATATATATTTTAATACATTTGTACTTTTCTACTTTTTGGACAAATAATTTTTTAAGCTTATGTAATACTTGTGACATAGCTTCCCATTCTGATTTTTTAAAAAATGGACATACCTGATGCTTTATTTTTTCCATTCAGAGAGTTTAAGAACTTTATTATATAATACCAACTGGGTTATTGTTCTTTACCTCTTCTTAAAAACACAAAGTTAAAAAAATAAAAAAAACAAAAGATGTCTGTTTTCAAGTTAAACAAATACAACTCTGATCAAGAATCATGGGAAACATTAATACCATTTCCCATAAACCTGTATAGCCTTAGTCACACAGGGCCACTCATTAGGTAGAGGTTCCAAGAATTTTCAGTCTCTTGATATTCTTCAGGAACTGGGGACTATAGCTTTCTGCTGCCCCCAGGAGATATCAGCCACTGTCACTTCTTCAACTACTCTCTAGATCTTTCAGAAAGCATCACAGATCCCTCTGGCAGATCCCCAGACACTGTAACATGTCAATAGCTTCCTGGTTTTTTCTTTCACCAGAGAATACTCTTTGGAACACTGTTCATAGGCAGCATAGTGCTGTAGTAGATAATACTCTCCACAATCCTGACCCAATTACTTCTTGACAAATATATTAGCTTATGATACAGGATTTGAATTTTGGAGAGACAGAGGGAGACAGAGAGAGGGAGAGGGAGAAGGAGAGGGAGAAAGAGAGAAAGACAGAGAGAGAGAGAGAGAGAGAGAGAGAGAGAGAGAGAGAGAGA
>JAJPUD010002256.1:51760-94750 GCA_023553655.1 Myrmecobius fasciatus
AGAGAGAGAGAGAGAGAGAGAGAGAGAGAGAGAGAGAGAGAGATTGCTTCTGTAGTTTTGAGTATTCTTTAGTCTTTCCACCTGGGATTTCTTTTCCAAGATAACAAATCTCTTGACTGTTTATAATTTTTTTTTTTCTGTCATGACTTTTGAGAGGTACATGTGTCTCAAATCAAGGCTGTATTGCTACCTCTACATGAGGCCTTTCCTGATCTTTTCAATCCTTCACAGTCTCTCTGGAAATTGCTTTATATCACTTTATATATACTTTATATACTGAGTGGTTGGGTGGTCTAGGAGGATGATCACATAACCCTATCAGTTGATTTTTCAGGAATTTAATTAATGAAATTGCAGAAGTAGACATGAATCTGAGGTGAAGGGCTAAGTTCTTGAATTAAAAGGAAAGACCATCTCTAAGCTCTGTTAACTCCCTTGTAGCTGTGAAATTCTCCAGTTCAAACTTGATGGAGTTTGAGAACAGCAAGCCATTAGCTGCCTAAGGATCAGTCATGCTCTTGGTAGTCCTTTAGAAAGTGAAATCCATATTTCAAGGCAACGGTTTAGGCAAAAGATAGCTTTAAAATGTATGATATCTTGCAGCAAAGAGAGCCACTTATGTAGAACCCAGTTCTTAATAGATGTTGATCTTTGCCTTTTTCCTTGATGCCCTACTAGGGGATAAGTGAAGGTACAATGGGAAGGATGAGATTTTTTTTTCTACTCTCCTTTATCTATCAGTTATTGCATATTATAATGGAGCTACTACTCCTGTAGGGACTCCATTTGACTGACCTTCCCAGCAGAGATGTTGGAACATCATGAGAACGCCACATGAGTCACATTGGCCACATATACACACATGTGAATGCATATATTTGTATATGTATGCCTTTCTGCTAGGGTGTCCTAAGAATGTGGCTACTCTTCCCATTTGTACTGTGTCCTTATGGAAAAATATATCCCAGTTTATGCTTTTACTTTTAGCTTATGTCTATCAGCTATTAATGCTAAGGATATTGGTGGGGGTCAGTGAGCTATAATTTTAGGAACAACAATCCATAGATTACCTTGACCTTGAGGCAGCTCTCTCTATAGGAACACAAGACATGAGTTAAAGTTAGAAGATGTCATATTTATATTTCTTGAATCTATACATGTAGTATTTTCCGGTTGAATGCAAGCTACTTGTCAGCAGGGTCCGTAAATTTTTGTCTATTTCCAATATCTAGAACTTTTCCCTTTGTTTCTTTTTGTATATAGGAGGTAGTTTTTTAAAAAACGCTTTAATGAACTGAACACAAAATTATTTGTATACATAAAGTTCAACTGATATGATCATAACATAAAATAATGATAAATTCAGAATAAAAGGATAGCTAATATATTATTTAGATGGTGTCATAGAAATTCTCTGTTGCTCTGTGGTTAGTGATAACCTAGCTAACTACTGGACTTTTATCTTCCAGTAGCTATTTAACCTGTCCATATCTTAACCAAGGGAGCAATTTTAGGGTTCCCAGGAATTGAATCAGAACCAGAGTTGATACTCATTTGTATTACAATTATCCCAGGAGGATTTCTCAATGACTTCCAGGCAGAGACTAAGGCAATCTTATTTTATCAAAGCTAGGCTAAGGATGATGATTCTACCATTTGAAGTTATTATTTTTTTTTTTAGTGGGGGGAGTAGAGGGTAAGCCTTCATCTAGGGGTAAATAATACTTAAAGGGACTGAGGGGGAATGGTAAGGTCTAAACAACAGATTAGAATTGTAGGGAATGACTATTATAGGCTTGACTCTGCTTCAGAATATCCCCAGATACATTAGGTCATTCCTCTCTGTCTGTATAAATGAAGCTGGAAGGACTGGCATGTGTATCACCCAGCTTAGGTGCTGTGATGGTAGATGCTAGAGAAATAGAGAGAGGGCTAACCGATTAAGATCTCATGTCATTATTAAAGAGCCTGTGGCATGTTTTGCCAGAACAAGTAAAGCTGTAGCCCTCGGTGGCCTGAACTCACTTAAACTAGGTAATTATTGAAATAACCCTTGCAATTTCAAAGCAGTATCACTTCCTTTCTTAAATCTGACCTTTGTGTGTATCTCCTTAGAGGACTTTTTTTCAACCCTAGGGAAGTAGGTTGGGGATTCTGAATCCAAACAGTCCTGCATAATTGCAAAAACAATCCGTATACAAATGAAAGAAAAAGATGTGAGGGAATTGATGTTGCTGGTGGCAGGTAAATAGCTGCTCTACCCCAACCCATTCGTGGGTACATTTCAAAATCCTAGGTACATGTTTATACTACCTAATTATCTAAGTTTCAAAATGGATCTTTTTCCCCTTAATTAAAGAAGGTGAACTCATCTTTTGCATTGTAATAAAAAAACAATCACATGCATCTTTTTGGTATTTGCAAAATAGTGGAATAGTTGGATAGGTGCATAAGCTGGAAAGTTCCTTCTGGATTATCTTCCATTTACACTGAATATACTTGCATGCAAAGTTATTTATAGGTTGTCTTCCCATGCCAGTTCCTTGGAGGTAAGAATCATAGATCCACACATATGTGTATATATAACATACATATATACATATACCATCAAGCACTACACTAAATGCTATCAACTGATGGCATTTAGTGTAGTGACTGATGCTATTTGCTAAATAAATGTTTGTTGATTGACTAAGTAGGGCCAGGACAATCCAGGAAGACTAAACTGGGCCATTAGCACTTCATTCCCTTAATGTATTACTTAAATATCTCATTCTCTTTATTGAGGTGATTCTAGATTCTGAAGACTTGGATAATGAACTAGAAGTTTTGATAGGTCATTGCTACCAAACTGAAAAGACTTTAAGTTCTTCCTTGACAAGATACTCTTGTTAGAGGATCAGCCTACTGAGTTCAAGTAGGCTCATAGTCACAGACTGGCTACCAGGTGATGAAGTTTAGGCTGAAATAGCACAATTCTTTTTTTATTAAGACAAGGAGTTGTGATTGGCATTGGGTAAGATATATACCTTATTCATGCCTTGATGAAACCATGAATCTTTAGAAATGTCAAAGCATTTACATTTGAAGTACATTAAAACCCTTTTTATTGTTTCTCTTAATTTTTGAGGCTTTTACTAATTGCTCATGACACACCTTAGTGAGTTTGAATATTATGTAGCCATAAGCAAATACATATATATGTATATGCACATACATATGCCTATACATACATACATACATAAATTTATATCTATCTACCTGTCTATCCATCTATAATAGGAGCTTCAACATTAGGCCTGGTAATGAGCTGACCAAGACAGAAGTCTGCAGTAGCTCTTAGACAGAGATTCAGTTTTATACCTACATATTAAATTCAATATTTGTATAGCTTACTTTAATCTGAGCTGTGTGTAAACTATCTATAGGAAAGTTTAATTGAGTATTGACCTCAATATTAAAATAGTTTTTTATTGTCCTCTTTAAAAAAATCATAGTGAAGGAAGTCCCGAGAAAAGGTTGTCTTTTTCTTAAAATTACCTTCTTGATCCCTAACTATTCACAGGTACTATATCATCTGTTCTTTCATTACCAAGATATTTCCAGTAACTGAATTTTGCCTCAACTACAGAGAGGCCAGGAGTTAGCTAGAATTGGATATCAATGTAAGGTTAAGCAGACAACCCATACTAGCTTAGATGCTAGAAATTTTCTCTCACTGGGGGCTTGGAGAGATTGAGGCTTAACTCAATCTTTTCATCTGAAATAAACAAAAAAAGAAAACCAAGAAAGAGATATCATTTGACCATTGGGGCCGTTACATTGCTCCCTCCTCTGGGTTTAAAATAATTTAATTATTGTAACATGAGGATACAACAGAACTATAGATTTGGATCTGGAAGAGAACAGAATTCTCTTGTCCAGTTTTTCTCATAACCAATGTTATTTTTCATGACAGTTAACCACGATTAGAAATCTAGTTTTTTTGTGACCTTGGAACAAAATAGCCTAATAAATACATTAAATTGTAATTTTGGCTTCATTTATGCATTGATTTTCCAAACATTAATTGAATACTTATACTGTGCAACCATAGTAAATGCAGAGAACTTCATTAACATGGCTTCCTAACATAAAAAATATTTTGTCTTTTATACTCTAGTGAAATATTCAAAGGTACCTTCTAGCACACCATGGTGACCATATAATAGTGACATATCATGAGGTATTCTTGGAATGTGTTTGCTAAATGTTGGACAGATGCTAAAGAATTTTCAGACTTTCTTCTTGTGTGGACCCAAGGAACTGTCTATAATTCAGGGCTAAGATATGGTCTTCACTATAGACAGGATAGTTTTGAATCTCGAAACCTCCCCTACTGATTCCCAGGGACTGATTTCCTTATATACATCAGATATCTGAGGGGGCCATAGAAAGAACTCTCAAGGTTTGGAAAAAAAAAAATGTTCAACTTAAGGAAATAAAATTTGTTGGATATTGTTTGTTCAGGACACAGAATGGCATGTGTTTAGATCACCTTAAAGTATTTGAGGTTTACCACTTCAATAAAAGTCCTAAAGAACTTGATGAGTTCAACAAATTTGGTATCTTTGGAGATACCAAAAATAATAATTGAGTGAGTTCTTATTTAATTTACACTTTAGCTTCAGTATTGAAATAAATCTATCTCTTCTAAACCCTTTTGGTGTTTATCTACAAAAATACTTCAAGTCATTTAAAATGCATCCTGTTGATTCAGTTTTAAATATATATATATTTATTTTGGTGTATTTTGAGTTTCAGGCTTTAGCAAAATACAATTTTTGAGAGAACTCATAAATTTATTTAGAACAAGAACTCTTTCCTTATATATCTCTGTAAGAAGAAAGAGTTCTTGTGCTAAATCTATGAAAAGTCTTGAGTCCCAATTGCCCAGATAATTCAAATTAAAAATCATTTATGGCAAGTAGTTATTTTAGTTATAAATGACTCCTTAAAATTATCTTAGTTCTCCACATTACTAATATAATACTTAAGAGTCTGTTAAAAGTTCATAACATTTTACATATGTGTATGTGTGTGTGTAAATCATATACTATATTTTCAAATAATCAAATAACTGCATATAATAATAGCTATCACAGCTTTGCAAATTATTTTAGAGGTTTGCAAATTATTTTAAAATATTATCTAATTTTATTCTCACAACTATTCTCGGAGGTAGGTGTTAGGGAAACAGTCCACTCTGGGGAATATAGGCAGACAATTTAGGATAGTTGTATCTTCTCAGATTGCCTTTGCATTTTGGATTCAAAATGACAGTTTAAAATGTGTGCTAAAATCTGTGATTTTTGTAGAGTTCCTGGTGGTTCCAATACTTTAGTTGCCTTTCAGGTAGAGTACAGAACATCTTTTTTAAGATCTTTTCCTTTTCTTAATCATGCTTATCCTTTTAAAGCAAAGCATATAATTTTTATGACTGGTTGTTAATTTTTCTTGGCCCATACTAGTTGATAAACATGCCTTACTAATAATATAAAGAAATACTATATTCAAAGAGAAATAGGAATGCTATGCTGTATCTGTGGGCTTCATTTATTTTCCAATTTTAGAAATGTATTCTGAAATTCTACTAGGCAGAGCCAGAAACTCTTAATAAAAATAAATAGTTTAAAATAAATAGTTAAAAAAACACATTTCTATTGAAAGCAAATAAATGTATCATTAATAATGAGCAGCACGGAAAAATATTCAAAGGAGACTTTCAATAGCAATCTTCACTATAGTATTTTCTATCTTTACCATTATGCCTCTAAGCATTCTTTTCTCTGTTATATACAATTTAAAACTTTAAACTTGCATCCTTTAAAAATACTTAACTGTTGGTTTCTTGTTACTTGGTTTTTTTGTTATCATCTGTAATCAACAGGACACTAAAAATATTTTTTCATCCCTTCAAGATTCTTGGTCACAAGAGCCTTTTTTGGACAATCATCATTAACATTGCAATCTTTGTATCATACTTTGCCTGATTTACTAAGGAACCTTTAGTTCTGATATCTAAGTATTCTTTTTTTTTTCCTTTCTAAAGAAATTTATATTAATACCAAATGAGTTGATAGATCAGTTGAAAACAGAGGGAAGATTCCCACAATAATTAACTTCTTTTAAACTCCATTTTTACAGTAAGTCTTCTGTATGTTAATGAATTTGATAAAGTACTAGTTAAAGACACCCTTCTGTCAGCCTCAAGAAGTATGTACAAATGCTCAAGTTAAATAGATTTTTCATATTTCTGGGCAATACTTTTTAAACATCTGATTCTATGCAAATAACAAATGGGAAAACTGGTAACCAGTTTGCAAATAAATAGATTTTAAGTACCTTAACTTTTAATGATTAGGATGCAAAGAAGGGGAAAAAAGTCTAATGCTTAGTCTTGTTTACTAAAATTGATATTCTTTCAAAATTTAAAAAAAAAAGGTTTTTTGTTGCTTTTTTTTTAGTTTGTTTCTAATTTTGTATATTTTTGACAATTGAAGAGCTACTCTGTAACTAAATTAAAACCACATAGACCTTACCATAATACCCCTAAGGACATTTTGCATGGATGATTCTGGATATCGCTTTTCCTTCCTGATTGGTTTGTTTTGGTTTTATTTACTGGTTACTGCTTATTTGCCTCAATGACAAGTTTAAGATTCATGCTTTGAGGGCAGTGTTCTGCTGTTCCAATTCAAATTTTCATTGACCAGAAATTCTGAAGTGCAGATAAGGTATGAGTCTGTTCTTTGACTTTTTACAAAGGTTGATCTGAGGAGAAATACTGTCAACCAAGACTCAAGTTTCATTCTACTCTGCCTGTGGTTAGAGATGGAGAAAGTTTAATTCTGGACTGTGAAAAGATTCAATAAGTCACCCCAAATCATTTCGGCTCAAGCCCAAACTGGGTAATTTACACAGCACTTTGTGATGTTCAAACAGTTTGCAATGTGCAATTATTCATGCCACAACATGGGGCCACAGAGTCCAAGCTGCCTGTTTGTTCTAAGGCTGAGGCAGAGATGTTTGAAAACGGCAAGAGACGACCAGGGGCCCAGAGATCAGGGCTAATGTGACACCCTCAGGCCTAATCTTCTTAGAGCACTGGGATAAAATAAGTATCCATTACAAAATCAGCCTTCATCCTGCCCCCTTCTGAGCTCCACTGCTCTGATAGCCAGCACTGAGACAATTGCGTGATTCTAGACTTAATCAGGTATTAGGAGCTAATGCAGTAGGAGGAGGGGCTAATCTCCATATTTACTCCATCTGTACTTGTGGACCTGACTTGCCTGCCCCTGAGAGATCAAAAGGAGCTGGCAAAAATCAGATTAAGGCCAGAGAAAAGGGAGGGAGGTCCAAGCCATGTAACAGCCAAAATTTTCTCTCTCCTTTCCTTGGTTGGATATACATTGACTAAGGCCATGTGGCCTAATCCCATGGGCATTCAGTGTATTGTGTGTGATTTGGGGGCCTAATGCATTCTTAAAGGGAAATATGGCGTTGCAGTCACTAAGAAAAAAAAAAAGGGATGTGAGCTGTGCAAGCTGGTTGAATGACAAAGGTTGAAATGAAGATCTGCCATTCATTTGTGAAGTAGAGCTCACTGCTTAGCTGATTCACCTGTGAATGCAGCACATGCCTGTAGCTTTCTGAGATTGATACACACAGAGAAGCAGGATGTAGCCTGTGGAAAAAAATATGCTAATAATTAATATAGGCTGCCATGGAATATGCAGAGCAGTAGGGTATTTGAGTGTCATATGGATAACACTGACTCTCTTTCACCATTTGTACTCAAGCTATGTTATGCAAGAGAGGAAGAAGAACATATGGGATTAACTGAGCCATGGGAGTGGATTCTTTTCTCCTTCAAGTTCTGTTGCTAAATTAGACAGAAGTAGATGATTTTCTAACTCAGTATTTTGGTCAAGGATATCATCTTTTCCTCTGTGGCTTTCTGCCGTGCCCCATGTATATATAGGCCCTTACAACTTAAGCGACAGGGACAGATGGGTAAGGAAAAGAAAGCAGAGGGAATTCACACACTTGCTACTGTTGGCAGTCACCTGCTGTTTGTAAACAGTGACATGTGGCCACCAATAATGCCCTTCAAGCTAGGAGAAGCATGTACTACAATAACTTAAATGCTCTGGCCACCTTGAGTCAATGCTGACTTAAAGATGAGCAAAGGTTATGGAGCTGGCTGAATTCCCAGGCAGGATGTGGGGAAAACTTGCCTGTGTCAAGTCAGGATTGGGGGGTATTGAAGAGGGAAATGGTAGGAAGGACGGGGAAAAAAGAAAACCTAATTTAAACATTATATATACACACACACACACACACACACACACACACACACACACACACACACATATATATATATATATATATATATATATATATATATATATATATATATATATATGTTGTCTTTTTTTTTTTGGAAGGCTGACAAAGTCACTTCTTTTCTTACTCCTTGCAAACCCCAAGCTGTACCAGAAGAGAGCTGTGTGGCTGCTGGGTTTTGGCAGTCAACCTCACCTCATTAGAGTGGATTAAGTCATGATGCTGAGAAGGATAAAAGGTGAAAAGCAAAGACCGTAGGATGGTGAACACAGAAAGCTCTGAGTGTCATTTGTGTGCTGACGCCATTATTGACTAGAGCCCATGTGGTTCACACTTTTCAATTACCGTCTGCTAGAAAGGTGGCCCGTAATTGCAAAGGCTGGAGCCTGTGCACCAAATGTCAGGGGAGCCTCCCTAGCCCTCATCACCTTTTCTTGATGCTTGACTTGAGGATGTTCAAAGGCAAAGAACCATAGCCTGAAGATCTCCCTGAGGAAGCAAAGAAAAAAATGCCATTAAAAAATTAATAAATAAGGAAAAAAATACTTGGAAAGTGGCAGTGAGACCTTCAACCTTTATTTAAATGGGGCTATGTCTCCAACATTCTAGCCTGATTTTCATATGACAGTAGGGCTAAGTGGCCATCTCTGACACTCCAAAATAAGATTTTTTTTTTTACAATGCAAGGACAAACATAGAACTCCCTTTGCAGCTACCTCTTGCTCAAAGGATGCCTTTTGCATGTAGCCTAATGTCACTGTTACTCAATTCTCATGTTCTTCCCTGAGATTCTGGCTCCAAAGCAACTCCTCAATTAATCTGGACCTACTCTCTCTTCCCTATTCTAACTATAGGAAGTAAGAGAAATAAACTCTATATTAAAATGATTTCAAAAGGAAGGGGTTGGGAGATTCACAAAAGTTGGAAGATTAGGAAAGGCACTTTATTTGCTTCAGAAGAACGCCAACATAGAGCTTGTTAAAGAGAGTAAAGCAAATCAGATAAAACCCTGGTATAAGTATAAGGAATTCTTGGGCAAGTTTCCTTGTCCACTTTTCTCTTTAGTAGATAAAAAAAAGAATCTCTCTCTCTCTCTCTCTCTCTCTCTCTCTCTCTCTCTCTCTCTCTGTCTTTCTGTTTTTGTCTCTACCTCTCTATTTCTCTGTCTGTCTCTTTTTTCTTTTTGTCTCTGTCTCTTTCTTCATATATATATATATATACACACACATACACATATCTATATGTGTATACTCACATATATATGTATGCAATGTATATATATGTTTATATATAACATAGAGACAAATATACATGTATATAGGCATATATATACATATACATACTTATGTCTATGAATTTGTCTGACTTACAATATTTCTTGCAAAAATTAGTGAGAAAAATCATTTAAAGTACTTTGAGACCTCTGAAAGCAAACTATCATGTATAAGGAATAACTTTTGGGGTATTAGAAAATGTCAACTTTTTCAAACTATTTTCTATTATGATTAAGTATTACCTTGTCAAAGTTTGGCTAGAATAATGTAATGCCAAAACACAGAGGAGGGTTATCTCATTTAGTCATTTTAAGTTTATCTCTGAATGCAAGTGTGTATTCACACCAATTCTCCCCAGTTCCTTCCCCTGAAAAACAAACACAAAAACACACTAAACACATAAAAGCAAAGCATCCCTTCTTATGAGAGTGCCATCCCATATTTGCCAACATAAAGATGCTAAATTGTGGCTTCAGATCAAATGTCTTGACATTAGCAGGATATTTTAGCATTGAATTCATTGAAGCAATAGGACCTTATTCCTAGTGATTAAATAAAGGACTGATTTAGGAAATTTGCATTGTAGTTTCAGATACACTCTAAAATGTTGGAATAGTCATTGTTATCTGAAATTTAGTGCTTTTTTTCTCACTCCCCCTTCTTTCTCCCAAATGAATGCCAACAACAGCAACTCTACTAGACATATTTGTTCAAAGTTCTGAATGATAATAGGAAGTCCTCCCGAGCTCTTATTCATTTTATCCAAAGCTTTCTACAGGACCTTCCAAACGTAGGTTTTCTCTAAAATCTTATAATTCTAAATATGTACAAATGAAGTTAGTCCTGGACAACAGGCAGAAATAACATCATAGTAAGCACAATGATGAATATTGAACAAAGAAAACTAATTCTTAAAAGGTTTGAAGAACCGTTTTTTGAGAGATTGAGCCAATTCTCATAAACCATTCAGGAATCTCCTCTTTACAGCTACTGTCCAAAGGGATCAACTTTTACTTGATCACTTTCAGTAATTTGGATACTCATTAATTTAAAAGGTTCAGTAACTTGCTCACAGTCGATCAGGAAGTGATTGGCAGGTTCAGGTTCTCCAACTTCAAATATAGGAATTTTATATTTCACACAAGGTGTTTAAATATAACTGGATACCCATGTAGAGTAGCTAAAAATTATGGGATGCCTACATATATACATATAAACATACATGTAATCATATTCTATATATAGTTATTTTATACATTTCTCTCTGTATATATTTATGCACACATATTTCTCTTGTTGCAATATGGGGGGAAGGGTACTTTTCATTTTTGATAATGGAAATAGATAAATATGGCTCCTATATAGTTCTCATTTTATGTCTGGTAGTGAATTAGATGATTATGAGAGATACAAAGAAGTATTAAAAATGGCTGTTCAGTTCATGGATCCTAATGTCTAATCACTGGTTCTGAAGTACAATAGACTGAGAATAGTCCTCAGAATTAGAAAAACCAAAATATAAGTCCAGTCTCTGGTAGATATTGACAGTGTGACATTGGGGCTAATCACTAAATCTCTCTGTCTTCCTGGGCAACTCTCTAAGATTATAAATTGCAAAGGAATTACTTGTATCTTCCTCTTGCCCTCAGACTTCCCTTATAACATAATTTTGTTTTGTTTTAAAAGAAATAGAAAAAGTCAACAAATCAATAAATGTATGAAAAAAGCAATATGTTGTAGTACACTACGCTCCATATTGGTGGACCTCAATGCTTACAAAAGATTGGGAGAAGGTATTACTTTGTCTCTTCTTTGATGATTATCTTGTTTTTTATAATTTGATCATAGTCTGTACTCTTGTGTGATGTTTTCCCACTTAAATTGTTATAGTCAATTTAGGTTAGGGGTAGCAAAGAAGTACAGTGAATAGTATGCTGGACTTGAATTTGGAAGACCAACCTCAGATACTATTAGCTGTGTGACCTTGAATATGTCATTTAACCTTCCTTTACCTCTTTTTCCTCATTTGGGATATGGAGACAATTAGAGTACCTGCCTCCTAGAGTTGTTATAAAGATCAAATGAGATAATGATTGTAAAGTACTTAGCACATTGCCTAGTGCATAGGAAGCACTATATAAATATTTATTGTTAGACTTTATCATTACTTATGTAATAATTATATTATTATTTCACTATGTATCATTTTATGTGTATTTTCATGCTTCTCTGTATTCATCACATTTGTCATTTCTTATAATTTATTGATATTTCATTCCATTCATAGACCATAATTTTTTAAGCCATTTCAGTGGATCAGCAGTTATTTTGTTTCCAGTTCTTTACTATCACAAGGAATGCTGCTATTAATATTTTGGTGTATATGGAACCTTTTTTGACAATAATTTTTTGGAGTATATGATATTAGTGGACATTTTAATTACTTGATTTGCATAATTCTACATTACTTTCTAGAATAATAATACCAGTTCATTGCTCCACTAACAATGCATTCACGTGGCTATTTTTCTACAATCCTCCACCATTGACTGTTATCATCTTTTGTCATTTTTTGTGTGATACAATCTTAGTTTTGTTGTGACTTGCATGTCTCAGAATTAGTGATTTACAGTATTGTTTCATATGATTATTAATAGTTTAGATCTTTTTTTTTCTTTTGAGACTAGTTATTCTTATTAGTTAATATATCCCACAATATATGGGAATATAATTCTTAATCCTTAGAAAATAGTTTCTTGTTAGTTTCAAGTATTACTTTTTTTTTTGAAAAACTGGAATTTGAACTTAAACTCTCATAAAATCTGAGAATTTAAAAATTCCTACAACTTTGATCCATTGCCGCTAGTTCTCGTAACTTAACAAAACAGTTCTAATACTTCTTACATCTCTTCAAATGATTGAAGATACCTATAATATTCTTTCTGAAACAGATACAGCATTATCTGTAGAGTGTTTGCCCTTAAGAATACCCTCTTCCAAATCATTTTCACCTTATCAATGCCTTTTATAAAGTATGGTACTCAGAATTGAACAGAATATCCTAGGTTTGGTCTGAGCGGAGAAGAGTACTGGGAAATCAACATCTAGTCTACCTCCCCTGTTCTGGCCCTAATTTTATATGCTTTATTATATATAGCCTACATATTCCTATCTTGCCCATATATACAGTATGACAGATTTCATTAACTATTTTGTTAAAATATAAGTGAATTATTTCTTTAATATTCCATTGATTTGCTACTCTAATATGTCAAAAAGAAAATGAAATTAATCTAGTAGTGAAGGAAATGAAGTCTCTTCTTGTGAAGTCATGGGAACTTTTGCTGATTGTTGCTTCATTTTCTGGATCCTTAATAATTGTCCCCTTTTAAATAATACATTTTAGAATTTTACCAGGCATTAAATTAAAACGTATAGTGTATATATTCTTACAGACTATTTTGTTTCCTTTTTTGAAAAAAGGAAACAGTTGTCTTTTTTTCCTGTAGCAATTTACCTGTTCTCTACAGGTTTTCTGGAGGCAATCTGTGAAATCTTTCAATTGGCACTTGGTTTTATTTTGTTCAGAAGTATTAGATAGTTTTCTTATAATGTTTCTTGCATTTGGTGGTTCAAGTTTTTTGACTTATCACATTCTTCTAGTAGATCTATGACCCATAATTTATCTCTATCCATTCTATCTTCAAGATCAATATGTTTTATTGATACAAAGATCTTTTTTTTTCCTTTTAACATTTTTTGTTCCTCTTCTTTAAAATTGTCTTTCACTTCTGGGTATTTGCATTCCCAGACAGTTGCTCTTTCTTTTGTTTCTTAGTTAAAATTTGCCACCATGGATTCACATTTTTCTATCTTGTTGATTACTTCTGCTGCGCAGCCATAAATTCTGTTTTCACAATTCTCTCTCAAACCATATGGGAACATTGTGTTATAGTTCTGTGCTCTCCTGGGAATCCAAAGGGTTTTTTACATCAAAAGTTGATTCATTTTCATTTGCCTTGCAAATAAACTTATTTAGATTATCTGGAAATCACATTCCCCCTATTATTGATCTTTCTGTTGTTTTAATTTGCTTGTACTTGATCTTCAACTGATCTTTAGTTTTCAACTGAGTTTTCTTTTTCCTTTTTGTTTTTTCTTTTTCTTATATTGCCTTGTTGTTCACTTCCTGACTTCCTCCCTCTAATAGCAGTTTCTCTTGGGATTAAATCTCAAAGTTGTCTCAGCCTCCTTATCCACTGAGAAATCCACTTTTCACTTGAATTTGTCTCTGTCCTACGTGATTTTTGAGGGTATAGAACTGGGTTCCTGTGGATGTCAGTCCTCTTTCTTCAGGCCTAATGATTTTCACATTCACTCTAGCTCCTTGCCCCAGTCTCCCCTTTCCTCATCTCTGTAGTTTCAGCATAGTATGTTACTACATCTCAGACAATGCAAGCTTACTGATTTCCTGCTTCTCCATCTCTCAATGTGGATGGGGATGGGGAAAAAAAAGAGATGAATTAAGTTGTAGGCCCATAGATTGTGCTGTTCAGTGTTGGGAGAGTGGTAACCAATTGCAGAAGGCTTCTGAGTGAACGTATTTGGAATGAGGAATTAGGTTTCTCTATGGTTAATTTATCAAGTTGATCTTTTAGAGGCCATGAGAATCAGAGAAAATGTCTAACCCTGTATTTTGTTAATCATGCAACTTAAAATCTCCATGAATTTTCAAAGATAATGGACAATGATTTGACATACCCAGTTCTCTCAGACTCTAATAATGAGGCTCCCTTAAGTTTTTCAACTTGAATTGTGCATGCAATTGGTCTCCTACTAACTTTCTGCTTGTGTTGGGTTTCTACTACCTCTTGGACATTTTTATTCTTTCCTTAGAAGTGAAAACAGAACCAAAATAAAAGCTGGAGATCAACATCCAAGTTGAAGTATCATTTTTTTGATCATGCTTTTCCTTCATTAAACTAAAAAGCAAAACCAAAAAAATAAACAAACAAAAAGCAAAAAGACAGTAAAGGATCAGATTATAGAAGTATATATAGTACATCAGGCTTAGATGATTTTGAGTTACCCAGGCTATTTTACATAATATTAATTATGCTTTTGCACATTACATTATCAAACTCTATCCTCTTCTGTGTATTACTTTTTAAAAATAACCAAGTTAGTTAATGAGCTTTTTTCCAATTATATTTGGGTGATTTTCATTCACTCTTTAAAAGATTTCCTCTTCCTTGGCATCAAATTGTTTTAATTTATGCGCTTTCAGAATTTAATTCTTAAGAGTTTTCCATTCTGGCTATTCTCCTAGAGTTTTTTGGTCTACAGAATCTAACCTATCCTTTCTCTGAAAATTTTGAATTTTCTCTCCCAAAACCTGGTTGTATGGTTGATTGTTGTCCTTCATTCTCAAAGAGGACCAAAATGACATCACTATGTTGCAGTCAAGTTACAGTGTGTCTGACTGTGGCTTATCAGACCCACACAAGCTCGAAATATTCTGCTATAGATTGGACACAGTCCATATGAACATTTGGGGTAGCTTGTTTAATTTTTGCATATCTCATATTTCTATTGGGCTAATTCAATTCTGCTTATGAAAAATTATGTCAAAATTTGGTTGCTCAGAAAAGTTCATCAATGTAGTATGTCAGTTTCATGATGGCAAGCTTTTGAGCATTCCCATCACCAATGGAGTGAAACAAGGCCGTGTGCTTGCTCCCATACTTTTCAATATGATGTTTTCAGCCACGTTGTGTTTCAGCCTTCAAACATGGGATCAGAATCACCTACGCAAAACCTAGGGAATATGACAGTGTCTGATATTCTCACCTTTTCTATCAAAAATTTTTAGATAAATTGATCATTTCTCTCATGAGGTTCATATAATTTGTGTTTCAAATAGCAGTTCTTTATGTTAGTGAGAATTAAATTTAGAATAGAAAGTTCCTTTGTTGTTTTATCTATCTTTTGAATGATAAAATTATCATTAACATATGTTAAGAAATCATGAGTTGTAACATGTCTTTATATAATTGAATTTTCTCTTCTTCTCTGTGCTTTGACTCATTATTAGTTTCCTCAACCCTTTATCTATTTTTTCTTTATTTCCAATTCTTCTATATTTGAGTATATTCTTATGATGTGACATCAATTCTGTTTCTCTTTCCATTGCTTCTTCACTCAGATGCTAACAATTTTTTTTTATTCTTATATATGTTTACAAAACTGTAATTTCTTAATCCTATTTATTCATCTTGAATATTTCAGAGCCATATTGTAGTCATAATCTTATCTCTTCAACCATCAGTGATACTTATGTTATAAATATATATGATATATAAATATAAAATTTTTATGTTATAAAATTTTCATGAAAATCTCTAGTTCAACTTGCTTAATTCCCATGTATTGTTTGTATTTATACACGGACATCTAAGGTCATGAGTTTTATTGATTTCTATTTTCTTAGATTTTGTCTCATGTGAAATACTGGGTGTCCATCTGTATGACTCATCTTCCCACATTATAGTTATTGTTCAGGTCTGGTACCTTGATTGTTCTATTTCTATGATCACTACCTACTTTTACCTTTCCCTCCCCCATCACACCTGATACTTTACCTCTTCCTTTTTAGCCTTTTGGGTGACACAAGGCTAGTGAGCAATGCATTTTTGCTTGACTTTTTTAGATAGAATTCAGCCCATAAAATTCATAAATTTTAAGCCATAGTCCAAAATTCCACATTCCCTTATTCGACATCATGTTCTTACTCAGCAGTTCATTTTCTAAATCTTACTTTCTTTTTTGAAATACTTGTTATTGATTGCCTACATTACTGAAAGTCTCACATATACCTTTAAATTTTTTTGTGTCTTGACTAAGACTTCAGAATTTTTAGCAGTACTCCATAATTTCCTCATGGCAATATTATTTGTCTCCAGGTAAATCACAAATTCAATAAAACTTGTTCAACCCATACCAGTATTTTTGTTTTTGTTTTTAAATATAATATGTATTCATTCTTTGATTCTTTGATTCTCTCTTGTGATCAAGGGTAGGCACTGATAGGACAATTAAATGACACAATGAATAGAGATAGCTAAAGTGGCAATCTTAAAGTCAGGAAATTATATTCAAATCTGTCCTAGAAACATTATTTATATGATCCAAGACAAGTCTTTTAAGCTTTTTGTTCCTCAGTTTCTTCAACTATGAAAATGAGAATAATAACACATCTCACCAAGTTATGTGCACTAATGAGAAAATATATAGTGCTATAGTGCTAACTTAATTACATGATATATACAGTCAATAGCATCTGCCTACATGTAAATTAGTGATATGCTCAAGGTTACTTGATGTATTGCTTTAAAATAATGTAAATAATTTCTACTAGTCACATTTGGGAATCAGAATAATTATTTTATAGTCATATAGTAAAGGAATGTCAAATTGAAAAGTAAGACTTCAAAACTATTGATTATGGATAAGTTAATAGCCTAAAACAACTAATTATGTTTTTCAAAGGAATAAAATCACAATACTTGTTTAAAAAAATATTGCATAGTATATGTCATCTGTCTTATGTATACATATAACTTAAAGTAATAACAATTAAATCAAATAAGCATGTAATACAATAGCACTTATAAAAATTAACATCTTTATGTTAATATAAGTGTATATTTCTTAAAATTATTATCCACATTAAAAATATCACTTATTTGACTGTAAGTTTTCAGATTCATTTATTAAGAATACAAAATATTTGATGTTTATATGTTTTATGTATGTTTTTATACAAGTTTATATTTACTAGCCAAATACTTATATTCATCTTTTGTTGATTTCAGAAATTTGTCAAAACATTTTCTTTTTAAAAATATATAGGTGTATCCTACTGTAGACAAAAGTTTCATCTGAGTAAAGAACTTTACAGGCAAACTTTAAGATTAGGATTGTTTCTAAAACTTATGTTCTAGATTAATTCCTATGTCCTCTTCAAGAAAAAAATAATGTATACACTGAATATATTTATTCATAGACAGGTTAAATTCATATTGTGAACTTTCTGGAAATACAGCATATTTTCATAAGTACTTGAAGGTTTGGAGTTGAGGTGAATTATCAAAGTGTAACAGTGATCTATTATGACAGATCTACTTAGATACTTGGATTGCAGCTGTTAAGGAGAAGCAAGATGGAATGTCTTAAAAATATTGCTAAAAGGATGGTTAGAGAACATCTGGAAAAGGAGGAAGCCATTAATTACAGGCCATGCTAAAATAATATCATTTTTTAAAGGGTCAGTAGCTTTGGGGGGACTAGCTAAATATCTAAATATAGAGTAGTCTCTAATTTATTGACATTTTATTTTATTTCTATATTTTGTTATTTATTTGCATGTCATATAAACATATATAGCATACATACATACATACACACACATAGATAGATAGATAGATAGATAGATAGATAGATAGATAGATAAACACACACACACACACACATATAAGATGTACCCATTAAGAATATCAGCACACTGAAGATTGAAGTTGGCATTGAAGAAAGGTTTCTTCGAAGTTAGATTTTCAATCTCATCATCCAGGCCTTGGGATTCCTTTGTCTCTTCTCTTCCCCCTTCTCTTTCTCTCTGTCTCTCTCTGTCTCTCTGTCTCTCTCTCTAATTTTTACTTTCCTAGGACTTGTAGTAGAGAAAGCACTATCTGTTGCCATTGTTTTTCAGCCATTGATGCTGAAACAATGTATTAGAAATGTATTTTAAAACTGTTTTGTGTTTTTTTAAATATCATTTTCTCTTCAGTTATTTCCCCTCTCTTTCTCTCTATCATGCCTTCCCCCCCATACACTAGAACTCTCCCCTGCAACAAATGAAACAAAACAGCATAATGTCTGTTTTTTTGTAATTGTATGTCTCATTTTTCATACCTAGTCCACCACTTCTCCATGGTGGGCATACTTTATCATTAGTTTTCTGATGTTGTTATTGTTCATTCTTTGAGTTCTAGTATTCTTTTAATATTTTTTTGAAAGTGCACTTTAGTAAAAACATTTATGTATGCATATCTCAGCAAAATATTCTTCAATTCACACACTAATAAGGTGTTATATATTTCCCAACATAATTTAATTTGTATAAACTAACTTCAATAAAGGTACTATTAAGCATCTATGAAATTGTTCTCCTCGCAGATATAAATTTTAGCCTTCTAGTGGAAGAAAACAACAGAAAACCTGGAAGATTTGTTCCAGAGTTCTTTTTGCTTTTTTACTCATTTTTTTTTTAATTAAGATCTGCTTTTAGGGCAGGGGAGGTTTTCAGGCTTCTTCTACAAGTGGCAGGAGCTGCTGACCCACTTCCAGTGCTGGGTGGGCATGGCCAGATTTCATGAGATTCTGGCCCTTTGGGGTTCACTCTTTACTTTTTGTGTTTGTTTTGAATGTGTTATAACTCCTCTGCTGATCTATGTCTTGCAGCCAGGGCAGAATAGCCAACACTGTAGATTCTTCTCCAGAGATTTTCCACCACACAGAGCCCACACCACCCCCTGTCTGCCCTGCCTGCACTGGCATCTGTGCTCGGCCCTCTAGCACTTGGCTTGCCTCCCTCTGTGCCCGATTGAAACAGGCCTTTTCTGGAGATCTTCAAAATTATCTTCTGCTGGTAATTTGTTGCACTCCCAATATTTGTGGGTTCTGCCAGTCCAGAGCTCATTTAGAGGCTGGATTTGGTAATTAGTCTGAGTGTAGCATGAAGAGGTCCTCCCCACCATCTTGGGTCCACTCCCCCTCCCCCCAGAATGCATTTTAGCTTGCCTTTCACTGTCTATTAACATATCAGAGAATGGAAAAGGAAGTAAAGTTTAAACCTGTCCATTGAATTACAAGTTAGATATTCTGATGTGAGGTTTTGGGTGGACTTAATTTACCTATGCTAGTAACATACTCAAGTTTGCAATTTCCATTTCATTAGTGTGCATGATTATTATCACTTAAAAAAAATTCTGGTACAGAGTTCAAAGGATTTGACCCAAATTAAACACTGATTCTGTACCAAACTTGTAAGATTTTAAAATAGACAGCAATTCTCCCTTTCCTGAGGGCATATGTACATAACTCTTTTGATCTTCATAGAGAAATGACCTCTTACTAGCTGCATGACCTCAAGTAAGTCAGGGCCATATAGTTCATCCTTCACCTCCCTGAAGCTCAGTATCCTTATATGTAAATGTTGGGGTTTGACTAGTTTGTGTTTTTTGTTTCTTCTAGCTTTAATTCTGTGATCCTCTTTGGTCTCTGAGATCCTATCTTGCTCAAATATGTGATTCTATATGGCTCCTGCTTTGTGAAAATTTTATCTATAACCCACTCTTTATGACTCCATTTGGGGTTTTCTTGGGGAAGACACTGGAATAGTTTATCATTTCCTTGTCTAGTTCACTTTACAGATGAGGAAACTGAGGCAAACAGGATTAAGTGACTTGTTGAGGGTCATACAATGATTAAGTTTCTGAGGCCACATTTGAACTCAGATCTTCTTTATTTCAAATCCAACACTCTATCCACTGTACCACTAGCTGGCCATGGTTTAGTATTTAGTTCTTATCTCATGTAACTCATATCTGTTTAGAGCTGATAATGTCGGATTTAGGCCTCCATTTCCTTTGATCAAATTCAAATTTATTGCATTGGAATAGGGACTACAAGGAGTAGGTCAAATGTTAAGCCCAGAAACTTGCTTATCAATCATTACTTAAAATGAATTTCTAAGGGCTCATTTTTTTTTTTTATTATACTGAGAACAAACTAAATGCTGAAAATTCCTCTTTTTTCAGTTGAAGGAATAAAACTGTCTTTTTGGAGAAAACCAACACAGTCGTGGATGCTGAGCCTGTCAACTGCTGAAGGACACGTCTTCAGGAAGGTCATAGACTGAGGCATTAGAGAGATTTGTCATTCTGTATAGTGGTCCCTAATTTTCCCCTTTAGTCACCAGTCTCAGCTGCATATTAGATGGCTTCCCCCTTTAAACTGTTAAGTGGTGCTGCTGCAGGTTTTATCGGCCAGTCGCCAGTAGGCTCAGGGGAGAAGCGCTATCTCCTATGGCCCTGAAAATTGATATTGAACATGGGAGGAAAAATCTCACAAGCTGATAGCAATTAGCTAAAAAGGATTTGCGACTCCATGATTCATCACACTAGGGGATCAAAGTCATTTACAGGCAGTGTTTCCCTAGTCCCTGCATGCTGCACTAAAGATATACTTCTGTTTATCTCTCACACTGCAGTGTGACATTTCCTTTTTTTCAAGAGCCCATTTTCTTAGAAGCGGCTGCCATGGGCTGCTGTGAGTCAGTGTCACCCAGACGGCTCGTTCCCTTCAGACTGTCTAAATGACTCCAGTATTCCAGTGGTATTCCAGTGAGTTGAGATTTGAGGTAGAGTTTCTCATTTGCATGAGTAAAAGAACAGGTCGCCACTTCATTTAAGAAAGTAGTTCTTCTGTGCCTAATAAGACAACACATTTGTGACTGACTGCAATTGTCTCTGAACTGCATTTAGACCTTCCACTCAAGTCAAATGATCTGTGTTGCCAGAAAAATAAAGCTTATTACAGAGATTTGACTAAAAAACAAACAAAAATCAAGTACTACTAATGGTGAGGCAGTGTTGTAGAGTGGGCAGCAGGTTAACTTTGACAACAACAACAACAACAAAAAACTTGAATTCATATACTGCCTCTATGAATGTTGGCAAGGACAAATCATAACCTCTTAGTGCCCCAGGTGCCTTGATAATAAAACTCTAAAATATAGAAGAGCTTCTGATTTGCATGTTATTTCTCCTCAAGGAATTCCCAGTGTCATTGAAATCCACAAGTTCAGTCTCCTTCCACTCCCTTTCCTCACCAAAAAAACAAAATAAAAATTTCACTAAACTGTTTTGTGAAAATCACCTATGTCCTTCATAGTGATATTAATATCCTAAAGGGCAATGTGAATAATCGCTTTGATTTTTTTTTTTGACTCACCATTATAAGACCCAAGAACTTCTCTGCTCATGCACATTTTTATTGGCATGTAATGATTGTTTTTTAAACTCCAGATGTATTGTATCACTTCCTACCCTTTTAAAGAGAAGATTTCTTAACTAAAAAGAGTATATAATGCTTACCATTTGTTAGTCATTTAATGCTGCATTGTGGAAAAAGTACCGGACCAGAAATCATGAAAAATGGTCCGGCCCTGGTTCTGAGAATAATTCAAATTAAAAGTTCCAGGAGGATAAAGACCAAAATATTAAAAAAAAGTTAGACAATTCTTGCCTTCAAGGAACTTCTCTTATACTGCACTTCATTCAATAGCTATATGATTGACAGCAAATCTCTTCACTTATCTAGACTTGTGTTGCTATTTTTAAAATTATCTCCAAGATTTCTTCTTGCTTTCTGATTCTATGAAAAGAAATTTCTAAAATATCTATGATCTATATCTTAGATTCTACATGACACATGCTAAATTCTATAATTCTACTATATTGTTATAAAGCTTAGTTTCAGCTCTGCATCAAAAATGTGTGAATTGCATTGAACAGGGAAAAGTCAGAGTCAACAATATCTTAGATTTATATAACCTTTTTTTTTTCCAAAGTGCTTCAAGGGCTTTCAGACATATTGAATTATATTCTCCAAATGTTAACTTCTATTTGGAAGATAAAGAGAGGAGTTAGGTATTCTTGAAAGTCACAACTCTTTGGGGTCAATAGGGTTTTCTTACAAAAAAACATGGGGGTGAGGTGAATAGCATGAAGGAAATGCCCTTTCTAGATCTTTCAATTCTGCAGTCCTCAGTTTACCTCTATGTAAGGCCATTCTGGCCTTAGTCCTTTCTTACTCTGTTGACAATTAGATGACTTTTGTTCCATGGATGTTATGGAGATTTGAGATTGCTTTAGGGACTATCCCAGATTATAATTTAGACCAAGATCTATACAATTATTCAGGAAAATTCTTGAATTAAAATATGCAGATTGGTTCCCTAAATTAGGTAGTTCTCATGAATCCTTTAGAGCAAGGACAACTCAGAACTAAATGAAATTCATTGGAACTCATTAAACTAGAAATGACTCCTGAACATGAATCAGAATTGAATGATCTACAGGAATTATGAGGGTGATATATTTATTATGATGTGTCTTTCCCTCTTTTTACTTCCCCTTCCCCAAATTAGATGCAAATGGAGCTAGGAAATAGGGAAAAATGGAGCTAAAATAAAAGGTTATACACATCTAGGTAAGTACTTCACCACCTAGATGAAATAGCAGATTGTTTAACTTCCCTGAAGCCTATCTTACTTTTTAAAATTTTTTTTAAAAAAATTTTCCTGGACTATGTTTAAGTGTTTTGCACAATCAAATTATATCTTATTACTGCCATGAGAATCTCAAGCCATGATAAAATATCTGCCATGGGGAAGTGGGGAAAGGTATGCATGCAAGAAGACCTTGTTATTGTAGGAATTTAAAAGCTATCTTTTAAAGAGTGTATGGGGAAAAGAAATTATCAGGAAAATAATAGGATGTTTCCCTCAGGTCTTTAAATTGATTCTTGTACAAAGAGGTGAGAAGAATTAGAAACTGCCAAAGGATTATAGCTACTGGACTGTTAGCTATTAAGAAAATTTCTGATTTGCTTCAACTACTGGGAGAAAATTCAAGGAAATAGAAGAAATACCATTCATTAGTTTTGGAATTACAGACCTAGGTTTTTTTTATATCACCATGGTCATTTACTGGATGACCGTGTTTAATATCTTAAAGCACAGCTTTCTCATCTGTACAATGAAAATGATGTTATTTACATTATCTATTTTACAGGCTTTTTGTCAGGATTAAACAAAATAATGTGTAGGTAAGATATATTGAAAATTAATTTTTGAGCCAATCATTTAGCCCATAGTGCCATATGTCCTGACTATAGGAGAATAAAAACATTTCATCTGATATTGTCCTTAATGAGAGAAAAGATAAATATTCATTATAGTGAGAATACATCTAGTGCTATTTACTGATTTTTCTAATGTGTAATCATAGCACTATGCCTTTGTATGTTCTATTTAGAACTACTGATGTTTCATAATCTTTCAGTATCTATTACTGGGAATTAGAGCACATGACCTTGTATCACCAAAAGGTTAAAAAATAGAAGAAAAAAGAAATATTTAAATAGAGAAGCATCTACTCAATATGTTAAAATAGCACATGAAAGTGACTCTTACAACTCTTGAACACTCAGGCAGGAAATGTGATCTAAGAGATAGAATGACAGACAGGGATGCTGGAGACTAGGCTCTGCTCCCAACTTTATTGTATGACCTTGATACAGTCAATTATATATAGCTCTGTCCCTTGATTTTTCAGGCTATGAAATGGTAACTGTAATGATACCTGCTAACAAATGTTAGTAAAGTAGTTTAGCAACTGACAACATGTTGTATTGATTGGGCACTTAAAAGGGAGTTTAGTATGCCTGAGGTTTCATCCCCACTCTTTAAGGAGCAAGGCAAATCACTGCTACTTTCACTTACAAAATGTTATCTTTTTAACAAAACAAATACATTGATATTTCAACGAATCTTTGACCCTGGGGATGGGGTTTGGGGGAGGTTATGACCTCCACTAGTATAGGCCACAATACTTCCACATCTTCTTATCCTATACTATTCCTTCTCACATCTTTCCATAAACCTACCACAGAAGATTCATTCAACATGGTGGTGGGCTTCCTTTGACTATTTTAATATTTCACTTGAGCTAACCATTTGTTAACTGACTCTCTTAGTATGTGACTGACCTGCTTATATTTTGTTGAACATAATGGGAAGCATTCTTAATACCACTTTTTTTCATGTGTCATCTCTAGTAATATGTAAATATCCCATCTTCTGCTTATAACTACCAAATGTTTCCACTGATATTTGAATCACTTGTAGTTTTGGATACTATATTCTATAATTTTCAACATTATAGCATTACTAGGAAAAATTAGTGTCCAAATGAGTCTTTGACATAGTATACAATTTAGCAGCACTGGAAACCTTTCATAACTTTGAAATGTAATCTAGCCCAATCATTTCCTTCTTCTATGTAATTATGAACCCATATCATTGTCTTCTTTAAGTTTCTTTCCCTCTTTCCCTCCTTTGTCTCCTTTGCATGACACCTTGTATAATGCCTTGTAGGCAATTTATTTGTGGAGTTGAATCAGATTCAGTGTCAAAGCAATCAAAATCTTTATATAGCCTAATTTTCCCCAGACTTGCTTTTTTTCCCTATTTTGTGTTTTTAAGATGTTATCATCATGAGAGTGTGAGAGACAGGAACATTCAAGAAGAAATTTAAAATATCAGTGGGAGGAGGAGGAAAGAATTAAGTATTCTCCTTATTAATTACATAAACTTGCCTGTTCATTGTTAATAATAGTAAAACAGAATTATTTAAGTACCTACTAAATTCCAGGCACTGGGGACACAAATAACAAAAAGAAATGTAGCACTTGCCTTTGGGAGAAGACAATAAACAAAAAGTAAGTGGAAAAAAGGAGAAGGAGAAGAGAGTAGACATAATGTCAGGGCATAATGTTTTGTGGAGTTGAAATCAAGTAGAGCAGCTGGTAAGAAATGAAGAATGGCTGAAGAATCCTAAGCTCTCTATAAATGGAAACTTGGAAGAATTTTTTGCTTTATTTCGCATATACCCACTCCCCCTCCCTCCAATGAGAGAGAAGAGGAAATCATGGGTACTGAGGAGGTTTTTATTATCAAAGTTTATGCAATCTAGTGTGATGATGAGATTTCTGGTAATGAGCTTATTCTGAAAAAAAAATCACAATTTTTTTTAGAGTTGAAACCAAGCAAGAAGTTGATAGAGAATGATGAAAACTGCATTTCTGCTTGAACCAGGCCAAGAGTATTTCAGTTATTCACTACTCAAGATTTCCATCTAACTTGATGTTGAACCATCAATGACTATATTTTGGTTTTAATCATTCAACCAAGTCCAAATCCATTTAAATGCAAAAATATATGTAGTACCTATTGTTTTATCTTCTCCAAATGAATGATATAAGAGATATTACCAAGTTCATTATTGAACTTGAAGTTACTTTAAGTAGTTTCTCCACTGCAATATTTTCTAAGTGTGTCTTCAGAATATCGCCTCTTGAAAGCATTCCATAAAATATCTGCCATGGGGAAGTGGGGAAAGGTATGCATGCAAGAAGACCTTGTTATTGTAGGAATTTAAAAGCTATCTTTTAAAGAGTGTATGGGGAAAAGAAATTATCAGGAAAATAATAGGATGTTTCCCCCAGGTCTTTAAATTGATTCTTGTACAAAGAGGTGAGAAGAATTAAAAACTGCCAAAGGATTATAGCTACTGGACTGTTAGCCATTAAGAAAATTTCTGATTTGCTTCAACTACTGGGAGAAAATTCAAGGAAATAGAAGAAATACCATTCATTAGTTTTGGAATCACAGACCTAGGTTTTTTTATATCACCATGGTCATTTACTGGATGACCTTGTTTAATATTTTAAAGCACAGCTTTTTCATCTGTTTTTCCTTGCAATTGTTTTTCCCTGGATCAGAATAAACTTTTTTTTTTTTGCTTTTTTGCTAAGGCAATTCAGGTTAAGTGACTTGCCCACGGTCACACAGCTAGGGAATGTTAAGTGTCTGAGACTAGATTTGAACTCAGGTCTTCCTGACTTCAGGGCTGGTGCTCTAACCACTGTGCTACCTAGCTGCCCTTAAACTTTTTATGAATCCCATAAAACCTACTCTTCCCAAACGACTGAATGAATTAATTTAAAAAGCATTTTTTGAGTATTTACTTTGTGCCAAGACTATGCTAAGTGATGGCTTAAAAATAGAAAAGAGAGACACTGCCCTCAAAAAACTCACATGCTAATTGGAGGAAATAACAAATAGAGAGGAGTCCACCTACAAAAGCTAATGCCCAGCTGCTGGGCATGGGGGAAGCCCAGTGGAAAGGATAGCTAGGAGAGTGAGAACACTTAGGATTCTGGAGATGACAACAGCAGGAAAAAATGTATGCATTTTAGAGGAAGTCTGCTCACAAACTCCATCATGGATAGGTCTTTTCATCCTATGATTCAAAATTTCTTTTTTCTTTTTATTAAATTTCAGTAACTAATTCTTCCTTATTGGTCCAACTGAAGTACAGGAGATGCATTCCTCATCTCCTTCATCTTTTGAAGAATGAAGTCAGATGTGAGTAAAGTAACAAAATTATAAGCTGCTCTACTTTTGGTAAATATGAATTTCTAACAGCTTTTTGAATGCCCCTTTCCACACCACACACACACACACTCACACATACACGCTGATTGCTTCTATGTCAGGATTCTATACCAGCTTTGTGATCTGTCTCTGAGAGCCCTCATCTACTTCTATATTTAATCTAAAATAGTATATTGTCTCCTATCACTCATCTTTATGCAAATGTTTCTTCCTTTCTTCCTCCTGAGTATGTACATGTATATTTCTCTTTTATAGACAATATTCCAAAATTCCCTGTATCCTTTTATGCATTTTTCTTTTTTAAATAAAGTATATGCATCCAGAGTAGTATCCCAATAATAAGCCAAACCCCAAGTTTCTATGATGCCTGTACATTAAAATCCTAATTCATTTTATTACTAATATTTTGTGTTTTTATATACAGACATCTGAGATGGTGGATTTTTAATGTTGGCTTTTTTCTCTCATGGATTACTAGTAAACACTGTAAAAATGCTTTTTGACTTCTCTTGACTTTCTAATTGGCTAACTGCCAATATTGTTCTCTTTTTCTGAATACTAGACTCTTTGCATTTGAGAATTCGTGTGTGTGTGTGTGTGTGTGTGTGTAATAAGGTTAAATTCATTTATCAGAAAGAAGCAGACAATATTCAAGCACAAAAAGAATAAGGATATAAGACAAAAGGACACAAGATGTAATCCAATTAGTTACACATCTCATTTTACCTTGCCATATATCTTTCTTTACCCCTCTGGAAAATAGACTCTCAGTCCCCACTGGGGAGGTAAGCCAAGTTATTTGTGAGACAGAAACAGATAAGACACAAATACACTAGATATAAACACATGAGATCAGGGAACACAAGATAAAATCCAATTATCTAGTGAGGTAGCTACAACCTGTTTCATCTTACCATTAGTGCTCAGATATCTTCCTCTACTTCCATGAAAATTAAGCTCTCTTGTTTTTTGCTTTTCATTTTCATTTCATTTTTGTTTTTATTCTCCCCGTTTCCTTCCAGTATGAATTGTACTAGATAGCTTTGGAGATCCCTTATAGCCCTGAGATTCTGTGATCTTTCTTCATCTTCTTGATTTATTTTCTTGTAATAGTTTTAATTACATGTGCTCCTCATTTTCATTCACTCCCACATGTCCAATCCATTGGCAGTCTTGCCATTTCTCCTTTCATGGAATCTCTTGAATAAATCCTTTTTTTTTTCTATTCACCATCTAAATATAGACCCTCATCACCTCTTATTTGAACAACCATTAATAATTTAATTGATCTTCCTGCTTCAAGTCTCTCCTCCTCTAAGCTACCAAAATGATTTTCTCAAAGCTCTGATTTGATAGGGCCATTTTACTACTGAATAACTTGCAGGGACTTCTTATTACCTCCAGGATCAAATTGAACTCTCTAGATAGTATTTAATACTCTATAATATAGTCCTTTCCTACCTATCATTCTGATCTTACATTTTGCTTCCCTTTACTCAATCTATGATCATTCTACACTGATCTATTTGCACTACTTCCAACCCTCTGACTTTGCTCTGGTTATCTCCAATTTCTGGAATATTCGCCTTTTTCATTTTGCCTTTTGGCTTCTTTGAAAACTTGATTCAAAACTCACTTTCTGCAGGAGACTTTATCTGATCCCCCTTTCTCTCTGTGATTACGTTCCAAATATACATACTCTGCACATAACTTTTATGTGCATAGTTATTTGTGAATTGTTTCTATGTTGGGTTTTTTTTGTTTTGGGGGGTTTTTTGGTATTTATATCCCTAATGCTTCACTTAATGATTATGTACTTGGTATATTCTTAATACATGTTTATTGACTGATCTCTTATATTGATCCCTATCTCAGAGAGAATATTTAGGAATCTGTGTAGTCTAGGAAGAACTGAAGAATATGAAAAAGCTCTTTTATGTAAAACGAAGAACCATTCTTTTTAAAAATATCCAAATAATTCATTCCAGGTATCACTTCAAAAGAAACATGAGAGGGGGCAGCTAAGTGGCGCAGTGGTTAGAGCACCAGCCCTGAAGTCAGGAGGACCTTAGTTCAAATCTGGTCTCAGATACTTCCTAGGTGTGTGACCCTGGGCAAGTCACTTAACCCCAATTGCCTCAGCAAAAAGAAAAAAAAAAAAAGAAACATGAGAAACTGAAGGGAGAAAAGGAAAGTTTATATAGGTTGAATGGGGAAAGCTAAAAACATAATTAGAGAATGTTGGAGAATTTTAGAAGAGGGAGGCCAATGAACATTTTGGTTAACCTTACCCTATCTATACTAGCTAACTTTCACAGAGAACACTGGAAAAATTTTTATAATTCTAGGACAGGAGTCAGCAGCTCATTTTTTTTTTTCTTTTTTTCCACTCCTCTTTTAAGATCATAGAATCACTGGGATGTAAGGGATATTCAACACCTCTGAAATGAAGGCTGCTCATCTACCTTTGGTGTTCATCTTCATTCAAATCTCCAAGAACTCCAAGAAGCTAAAGTAGGTGCATTGGACACACCCTGGTAGGTTGTCTTGACAAATGAACTAAATCAGTTTCAGGCTAACCAAATAGCCACAAAATTGTCGGTAAATTAGGAGGGTGTCTACCCCAACCATGTGAAGATTTTCCCCTGTGGAATGAGCAGATGAGGACAATTTGTTTCAGTGGATGAAGCAGGCACTATGGAGTTCTTAGAGCTTGGTCAGGCATTAAAGACTCCATAGTTTTCCACTGTATCCTTTGCCATAGCTAATCATCTTAATTTTTATTCTGCCACTGAGCTTCAATGATTCAGGGTAAAGTGAAAATGATAACTCCGTTTAACTCTGTCTTATTTAAAGCAACAGCCTCATTTAAAACTCGGCCTCACTTAAAATTAAAAAATTCACTTGCACATTGCCCACAATATCATTGGTCATGTTTGAAAAGGACAAACAATAGGATCATAAGATCATAAGGTTTCAGACTGAAAAAAAATTAGGGAATTATTTAATCTGACTTTCTTCCTTTATAGACAAGGAAACTGAAGTTAAGAGAAGTTACGGCCACTACAAGGTCACATATATAGTAAGCAGCAAAGTTCGAATTTGAATCCCTATAGAATCTAGGGGATTGCTCACTGCCCATTCATGAAGTTCTTTTGTCTGGCAACTTTAGAAATACTACCTGTATCAGTCACTTAAGCACTATAGATTACAATTTCCTCATCTATAAAAAGAAATGAAAAGACTGGCTTCAACTTCCAACTATGATACTATGATTTAGACATCAAGGTCATCAATAAATAAAGTGATTCTTTGAGAAGCAGCTTGAACTGTTTGATTGAAACCAATAGATGTGTAAAGTCAAACATGGATATAATTTTATGGTCACCACTTTCCATTAATGCTCTTTTGAGGCATACACAATAAATACCAATAGTGATGAAAAATATATGAAGTTAATAATAATGAAAATGTAGCATTGCTTTATAAAATGATTTATTATACATTGATGAAAGGGGTAATTGCATATTATAACAATGTCATCTCTGAAATCTCTAGCCTGGCTTATTTGTATTTGATGTATTCTATCCAAATGAACATAAAATAAATGCTTCAGTTTTCTTTATCATCTTAAAATAATAAATTCCACCTAAGAATATTAATTAAATAAGATTATTAATTAACTAGGAATATTAGTATTCTAATATTAGAAAGATTAGAATAGATTATAATATGTATACCTTGCATAAAGCTTCCTAAAAAAGAGTTTTTAAAAAAGCTATTATCCATACTGAGGTTGCAAATCAGGTTTGTGTAAAAACTGAAGGAACGTCCTCCAAAAATTGAAGTAGAATTTGAGTGGAGTACAAAAAGGAATAAATTTGTAATCCACAAAAAACTTGAATTTAAATCTCTTCTCTAACATATTAAGTTCCCTAATATAATAGATTGTATGACCCTTGAGCAAGTCATCCTCTCTCAATCTCAGTTTTTACAATTGTAAAGTACTTCTAACATTTACTGCATAGTGTTGTGGTGAGGACTCAGCAAGGTAATACATATAAAGTACTTTGTGAACCTTATAATATCTACCTCTCTATCTCTATTTATCTATCTACCTATCTATCTATGATGTGAAGGCAAGATCTAGTAGTTACATTTGGGATCATGGTTAGGGTTAAATAGATTGACTAGAAAAAAATAGTTGAACTGGTTTTCTCCTGGGATCTAGAGCTAGTTCATTTCCACAATTAGTTTCCTAAATGATTTTCAGATTCCCTTGGGAAAATGTGAGAGGTGTGAATTAAGGAGTTTGAGTAGAGAGTTGAAAAGATCTCTTTCCTTCATCACTGTGACTGATGCACTTTTAGGCTCTGATGGTCTACCTGGAGCAAATTCAGCACAATAATTTTCTAGCATTTCATCACAATTTATTTGGTTTTTGCACAGAATTCCATTGTTCATTTCCCTAATAACAAGTCTCACTTGTATTTGTCAGAAATCAGGGTTAGAGATAAAAGTTCAATTTGAACTAATTTTTCAGTGCCAGTGAGGCTAATGCTCAGAATATTTGACTATTTTCAATAGGCATTTATTATATTCATTTCAAAATGAAAGCAAAGGATTAATATCAAAGAACTAATATCAATCATGCATCTTTGCTGCAAGATGTCTCTTTACCTAGTTATTCTTTATTCTTTCTGTGTCACTCCTTTACAGAAATTCAGTAGACATACATAATTAGATACTATTCATTTTTCTTGTTTGGACCATGCAAATATAATTTAAAATGATGATAGTACCTACCTTAATTTACAGATTCAGTGCCTTCCCAATAAAAAAATTACAGAGGCATTATTTTATGTAACTAGATAAAATTCTAAAAAAAATTAATCTGGGAGAACAAATGCTTAAGAATAATGTAAAAAAAGATTTTAAAATGACAAGACTTTAGCAATATCATTTCAGGCTGTAACACATGGCAGTTATCATGAAAATGATCAGATACTGATTAAAAAAAGCAAAAAAATGATTAAAGGAAGAAATTAAATAAAGACAAAAAGAAATAAATGTAATAGCAATATATTAGGCAAAATCAAGAATGTAAAATAGAATAAGAACTCCTTTCTGATAAAAATTACCAGGAAAACTGGAAAGTAATATGGGAAAATTAGGTTTATAAAAATATATTACACCACATAATACAATAAACTCCAATTGCAAATACGGTATGGCCAAACTAAAGACCATATTAGAGAAATTTTAGAGGAAAGTAGAAAATTGATTTATGGCTATGGATAGATGAAAAATCCTTAACAAGGAAAAAAAGATATTTATAATATTGATAATAAGGGATAGAGGTAATCATAAAAGATAAAATAGACAATTTTATTTTTTTGAAAATAAAACTTTGGTTTTTCATTACAACCATTTGCATATTACCCCCCTACAAAGCAAAGCAATTACATAAAACATGTGTGCATGTTTGCCACATCCCATACCTGTCACAGACAATATGTTCCATTTTTATTTCTCTGGAATCATGAATGGTCATTGTATTGCTCACAATTCTTATAGTTTTAAAAGTTATTTTTATAGTATTGCTATAGTATATAAACTTTGAAAACTTTAAAAATTTATCATAAATGCAGTTTCAATTCAAATGTGTCTAAGGTCTAATATATGAAGAATTAATCCAAATATATGAGAACATAAACCATTCTTTAGTACATAAATGGTCAAATTATATGAATAGGTAGTTCTCAGGAGAAGAAATACAAACTATTAACAAGCAAATATGTTCCAAGTCACAATTCAAATTAAACCATCCTAAACTTACATTTGCACCCATTAGATTTTCAAGGATGATAAAGAAGAAAATGATAATTTTTGAACTGGTTGTGGTAGAACAGATATCCTATTTGTTTTATTGGTGAATCTGTGAATTCTTTCAACCATTCTGGAAAACTTATTGTATCTATACTCCAAAAGTTACTAAACTGTACATGATCTTTGAGTATTACTATTGCTAAAAATTTATCCCTGGGAAATGAAGGATAGAAGAAAAGACCCATTTGTATAAGAATATTTATAGCAATTTTTTATTGTAGTAGGAAACTACTAGAAATGAATTAGGTGTCCATCAATTAGGCAATGACTGAATAAATTATGGTTTTTAAATGTAATGGAATATTGTCATACCATAAAAAATGATGAATGTGATAGTTTGGAGAAACATGGATATATTGATTTAAGGTGAAGTGAACAGGACCTATAGAACAATTTACACAATGACAACAATAATAATATGAACAAAAACAAATGTAGAATGAATCAGTACTCTGATCAAAGCAATGAACAAAAGCTGACTTCCAAAGACTGATGATAAAACATACCTCCCACATCTTGACAGAGAAAGGTAATGGAATTGAAATAAAAAATGAGATATCCTTTCTCTTATATGGACAATATAATGATTTATTTTGTTAGACCATACATGTATGTGTTGTGTGTATATATATATATGTATATTATATATGTAATATATATATATTGATAATGTGGCTGTATATGTGCATATGTATGTGTATGCATAAATGTACATATGTATAGAAACCATATGTATATGTATAGTTATGATATGTGTATGTATGTATGTGTGTGCAAATATATTACAAGGGAGGGCTTCTGCTTAGGAAGGTAGGTTAATGGGAAATGATAAATGCACCCAAAAATGTAAGTAGAACTTAAAGATGCAGAAAAGAAAAAGAATAAAGTATAGGGAAAAATAATTAGAGGTTTTGTTACAACCCTGTATAAATAAGTTTCTTACAAAAAAAACCAAACTGTACATAAACAACAGGGGGTTTTGTTGCTGTTTGTTTTGTTTTGTTTTGTGGAGGGGGAATCTTATAAAAACATTTGGTTTTGTTGATAATTGTTAAAATATTAATAAAAAAGGAAGTTTAAGGAAGGAAAAAGCTATGCCTATCTGCTGATGGCTAAACTGGCAAATTAAAATGAACCATTTAGATCTGCACTATGTGAGTGTCAGTAGCATCTCTGCTAAGAGGGCTTTTGAGCCCTTTTCAGGGCTACTCATACATCTTTGTTGTCTACCTGCCACCCAACTCTTATTTGTAGCAGGTACACTGACCACACCCCACTAAAACAGCTTTAGCATATGGGTTAAACAAGGTTGAAGGTAACTAATAAGCCTCAAACCTTTCCATGGGTCAGAGGATGTTATGATTTGTAAGCCTCTTTTCTGAAGAGTTGCTACCAGTTCTTAGACATGTTAGACACTGACTGAGAAATTCTCTTCAGCTCACTTGAATAAGCCCTCTCAACCAATTATAAGAAGCTCTTTTAATCAGAAAGTCACAGAAGTCATGCTAAGATCAAGATCTTAGAACTTTTCTGTTGAAATGCCCTCTCCTCTACTATTTCCTTAGGCTCTCTTAGTTCAACTTTCCTGAAACTAATGATTGATAACTAATTTTAGTTCTTGAGTCTCATATCTCTCTATTAGCTAGATCCAAATTTTCTTTAAATTGTGACACATCTAGGTTAAAAGCACAAGGAATTTGAATATATCCTAACAAAATCTTGAGCCCATATGTCTCACTAATATCTTTTTTAATAATAAAATTTTATTTTTTATTATGAACTTAATCATCAACAAATTAATATTTCAATATACAAAAATAATAAGAGCCTTGTAAAAGCCTTATAAACTTATGATTTGTGCTGTTTGTTTTTGAAGTATCTGATTATTTCTCCATAAGAAATGATAAGCAGGCTGATTTCAGAAAAACTTGGAAAAATCTACATGAACTATTGCTCAATGAAATGAGCGGAACTGGGAGAACATTGTACACAGTAACACAGTATTATGTGATGATCAACTCTGATGGATTTAGCTCTTTTCAACAATGTGGTGATCCAAGGCAATTCAGTATACTTGGAACAGATAATGTCACCTGCATCTAGAGAAATCATGGAGACTGAATGTGAATCAAAATGTAGTATTTTCATTTTTTTGTTTATTTGCTTTTTCTTTCTCATTTTTTTCCATTTTAGTCTGATTTTTTTTGCAAAACATGCCAAATATAGCAATATGTTTAGAAGGATTGCACATATTTACCTTATACCAGATTGCTTTATGTCTTGGAGAGGGAGGAGATAAGGGAGAGAGGGAGAAAAATTTAGAATACAAAGTCTAACAAAAATGAATGTTGAAAATCTTTTTATGTATTTGGAAAAATAAAATGCTACTTAAAAGAAAAAATGACAATGATGATAATAATTATAAAAAAGCTAAGAATTGTCTGTCTATATTTAATTTAATAAGTTAGTAACAAAACTTCAACTAAAGTGGACAATAGCTATACAAATTATGTTAAATAGAATTATTGATCATAGATCTAGGATTTTATTCAACACTAGAAATCATATAGTCTAATCCCTTTATTTTATATGTAATGTATATATTCTGGCACTCCCTCCCAGAGCCAGGTTGCTACATTTTCCCCTCAGAATTGTAGAAGGTAACCCTGATAGGTTGGAGGCAGTGTCTTTCTTACTGTCATCAGTTTGAGTCCCTACCATATCTTCTCCCTCTCCTGTACCAATTTTAAGAGCCAATTATCAGTCCCCCAGTTCTATTTAAATGCTTAACATCAAATAACTTTTATAAAGGGATATTTACTGAAAGTTGTAATAAGAATAAAGATAACAAGAACTTTTCCAAGTATTCATAAAGCATACTCTCCCCTATACTACTTTGATTTCTAGGAGAAATAAATTCAAAGCTTAGTTTAATTCTTATTGATCCTACAAAATTTATGTCCAGATATGGCATGATTGCTGAATGAGTATTTGTCTCATTTCTGACCTTGAGACCATAAGATTACTCCTGAAATGTGCTCCTTACTCCAAAGGAATAAGGACAAATCTGGACGTGTGTGTGTGTGTGTGTGTGTGTGTGTGTGTGTGTGTGTGTTTTCTGACCTTTTGAAACTCCAGATCATAGACTCTATTCCTTTCAACTTAAAAGGAAAAGAACAAATGCAGAAGCCCAGGTCCAAGGCTTATTTCCTGAGACCCATGTGGTCTCAGATGGGATAAGGCTATAAGGTTTCTCCCATTAGAGCATTGCTCTCAATGGATGTCATAAGTAAAAGAATCACTGAATGAATCAAATGGGAGGATCCTAATGCTGAAGTATTAACTAGTATGGTAATATGTATATATCTATCTATTTATCTATCTCACAAGTTTATATGCATAAATATACATATATTTATATATTATATATATATGTATTATACATATACAACATGTAATATACAAATTTATATTATATAAATATATGTGTGTATATAAATAGACAGATAATAGAAGTAAGAATATAGTGCTTTCTTTCTTTCTCTCTCTCTCTCTCTCTGGAGAGAGCTGTATCCATACTAGTTAATTCTGAATACTCCTAAATTGCTCTCTAGACCTTGAAACAATTCAATATTTAGATCAAATATTAAGTCAATATTAGATTAAATAGTTAAGAAATAAATTTAATTGAGTTCAATTTTCCTCTCCTTACAGACACAAAAGGAAAGACAACCATTCTTTATTCCTCTCCCTTATTCTCATCTTCATTAAGGTTATACCCAACTGAAGTAGAGATTGTTTCCATAAATAATTATTCATCAGTGCATTCTGTCTGTCTGTCTGGCAGTTATAAAAATAATTTATTAGAATTTAATTCAATTCAAGAGACTTCAAGTAAGCACGTACATATAAAAACACTGTGGTAGGTATTGGGATTACAAAAATGAAAAACAGAATTTAAATGTAATGCAAAGGATATGGTGTATAAACACATATGTGATATAGGTAGTACTTGGAATTTTTATCTTCATTCTGCCTCATCTGCTTAAATTCCCCTAGATGAAAAGTTATAATATGAAATGTTTGCATATGTAAGAGGGTAAAATTATGAAAAGCCCTAAATGTTAATAAAAAGATTTTCTGTTTTGTGCTATAGACAATAGAAAACCATTGAAAGATATTGTTCCCAATGTGATAATTAGATAATTAATCAAACAGATTGTTCCGGCAGTTGTATAAAAGAATAGATTAGAAAATAGAGTGACTGGTATTAGGGAGATGAATTAACAGGTAATGACAGACCAAACCAGTTCTGTTGCTTTGTGAGAACCATCTTATTTTTTAAAGAGAAGTAATATAATATGATAGAGAGAGTAAAGATCAGGGTTCCAGTCCTACCCCTGACAGTGTTGCTAGCATCAAATCCCTTAGCCCCTTAACATTCCAGGAAATTTTCAAAGACTGTAAGTAATAGTGACAACTTATATTTGCCAAGAGAGTTTCTTTACTTAGGAAAATCCTATTCCAATGAGATAGTCACTATTCTCTATCTCTGTTTACATAAATTAAGTGGAATTTCACAAGTGATTAAATAAAGGGATTGAGAGGAATGAGTAAGGAATAGAGCATGGGTAACTGGGAAGTAGTACTGTCAGTGACAGGAGAGCTATCAGAGGTCGATACAAGTTTAATAAGTTTGTTTTTCAGCATGTTGAATCTGAGAAATTATCCAACAAGCATTTGTAGACAAAGAGAGTGCAGATGTGGAACCAGAAAGATCTGGGTTCAAATTCTGACATGATCCATATCAGGATTTCTTAAACTTTTTCTACTCATGATCATGACACTGGGTATATAATTATATAAAGTAGGTATACAAATGAAACATTTACTGATAATAAATCATAATTTTGTGACCTTCACATTCATTTACAAGATCTGATATGGAGTTGTGAACTACAGTTGAAGAACCTCAGGCTATATGGCCATAGACATATCACATAATATCTCTCAGACTTCTTTTCCTCATTTGTAAAATAGGGAAATAGTAATTGTACCTATATCACAAAGCTATTATAAAGCTCAAATGAAATAATGCATGTAACCGATCAATCATTTATTAATTGCCAATTACATATCGTATACAGATAAGCATCAAGGATATAAAGAAAGACAAAAACAGTTCTGTTACTAAAAAAAGTTATCAGATTAATATGGAAGACAGCATGTAAGCAACTATATGAGAGAAAGAGACAGAGAGAAAGAGAGAGACACAGAGAGACAGAGAGAGACAGAGAGACAGAGACAGAGAGACAGAGAGACAGAGACAGAGACAGAGAGACAGAGGGAGGGAGAGAGAGGAGAGAGAGGGGGGCTAAGGAAAAGACAGTTCTGAATATAGAATTTTAGATGAGATTTCAAGGGGGCAAAGTAATATATGAAATAAGATGTCATGAAGGACAGAAGTCCAGGGTATGAAGCACAGTTGATGAAAATAGTCAAGAGGGAGTTTCTTGTACAAAGAAGAGTAAGGAAGCCCATGTCTCTCAATCAAAGAGTATGTGGGAGATGAGTAAAGCATAAATTGATGGAAAATGTAGGGGGACAGAGGTTATGAATGGCTTTGAATACCAAAAAGGGTTATTATTTTTTATCCTGGAATACACAAATTTCAAAGTGCTATGTAAATATCAAATATTATATTTAAATGGAACCTAAATTTAGTGGAGAGATTGGATCTAGATTTGAGGATCAATCATGTCCTCCTTGAGGTCAGCAAGCGTGTCTCACTTTAGCATTTGTAACCCCAGCACCTTGCACAGTTTCTGAAAGAGCAGCTGTTTGATATATGTTTGCTGAGTGATTGACAAAGGAGATATTTGAGATGGGTGGTATCATTAATTGAAATATTGTATCAGAAGGAGAAAAGATGTCCAAGAACAGTCCTGGGGGGAACACCTACATTTAAGAAGGCGGAAGAATGGGGCAGCTAGATGATGCTGTGGATAGAGCACTGACCCTGACATTAGGAGGATCTGCGTTAAAATTGCCCTCAGACACTTAACAGCTTACAAGTGACTAACAAGTCACTTAACCCCAATTGCCTCGCAAAAAAAGGAGAAAGAGAAGAAAGAAGAGTATATACCAATCAAGTTAAAGCAAGGCAGTAGTGCTTACTATGTGCCAGGCACTGTGCTGAGCACTAGGAATACAAAAAAAAAAGACAAAAGCATCCTCTTCTCTTAAGGAGTTCATAGTCTAAAGAAAAAGACAATATGTAAACAATTATGCAAAAAAGATACACACATACAGGAGAGAGTGAGATCATTTCAAAAGGAAAGGAATAGGAAGAAGGGAGTAGAGAAGTGATATCATGATGTTATAGAAAAGCCATATCCAGAAGAAAAAGGTTATCCATAGTCAGATGCTAACAAGAGTTACAGAAAATAAACAAAAGGTAAAATATCAGGTTTTAAGTATGGGATAGAATTTAGTGTTGGTGATTAGTAGTGACTGTATTTTGATGGCGTTTGAAACTAGATTGTAAATGTTTGAAAAATGAATGAATGATAAAGGGATGGAGGTAGCACAATATCTTTCCAGTATTTTAGCAATGAAGAAAGAGATAATGATGAGAGCTTGGGGGAGTAACAAGGTCAGACAAAAAGTTCTTGTAGTTGTCACCAGACCTGTGATTTAATTTGTGTGGGGAACTCCCAATAAGAACTCTTCCTCCCATCAGTAGCTGTTTAGTAAGTGAAATTCTTAAAGAGTCATCTGGTACACTAAGGGCTTGAATGACTCCAGGTCATATACCAGAATGAGTCAGAGGACTGCTGATTTTTTTTTAAGAACAAAAGAATATACTGATACAGAAAGCCAGTTGTGAGAGAGATCACATGGGAATCCATTGGTAGGAATGCTACAGTAAAGGCACTAATGTTTCTGGTGCACTAGACCTATAAGAAGGAAGGAGTGACATGGATGACACAGAAGAAAAGATTATGATGACCATCATACTCCCACTTCTCTACCATATTGACTTTAGAATGGATTTTGGGGTTTGGGTTTTTTTTTTTTGTTTGTTTTAGCAGCTTACATTTCCTTATTGGTTTTTTACTGCATATCAAAAATGAGCAGATGATGATCTATGGATATCAGAATAGTTGTATAAGGTTCAGGCTTTTCCAGGAAAAGGGATGCAGTTATATTCACTTTCAACTAAGGGGAGAGATTATTGAATACTATTAAAACGAAGAAGCTATATTCCATCCCACAGAAAGGACACAAGAAGAGTTGGATGTCTATGACATTGCCTTCCTCTGGATCCCTTTCTTTGGTCTAGGGGAAAGAGTGGAAAGGTAAGGAGAGGGGGAAAGATAAAATAATAGTACTTTTACTCATTTGATACATACAACAACCTATCCAGATGCTATTTGGGGGCTTTTGATTAATGTGTAAATTGAATTTAGGTGAGGCAGAGTTGCTCAAAGTCATCGGTTTTGGCACAACAGAGTCAAGAAGTCTAGTGGTAGCCCATTATTCAGTGGATGACCTTGTGTCTTCGATGTCTAGCCAATTTCCAAGGATTCCACAGTGCCTACTTCACCTTCTTGGCCATAGGAACAAATTGTTCTCTTTCATCCGTTCCATCATGGATAGACTAATTCTAACTCATCACAGGGTTTGAGATCTTTTAGTTGCCCTCAACTTGATTAAGTCAGTCTATGGGAATGGCTTCTGAGGGTGTGGCTGCTGCACCTGCTTTAGCTTCTTGGAGTCACATGTGAGAGGTAGATCAGGTAACCACCAAAGGTGGAAGGAAAGCAGCATTCTACAGTTGAGGAAATTCAGGCAAACACAAGTTAAAAGTGACTCTCCAAAGGCTATGTAGCTAGCAAGTTTCTGGGGTGGAATTTGATCTCAGGTCTTCCTGATTCCAGGATCAGCACTTTCTATGCACTGCCCCACTAGCCACACATTCAGTTCCTTCCAAGAAATTTGCTTAATCTGTATAATAGAGTCATCATTGACTGGCTTCCCTGTGTTATGGGACACAGGGAGTCAGGACCTATTTCAAATGTATCAATTAAGAATGTCAGATGAATAAGTCAACCATACATAAGTTGGTAAAATTTCTTTGGAGTCAGGGATAGAACTCATAGGTATTACTTAGTTATTCTAATTGTTTCCTCTTGGAACTGGGTTCAAATTCTACTTTAGACATCTTCCAGCTGTCACTTCTTAGTCTATGATTCTCTTTCATCTCCTATTTATTTTGCATTTTTCTTATATTTTTGTCAGTCCATTTTGGGTTCATTTTTGTCCTATTCTTTTTTTACTTCTGTTTAGTGTGAAGCCTATCAGGATTAGACATGAGTATCACTTAGCCCCACTGAGAGGATTCTTGGTAAAGAATGTTATGAACCATTTCCTCAAAAAAGAGACAATAGACTAGTTTTCTATGATGTATACACAGGACCCAAGGTCTACCTGTAATTGTTTCAGTGGTAAAACCCAAGACCAAGACAGAATCCTGAACTACTGTTTGAACTACATTTTGCTTTGAGATTGGATGATGGATTAAGAGTGATTTCTGATTCAATCAGAAGAGGCAAAAGTGGATATTATGTGACTTTAGTAAGAGAAAAACAGAGGATGTCCCTCTCCCTGCAGGGAGCAGCTAGTGATGACAGGTTAAAAAGGAGGCAAGAATGTTTACACCAAGTTCTTGGTTAAGGGCAATTCTGAAGTCAATAATGATAGCTCTAGGCAGGGCAGTGACCTAGGAGGCATCAGCCTTGCATTCAAAGGCAGCACAGAAGCTTAACCAGCAGAGCTACTAGATCTCAGCAGCTTCAGGGTTCAAAGAATTCTGTGACCCTTTTCCAGCTCTTGTTTGGAGGGCTTTTCAGTCCTTGGGTTTTCATTCTAGATCATGGATTTTGGGGGATTCAGACACAAAATTATACTAGAATCCAATTTTGTGTTCCCTTTGGTTTGGAAATTGTATCATATACCTACTTACCTACCTTCATTTCAGTTCTAGTCCCCAAACCTTAAGGGCATACATATACCAGACATTGTTGAGAAAAGTGGACATGGCTACCTCTGCACTCACCTCCTTCTAAGCATTTTTGCTTGACTAGCCCAGCTATCATGTCTCTTGAGCCAGTATAACAGCCATATGCTGACACAACACAGTGAGAAAACTAGTTTAGCTCCTCTCCCTTTAGACTCTTCTTCTGGTGAGAGGAAGGAGCCAGTTTCTTTAGTTCTTCTGGAAGTGGTGATTGAGAGGGTGAAAAGGAGACTGGTCTGGCCCATGTTTTTCCTTATGACTTATTCCATGTATATGCTTTATTGACACATATAACTGAATTTACATGAGCCTCTCAGGGCTCCTTATCCTTTACATACATACAGCTCTACAGGGTGGGCTCTTTTACAAATGTCAGGAACATGACAGGCTGGCAAAAATGCATTACAATATATTTCATTCTATGGTGAATGATACAAATGTTTTCTCTCTTTATTTGAGTTATGTATATATATATATGAATACACTTTTGCAGTTACACCAAACATATGGCCAAAATTCATGGCTGGCTTAACAATCACACATCTGGGTTATAATCCTTGTGCCTGTTCCCTACCCTACTCCCCCCATACAAAAGCTACTTCTATTGAGCTGAAAAAATTGTTTTATTAACTCACCTGTTTTAAAAATTCACTCAGAGAATACCACCACACAAATTTTAATGAACTTTATTGCCCTTTAAAACTTGAACTAAGATTTTTCTATGTTCCTAGGCAAGACTTAGAATAACAATTTGTAGGTAGATTTGCAAAAAAGGCATTTTTTAATATATGATTTTTATTGGAGAGATATAGACAGAAAAATATAGAGATAGAAAGAGGCAGAGAGACAGACAGAAAGAAATAGAGACAGAGACAGAGAAACATAGGCAGAAATACAAAGGAAGATATACAAAGGAATACAAAGGGAGGGATGGAGGCAGGGATGGAGAAAGAGAGAGAGAGAGAGAGAGAGAGAGAGAGAGAGAGAGAGAG
>JAJPUD010002256.1:94850-106250 GCA_023553655.1 Myrmecobius fasciatus
TTTTTTTTAATTCCTTGAGTTTACACCCTAAGAGTTAGATTTGGAGAGAGTAGAACTCAAAATTTTACCTGAATAATCTTGCCAAATTGTTGTAAAGTAAAATGCTATCTGCCATGTGAATTTATAACCACTAAATTTTCATTAAATTAACAAAAAGTCAAGTTTATTAGCTCACTCACTTAGCAATCATTACCACATAAGTAGTTTTTAATTAACTTTACTGTTTTTAAACCTCAAATTAAATTTTTTCTTGGTTCTTGGGCAAAGCCCATTATACTAGCCTGAGGGTGGGTCAGTGGATTTAAACATATTCCAGGCATTTTGTTTGGTTTATAATGGAAGTTCATACATTCTTATCCATGTCACTTATTCAAAATTCAAATGCATTAGTTTTCAGGAATCATGTGATTATATCTAGATTAAAATAGTAAAATAACTGTGTCAGGAATTTGATTTCACTAGTATAGATAGTTCTTAGTAAGTAAACTCCTTCTTGGTCAACTCCTACTCTTCAATTTGTCTTAGAGAATTGCCTGGAGCATTGAGTGATTCTGACTTTCCCAGAAACACAGTCAGTATATGTAAGAGATAATACTTGAATCCAAGTCTTCTTGGCTTTGAAGGCAATGGTCTATCCAATACACTATTAACTATCCTTTAAATAAAAAAAGAGAGAAATTGATGCTTTATACTCTAATATCTCCTATATATATATATATATATATGACTGGCATCCTTGAGATATAAACACATTCTCTACCAATGTGCAAGCAAGGCATGGTAAATCACAATTCACAAAATTCAACATACATATATATTAAACATATGCTAGGTTTATGCCTGTGATGGGTGCTAGCTAATAATATAGAAAATAGTACAGTTCCTATTCTCAAAAAGCTTATACAATGGGGAATGGGGAAAATAAGACCAGCAAAATTTAACAAAAGCAAATATAGAACAGATAAGTACTTAAGAGAGGATAAGCAGAGAGGGATGAGAAATTGGAAAAGGGAGGATTACTTATAGATGAATGGATTAGAGAAGGCTTCAAAGAATTATATTAAAAATAAAACCTAAATTCATATGAGAATACTTGCCTGCAATCTCCAAATTGACTCTGTATTCAGCCTCAGTTTTAGTAAGAGAAATGCTATCTCAAATTTAAGCAAATATGAGATCCTCAGTTGCCTCATCTGTAAAGTGGGGATTAGTACAACCCAACTATATGGATCAAAGAAACATTAAAAACGATTCTAGAACACTATAACTGCCTCTCTAGGTTTCATTCCAGGAGGAATCATATGAAATCATAAGGTCTGATTTGATTTGCTTGGCAGTTACACATCTCGGCAATACTTAATATGTGATATTTAAATACTTTATGTATACTCAGAAGGCCTTTTGGAATTATAGATCTTTGGTAAAACCTGAAATAAATATCTAGAAATGCCAAAAGAATTAAAAAGAAAACATTTCTGTCTCCACAGATTGTATTCAAGCTGCCCAGTTCATCTTGATGAATATAGATGCCAATAACCCAATGAGTTTCCTAGAATCTTATCACTACTAAAATTTTTTGCAAAGTGCTTCTGAAGAACATATGAAGTATGGAGAGTGACAATCTGATTTTTAAAAATGTTTTCTATAAATGCTTAAATTTATGGAAGATTTCATGTGCTGGGTGTCCTGGTATTTTTTTTCCAAAGAGCTTATCTAGGTTCAAGTGCAAAAGCTATTAATAAGTAGTTGGTTTACTTAGGTAAATTATTAAATATCCTTCAGCCTCAGTTTCTCATGCTGTAAAGTATTAATAATTTGCTGACATCTATAGAGCATTTTAACATTTTCAAAGTACTTCACATGGAGTATCTCATTTGGGTGCTATTATTATTCCCATTTTGCAGGTGAGGAAATTGAGGCTCAAAGAAATTAAATGATTTATTCAAGATCTCACAGGTAGTGAGAGTATGGGAAAATAATTGAATAAGGAAGTTATGCTGTAGTCATAGACCTCTTTGGCCACCTAGGGAAGCCAGTGGAACCATTCTTAGAAAATTTTCTGTGAATAAAATAAAATACATACATTGTAAAGGAAAATGGTTATGTATAATTAAAAAATATAGATTTTTCCATCCAAACTCATGGATTCCCTAAATCTGGTTAAGAACTCCTGGGCTAGATGATCTTAAAGGTCTATTTAATTTCTATTAAAAAAAACCCAATATGGAGTATGATTAGTTGGTTAGCTGTCCTTTGTTCTTAAAGAGGACCAAAATGACATAATTATGTTAGAGTTGGATTACAGTATGTCCTACTGTGGCTGATCAGACCAATACAAGCTTGGAATACTCTGCCATAGGTTGGCTGTAAATAGTCCCTATGAACATTTAAGGTGGCTTCTCTAACTTAGTGGATCTTGTTTTTCTCCTGAGTTAATTCAATTCTGCTTTGCTCATAGAGTACAGCACCTTTTCTGATGGTCTGCCATGTCATGCAATAAATCCTATAGTTCTTAAGAGAGTTCTTGAGAGTATCCTTGTATCGTTTTGTCTGACCACCTTGTGACCACTTGCCATGTGTGAGTTCTCCATAAAATAATCTTTTTGACAAGTATACATTTGGCATTCAAACAATGTGGCCAGCCCAATGGAATTGTGCTCTCTGTAGGAGAACATGGAGAAAATGATAATCTTCATATTACAGCCTCCAAAAGACATTCTGTAATATATACATGATCAATCAGTTTGATAAAACTTCCCCTTTCTACCAGTTTCCCAGGAAGGAACCTCTAAAATTATCTAAATATTTCCATTTTGCTAAGATATTTTTCTTCTTGTTTGGCTGATCAGATCTTTTTCCTTACTTTACTTATTTAACATGTGTCTGTGTTGTGTACAAATGTTTCTCTGAACTTTTATAAAAATCTTTGCTTTATCCCTCACAGAAATGTTATACTAAATAATCTTAACCTTGTTAAATTATAGACAGTGTCTTCTTTTCATATGATAATTGCAAATCATAGGACATCTTTAAAGTTATCTTTTGATTTTTTGCTCCACTTTTTACCCTTTTTGATAACCTTCTCTGACCAATCTGTGGGCATCTTTGGGTAATTCAGCCATCCCAGGCAACGAATAAGTGGGTAAATTATACATGGGGGAGTTGCACTATGAGAGGCAATACCAGAAACAAACCATACACCTATTACACAAAACCCTCTTCCTCTGTGAAATACTGCAGAAAAAAGGTAACAGTACCCCATAAATATTATACATTTGATATGATTTATTTTCTTATGATATCTTAACTTGCTTATGATGGAAATATTCTAAAACTGCCTTTTATATGTTTCCCTCCTATCTGCTATGTTTGTAGTAAATATATAATTTTTTCTACTTATTGATACATTTCTTATCATTAAAATTGAAGCCGGCAAAAGACAGAATTCTTTATGCTATATATAGAACCAATTCATGATGGATGTTCACAAGTTTATGATGAAGATTTATAGATGTTATCTTTTTATAAACCTGAGAGTAAATCTGATTCAGTATTGGAAATGAGACAGCTAGGAATCAGAAAGACTTGAATTCAAATCCAGCCTTGGATAGTCACTTAACTTGTACCTCAGTCTTCTCATCTATGAAATGAAAATAATAATATCATCTATCGCCTAGAGTGGTTAAGGATAAAATCAGAATATTTGTAAAATATGCTGCAAAACTTAAGGATCCATGTAAATGTAAATTCTTATTTATTATTATTATTATTACAGAAAGAGTAAACAATAAAAGTGCATTTGTTTTTCAACTTTGAACTTCATTAACCATGAACTAGAAAGCTGCTGCTCTTGGGCACTTGACAATTAAATTCTCTACTTCAGGAATTACACAGGACTAGATGATCTCTAAGGAAGTCTATATAACTATTGCATACAATATACAGAGATTAAAGAATTGAATACTGTGTCTAGAATCAGATGACCTGAAGTTGGATACTATCCATGTGATTCTGGGCAAGTAACTTTGACTTCTTATAGTATCAGTTTACTTATCTATAAAAAAGAAAAAAACAAAAACAAAACAAAGTAGTCTTGGAGTCAGGGAGACTTAAATCCAACTTCATTTCCCTCCCAGTTGCACTCTTTTGGACATCTCCATCATGTTTCATTTTTCAAATACTTGCAAAGATAGTTTTCCTTTTCCAACTCATAGATAAGATTATGTAATAGTCCTTACAGATTACATATGTTTTCTATAGAATACATTGGTACAGTAGCAGGTAGAGTAATACTACAGCAGATACCAGTCTTGTTGGGTTGGGATCATTGCCTTAGAAAGATGACAGATTAAAGAATTGAATACTGAGTTTAGAGTCAGATGATCTGAAGTTGGATACTATCCATGTAATCCTGGGCAAGTAACTCTAACTTCTTATAGTATCAGTTTACTTATCTGTAAAATGAAAGAATTGTACTTGATCTCTAAGGCACTTTTCAATCTATATTATCGTAGTGATAGCATCAAAGGATGTCTTCATACTCATATATAAGTGGAGAAGTGAGATTATGAATTACATCAAATTCTTTCTTCTCTCCCTTTTCCTTGGGGAAGAAATCCAGAAAACAAAGGTATAATAGTTGTTTTACCTGAATCACCAATAGTTGTCCCAGTTCTCCATTTTTTTGCATCTATACAAGAATGGCCATGTAGTATTGAAAATGGTTTTTTATTGTAACTTATCAATATGTCCTGAGGATAGTTCCCAAAGAACTATTGAACTCTTGTTGATTCATATCTGAGTCAATGTTTGCAGTACTAGCATAAATAGATAGTCTCTCAAAGTGACTTCTTTGAAGGGAACAACATTCATTTAGATGTCTAAATTTTGGCAGAGTCGTTAAAAAATACTTGTTTTTAGGATCATATTGCTTAGAAACACAGCCTAAATAGTCTAATCAGAGCAGTGATAAACAGTTTCATGAAATATTTCTTCAGTTTCCATTATGTTCTGCTGTTGCCACCATATAACATCAAAATAATAATACATTTCTATAATAATTTAAGATTTTCAAAATTATTTACTCATTATCACTTTGTGAGTAAATGCTATTCTTTGTCCTTATTCTCATTATCTTTTCTATTTGTCTTCTTAAGTGTCCTTGACTCCCATATTGCCATTTTCAATTTCATCTTTTTTTTTTTTTTGTGGCTGAGGCAATTGGGGTTAAGTGACTTGCCCAAGGTCACACAGCTAGGACGAATTAAGTGTCTGGGACCAGATTTGAACTCAGGTCTTCCTGACTTCAGGGCTGATGCTCTATCCATTACGCCACCTAGCTGCCCCATTCAATTTCATCTTCTACAGATGGGTCATCCTAGTGCCCAAATACGATCATGTCACCTTACTGCTCAAAAATCTCTGAGAACTCTTCACTGTTCACCAAAGCAAATAAATCCTTATTTTGATATTCTCAGTCTCTTGCAACTTGGTTTTTATATCCTTTTTTTATTAAAGCTTTTTATTTGCATAACATATGTATGGGTAGTTCCTTAACATTGATCCTTACAAAGCTTTCCATTACAAATTTTCCCCCTAGTGCCCTCCCCTCCCGTAGATGGCAGGAAGTCCACTACATGTTAATTATATTAAAATACTTGACAAGTCGAATATATGTATACATATTTCCATACTTATCTTGCTGTGCAAGAACAATCGTATCTATGTGAACAAAAAAATATCAGAGAAAGGAAACACAATTCAAGCAGACATCAATAGAGAGCATGAAAATGTTATGTTGTGGTCCACATTTCATATCCGTCTCTCTGGGTGTATATGGCTTTCTTCACTGAACAATTGGAACTGATTTGAAACATTTTATTGTTGAAGAGAACCATGTCCATCAGAATTGATCATCATATAGTATTGTTGTTGCTGTGTATAATGATCTCCTGGTTCTGCTCATTTCACTCAGCTTCAGTTCATGCAAGTCTCTCTAAGCCTCTCTGAAATCGTCCTGCTGGTCATTTCTTACAGAGCAATAGTATTCCATAACATTCATATACCATAATTTATTCAGCCACTCTCCAATTGATGGGCATCCATTCAGTTTCCAGTTTCTAGCCACTACAAAAAGGGCTGCCACAAACATTGCACATGTGGGTCCCTTTCCCTCCTCTAAGATTTCTTTGGGATATAAGCCCAATAGAAACACTGCTAGGCCAAAGGGTATGCACAGTTTGATATCTTTTTGAGCATAGTTCCAAATTGCTCTCCATCTGGTTGGATCCCTTCACAGTTCCACCAACAATGTATTAGTGTCCCAGTTTTCCCATATCCCCTCCAACATTCATCTTTATCTTTTCCTGTCATTTTAGCCAATCTGACAGGTGTGTAGTGGTATCTCAGAGTTGTCTTAATTTGCATTTCTCTGATCAATAGTGACCTGGAGCAATTTTTCATATGACTAGAGATGGTTTTAATTTCATCATCTGAAAACTGTCTGTTCATATCCCTTGACCACTTATCTATTGAAGAGTGGCTTGAATTCTTATATATATATGAGACAATTCTCTATATATTTTAGAAATGAGGCCTTTAACAGAACCATTAAATGTAAAGATGATTTCCCAATTTGATGGTTCCCTCCTAATCTTGTCTGCATTTATTTTGTTTGTACAGAAACTTTTTAACTTAATATAGTCAAAATTATCCATCTGGTGTTCAATTAGGAGTTCCAAGTCTTCTTTGGACATAAATTTGTTCCATCTCCACAGGTCTGAGAGGTAAACTATATTACATTCCTCTAACTTGCTTACAAAGTCCCTCTTTATATCTAGATCATGAACCCATTTAAATCTTATCTTGGTATGCGGTGTTAGGTATGGGTCAAGCCCTAATTTCTTCCACACTAGTTTCCAATTTTCCCAACAGTTTTTGCTGAATAGTGAGTACTTATCCCAAAAGCTGGGGTCTTTGGGCAACTTAGTTTTAAGTCACTTTTCCAGTATATTTCTTAGGATAATTCCTCTTCAAGTACTTCATATTTCACTCAAATGGGATTATTGATTGTCCATTGAACACATCCCACATTTTCCCATCTCTGAACTTTGGTTTATTTTGATTCTGAGTTCTAGAATGTTCTCTTCCTTAATTTTTCCTCTTAACATCTTATCTATCCTTGAGGTCAAATATTACTGCTCCATGAAACATTCTATGATTCTTTCAGTAAAAGAGATTTCTATCTCATCTGATCTTACAACACTTCAAAATATTTTTTTCCTTATGTACTTCTTTTCTAATCTGTTGTACATTTATTTACATGCCTTGATTTATTAACATCAAGCATTATATTCTCAGACATTAAATATGAATGCATATTCATATTTGCATGTAAAGCACTGAGAAAAGGAAGACATCAGTGTTTTCTATTTTAGCATTATTTCCCAAACATTCTTTGTCAGTCCATCAAACATCCAAATCACTTTTCATACTATTCACTCAGACAGCTAAGGAAGTGGTTGACACAATGACACAAGAGGCCTTCAGGGATATTCATTTGCCAAGGGCATTGAAAGGACACCTAAGGGACCAACAGGAAACAAGGAAATGCAAAAATTATTTATACACCAATTTTTTGACTTTTCAGAAGGTATTGCTGAGTTGAATGATCCCCCAAATCCAGTCTATGTGTGTTCAAAGAAATGACTACAGGTTATTACAAACTTTTTTCAAATCTTGGACATGTGGAAGATTCTGACAGATCTGCAAAACCCGTTTCCATCTAGTGATCCTAGAAATACAATGCTGCTTTGCTCCTCTGCCCCTTACATCTCCAATATTCCTATTTTATTTCATATCTTGTAAAGTGAATGTATACTAAGGGGTATAGAGAATTAAACCAAACAATATGTGTCATAGATATGTTCATGGTCATATGACCAAATCTTATCAATTCCCTCATGGCTTCAAACTGCTGTTCAGTAATCTCTGCAGGTAAGGAGTTACCCAGAAAGAAAAGAATTTGTGTCTTATGCGACTTGTAAGACAAATCTGTCTTTATGAAAGTTGGAATACTTCAACAATATTTTTTTCTCAAATTGTTATTTTTCCCCAAAGAAAATGGTAAAATATCTTTCTAGATCCATTGCAATGATTCTAAATTAGACATTAGTAAATGTCTAGTCTCGTTTCTGTTTTTGTCTGAATATCTGCTGATTTCTTTGTCATCCAAATAGGTTACATTTCCATATCAATGTATTTAAATACCCAATCTGGAGAAGTGGTCCTTGACTGTTATTAAAACCATTTCTTGCTGGTGGCCAAATGTTCCAATAGATAATAAATCATGTCTGCATGCTACTAAGAAAAAAAAATCAATTTTTAAAACTTCTGTGGTCAGCTTTACATAGGACAGTTAAATTTAGAGATGACAAAATGCTGATGATGTCATAAATAAAAAATTAATAATTACAGCATTGTTTAGGGAAGCTACACAGTTTTCTGGTAAAATGTAGAATGCTACCAGAGTTCAGGTATAGTAGCCTTTATGTGGTATATTACTTTTAATTATCAAAAGGTGAAATTACATAAGGTAGCTTGGATTTGGGTGTCATAATTATAATCTTTTCCAAATGTGGATTTTTTGCAACACCTAGAAAGCAAACAAATGCTTTCAATAATTCAGTTTGTAAAAATAAAATCTTAAATACATTGCCATGGGAAACTGATTTTAAAGACCCCATAGTAGCTCATCATAGAAGTTTTGTTCATTTTCCATCTTCTTTAGTTGAATTTTTCTATAGCTCTATAGTCATTTTATTCATTTTTCTTTTGTTTTAAAGAAAATGGCATACCATCTCCTCCCAAAGGCTCAAATCCTTCCACTTTTTTTGTGAAATGATTTGTGATCATTTCCCCTCTGATTTCCTTTAAGATTTGATCAAGGGAATCTCTCTACAACCATTGCAACAGTTTTCTCCCCTCTAGTAAGATAGTATCTTCAAATTGTCCATCTTCATTATCTCCTATCTTTCCATTCTCAAAAATATAAACATCCCCCATATGTTGAAAGAATTGCTACTTGATCTGGTTGTCCCTTCTAGCTACCACCCTATTTTTTCCCTTACTTTTGAGTTTCTTAAACAAGTTGTCTATAATTACTACTTCCATTTTCTCACGATATTTTCATTTTTTGACTTTCACAACTTAACTATTAACTTAACACAATATTAAAATACAATCCTTTAAAATTTTATTTTATTTTATTCTTAATTTATGGAATAAAACAAGTATTTCTATAACATAGCATGATAAAAAATGCCCATAAAAATGCAAATCTATTGTGTACAACTTGCTATTCCTTTTAAATACATAATAAAGTTATCATGTAAATGTCTTTCTTTTCTCTTTTTTTCTTTCTTCCATGCCAGGAGATGGCTACACAAATGTGTGTGCATTTGTATGTATAATCATTTTATATATATTTCTATTTGTCAGTTCTTTCTCTGGATGGATGGAGGTAATATCTTCCTTAACTTTTTTTTTTTTTTTTTTTTTTTTTGCTGAGGCAATTGGGGTTAAGTGACTTGCCCAGGGTCACACAGCTAGGAAGTATCTGAGACCAGATTTGAACTAAGGTCCTCCTGACTTCAGGGCTGGTGCTCTAACCACTGTGCCACCTAGCTGCCCCTTCCTTAACTCTTAATAAAACAAATAGCTTCTTACTTCCCTGATTCAATGAACTCCCATTGTCCTTCTGGTTGATTATCCTTTAGCATGTGTTGATTTTCAAATCCACTTTTACTTCAAACTCTTTTTCCTTTGGCTTAAATGGAAATATATTATGCTAATTTATCTTTTGTGATATCGCTGGTTTTTCTTTCATCTTCCCTTTACACTACGTATTCAAATTTAGATTCCAACTCTCTAGAATTATTTCTTTAAATGTTTTCCTTATGAGAGTTTAGACGCCTACTCTTCCTTCTTTCTTGCATTCCAGAATTCTACTTGATTCCCACTTCAACCAACTTAACAAAAACCCTTATTGTGGTTTGCCAGGATCATTACACTCAATTTTCAATTTGTCTCTGACTCTAGCTTCTTGCCCCTCCAATACAATTTGCTCATTACCAACATATGAAGACTTGAAGCAACATAGTGCATTGGAAAGAGTGGCAACCTTGGTTCAGATCCTGCCTTGGCCACATGATGACTATGTGATCCCGGAGAAGTTTCTTAATATCTTAGTGACTCTCTATGAGACCATAAATTATAGCTATTTTTTAAAATGTATCATTGGAAGGAGATTGCTAATTGATGTTTCTACACATGAAATTACAGGTCTTGTTTAAAACACGAAACACACACACACAATACGCAGAATTGTGGTATTTTATTCTTCCCTTAGTTTCCCTATTTTATTGTGTTAGTCTTTCATTCTCAAAGAGGACCAATAACATCAGGAGGGTGATGTTTTAACTTGCAAGTGAATTGGCTTGAGATGAGGAAGAGCAATGCAAATCATCAGTCCCATTCTCTCCTCCAGAGTCATTTGAGTCCAGTGGCAAGACATAGGTCAGATCAATTTTTCTTGCTCCATAGTTGTAAGGACAAAAGCTAAGCTCTTCTACCTAGTATTCAAGGATTCTTGAATTATCATCCCAATCTAGATCTAGTCAGTAAATTGGTCCCAGCTGTGCCATATTCACTCATTCACTCTATGACCTTGGGCAAATCAAGTCTTTTAATTTTGTGGGACCTGAGTTTTCTTATCTGTAAAATGAGAGCACTGAATGATCTTTAGCAAGGCCAGTTCCATCTCTCTTCTTTTGCATTTCTATGCCATCCTAGTGTGAGTTTCTTCTATTTGCTTACACATACCTTCCATTTTAACTCATTCAAGCCTCTGCTACTTTCATCACATTGTTCCTCTTAGTTTCATCCCACCACCATTCTCCAATTATTGAAAGCCTTGTTAACCTTTAATATTTAACTAATTTAAATTTCAAGCTAATGAAATTACCTCACTGACAGATTTCTCCCTTTACTAGAATTAAAAAACTTATTTTTTATAATCACTTTAGACTTATACTGTATTTGTTCTTATTTTGCTTTTCCTATATATTTTTGCTATCTCCCCAATAAGATTTTTAAAGTCCTCACAGGCAAAGAATATGTCTTACATTTCTTTGTTTCCTCCATATTATTGCTTAGCACTGAGATCTATCCAATAATCAAACATCTATAAATTATTATTATTTTTATTATTTTATTTTTTAAGGACTTAAAATCCTTAAGTACTGCAGATAGTACAACCCTTCTGTGAATAGGTTGACATTCCCTGCAAAGATTTACACACACACACACACACACACACACACACACACACACACACACACA
>JAJPUD010002256.1:106260-147793 GCA_023553655.1 Myrmecobius fasciatus
ACACACACACACACACACACACACACACACACACACACACACACACACACATCCACATTCCCTATGCAGTAAATAAAAAGGTAACAGGAGATGAAATCTTTCTACAATATATATGTATATGTACACATATATATGCATGCAGATTTAAAGCAATTTTAGCTAGATAGAGAATAGTTTTATTTTTTTCTTAGCCTGAATATTCTTTCATAAGAAAAAAATGTGCCTGACTCTTTCAAAATGGAAGTTACAATTGCAATAATTGTGGCTGCAGCAAAGATTTTATTTGGGACTGATAGTGTTTGACAAATTTCCACCAATCTTTCAATAAGGGCTGTATCCCATTTTCCAATAAAGTTGATGAAACCTGATGAAAACTTTAAAGGAATCAAAAGGCCCCCAGGCTTAGTGAAGCTATATCTACTGAATTTCCACATTCAGGGTGGCATTTATTGGAAATCTAAAAAAAAATTCATATATAGTGAAATGATAGATACTTATGTCACAATTTTCAAGAGTTATACCGATTGAAGTGTCCCTAGCTTCCCACTGAAAATGTGCTCACTTTCATATATTAAGATGATGCTATTGACCTTCGGTCAGTCAATAAGGTATTTCTTTGAGTTGTATTTCCTGTAGTAGTGATGAATTTTCACTGAACCATTCCCACCCCCTCACTTGGTCAGTACTTACAGTAACTACAGAGCCTCCAGTGCTTTGCATATATTAAATTTTTAGACTTCTACAGATGGAAAGGACTTTCACTCCAATTCCCTTCATTATACAGATCATAAAATCATGACATCAAAATGTTATGTAACTTGTTCGTAAACTTTTAATTTCTTAGCCAGAATTGGAATCAACTAGCATTTATGATATTTTTCCCTTGAATTTAGGCTTTTCCCAGCAAATATTTGTTTATTTGGGCAGTTATTAAGCCCAATCGTCTCTTATAACTAGTGACCCACCTTTGAAAGATGTTTTTCAGGATTAGAGTTTCATTTGTGTTAATAAAAGAAAGAAAACTAGTGTCTGGGAGCAGAGTTCTCATGAGATTTGAGCTTTATTCCTTGATCAGCTAATAACTATTGAGCTGCATTTTCTGTTAGGCTTCCTGGTAGATAATAAATAAGAGCACTTCTAGGGGAAAAAGGATAAGAGCTCTTCAATTATCATTCAAGCATAATCCCATATGAAGGGGTGAATATTGGAGCAGTTGTAGCAGACTGAATTTTGCTTCCAAACCGGGAGTTCTGCCAATCAGCTTTGGTAATTTTGCTTTTCCTTCTTTTGACCTTCAGGGATAGATTGCCCAAGAGTGCATGGGACAGAATGTTGTTCTTCTCAAGAAAATTTACTTTCATATTTATTGTGTATATACTTATTATGTACATGCTGTATCCTCCCATGGAACATAAAATCCTTGAGGGCAGAAACAGATTTTTTTTCTCTTGTAATCTAAGTATCTATTGCCAGGCTTGGCAAATATTAAGTGCTTAAGACACTTTTGGTGCCAAAATGGTAGAGTGAGGAAGAAACCCTCAGAAGTCCTCCCAAATTCCCCTCCATAACAACTATAAAATTGCCTCAGAATTGATCTCGGGATATGAAACAGCAAATTATGGGAAAGGTCTGTCTCACTAGGGTGGAAGGGAAAGGAATACCAGCCAGAATCATAGCAGGGGGCCTGCAGCAAAATTTGAACCTGAGGTAGTCCAGTCCTGAGACCCTGCCCTCCAATAAACCAGCAACCCCCTAGACAAGTTAGAAGTCTGTATAGCAACAAGATCATACCCCAGAGATTCCATCCTCAGCATCCTCAGTCGAGCAAGGCCTTAACTGCATTGCTGATTAGTGATGGGCTGGCCAACAAAGAGATACTTCTCCTGTAACCTGTCAGGAGAGAGATCCTGTTTCCAAAGCAACACAGCCACAAGGGCTCACACTTGAGCCAGACCAGGAACAAGTTCTCTCCTTCAGGGCCAGGTACCAGAAATAATCTGTTACTACAGCAACTTAACAGCAAGTTTTCCCCTTTGGAGCAGACCGGCAGCTAAAACCCATATCAAGGGGAGACCAAAAGGGACCCCCAAGTACAAACTAGAAGGTATGTTTACCTTCCAGAAAAACTAAACAACTATCCTCTGAAGCCCAGAGAAAACTAGCAGTAAGATCTAGAACCCTAGCATTAAAAGCCTGGGATAACATAGGACCAGAGCCCAAATTTCACACAAAAGCACCAAGTCACAAAAATTCAGAAAAATGAGCAAAAACCAAGCAAACAAAAAATGGTTTATCTACTGGAAGTTGCTATGGTGATAAGGTGGATCAAGCCATAAACTTGGAAGACAATAGTATCAAACTTGTGAAATCTCAAAGAAAAATGTAATTTGGTCTCAAGTTCCAAAAGAATTACTGGAAGAGCTTTAAAAGGACCTTAAAAAGTAAAATAGAGAAGCAGAAGAAAAAAAATGAGAAAAAAATGAGAATAGTGCTAGAGAATTACTAAAAAAATAGTCAATAACATGGGAAAAGATATACACAAATTTACCAAGGAAAATAACTCCCTAAAAACTAGAATCAGCCAAATAGAAAAGGAAGTACTAAAGCTCACTGAAAAAAAATCTGATTTGCTAACAGTTAAATTTGAACAAGGAGAAACTAATGATATTATGAGACATAAAAAATACAGTAAAATAAATTTAAAAATATAAAAAGAAAGAAAATGTTTAATTCCTCATTGGAAAAACAACTGACATAGAAAACAGATCTAGGAGAATTAAGATGAGAAGTATTGGACTGCCTAAAAACCATGATTAAAAAAAACAAAGTGAAAATCTCAGATACTGTATTTTGTTTTTTCTTTTTCTTTTCTTTTTTTTTAAATTAAAGCTTTTTTATTTGCAAAACATATGCATGGGTAATTTTTCAACATTGACCCTTGCAAAGCTTTCTATTACAAATTTTTCCCTCCTTCCCCACACCCCCTCCTCTAGATGGCAGGTAGTCTAATACATGTTAATTATGTTAAAATACATGACAAATTGAATATTGAATGTTCCTTTATCTTCCAACTATAAACAATTATTGTTTCCTACATATGGAAGAAGAATCAAATTCATACTGTATACTGCAGGGTATTAGAATGAACTATATGTGAGCACTTTCTAATATGTTTAACTTCTTAATGAAAAAAAAGGGTAATTGTAAATAAATTCTTAGAAAGAATTCAGCACTAAGATTTCTGAAGTCTTCAACAATACAACTCTAATTATAAAACTATTCATAGTATGAAATAAAGGATTGTATTCTTTGCATAGTATAATAATGAATATCATGTAGAATGAGATCATAGATTTAAAATTGGCAGAGAAATTATAAGTCATATAGTCCAAAACCTCCTTTTGTGGATAAATAAACTGAGCCCTATTCTGATAAAGGCCTCATTTCTAAAATATATAGAGAATTGTCTCATATTTATGGGAATTCAAGCCACTCTCCAATCGATAAACGGTCAAAGGATATGAACAATTTTCAGATGATGAAATTAAAACCTATTTCTAGTCATATGAAAAGGTGCTCCAAATAACTATTGATCAGAAAAATGCAAATTAAGACAACTCTGAGGTACCACTACACACCTGTCAGATTGGCTAAAATGACAGGAAAAGATAATGATGAATGTTGGAGGGGATGTGGGAAAACTGGGACACTGATACATTGTTGGTGGAACTGCGAACGGATCCAACCATTCTGGAGAGCAATTTGGAGCTATGCTCAAAAAGTTATCAAACTGTGCATACCCTTTGATCCAACAGTGTTTCTATTGGGTTTATATCCCAAAGACATCTTAAAGGAAGGAAAGGGTCCCACATGTGCAATAATGTTTGTGGCAGCCCTTTTTGTAGTGGCTAGAAACTGGAAACTGAATGGATGCCCATAAATTGGAGAATGGCTGAATAAATTATAGTATATGAATGTCATGGAATATTATTGTTCTATAAGAAATGACCAGCAGGATGATTTTAGAGAGGCCTGGAGAGACTTGCATGAGCTGATGCTGAGTAAAATGAGCAGAACCAGGAGAACATTACACACGGCAACAACAAGACTATATGATGATCAATTCTGATGGACATGGCTCTCTTCAACAATGAAATGTTTCAAACCAGTTCCAATTGTTCAGTAAAGAAGGCCATATACACCCAGAGAGAGAGAGAGATATGAAATGTGGACCACAACATAACATTTTCATGCTCTCTATTGATATTTGCTTGCATTGTGTTTCCTTCCTCTGATTTTTTTTTTCTTGTAGATACGATTTTTCTGGCACAATAAGATAAGTGTGGAAATATGTATACAATTCAACTTGTCAAGTATTTTAATATAATTAACATGTAGTGGACTTCCTGCCATCTAGGGGAGGGGTGGGGACTGGAGGGGAAAAGTTTGTAACAGAAAGCTTTCTAAGTGTCAGTGTTGAAGAACTACCCATACATACGTTTTGCAAGTAAAAAGCTTTAATAAAAAAAATCAATATAAAAGAAACAGAGGTGCCATGTGTTTAGGGGAACATGGAAGCCACAAGTGAGAGATGTACAAGGAAAAGAAAATAAGTAAATAAACTGAACCCTAAATACATTAAGTGACTTTCTACAAGTAACCCAGGCTTTAAGTAGGAAAACTTAGATTTTTAAGCCAGTTCTTCTACTTCCAGTATAGATGCTTTTTTAAAATTTTCCCTCAGCACAATATTTGATTTGACGGTTGTCTATGTTTTGTGATTTGAGGGATTCATTCATTTGCCCAGATTCAAGTGTTATGGCAGGTCATTGTGATCTATTGGAGGATTATTCTTCATGTCAAGGTTAATACTTCCTTTGTTAAAGTTACAAATACCTTGGGATAGGCAATACATAGTTATCTTTAAAATGTAAGGTAAATTAGGTTATTAGCTGGCACTACTCAAGTAAGCCCAACAGGGAACTACAGAGAGGATAAATGAATCCTGAGTTCCTCCCTTACCTCAGTATGAATAGCCATCATTATGATCTGATGAATAAACTCCAGTGGGTCTGAGTGGGAAAACATCAAATATTCTACTAAAATGAACTTATTTCTTTGAATTTTCAGAAATGCCAGAATATTATTTAGCCACTGAATTGGACTTGAAGAAGGTCACTTTTTACTCCTTTATGACGACAACACATTACCTAATGCAGATACATGTCTCATTTTATAATAACCTCAGTTGAATTCACCATCAAAGCTCCTTTTCAGAATCATGATATAAGGATGTATTTAATATAGTTGAGACAGGTTGAACACAAATACATTAATTCATTTGGGTATTCAAACTTTTCCTAGGAGTCTCATTTATACATAAGCAGATGTACTTACTGGACAGGGCATAAACCAGAATCTCACCAGAGTTCCTAGAAATGAAATAAAAATGGCCTTCACCTCCCCTACCAGAATACTAATGCTATTTGTTTCAAAGAAAACTAGGAAACTTAAATTATATCACAACTATAGATCTCCAAATGTTATGTTCATCCTGAACCAGTGCACCTATCCTTGATATGTAATCAAGTGGATCATCAGTTGGCAAAGACTGTTGTATTCACCAGGTTATTCATCAAGGGTCAACAAATTAAGATCTGTAATGATGATGAGTTATGTTACTTGAATTTTGTAACACTACCACAATTTTCTAAAGGTTAACCAAATTGATATTTCAAAACTTCCTTACCTACTAGATGTTGACAATACATTTTTGTACCCAGAATCATACCCAGAATGTCAAATTTGTCCTCCAAAGTTCAATCTATCACCATGTCTTTACCAAATTAATTAATGCCAAATTAAGTGGAATTTCTGGAAATATTTATTTGCTTTCTTTCAAGACTATATGACAATGTGGATGTCATCTTGTAGCCAGAAAATCTTTTTTGTAAAAAATAAAAGGCATATAGTGGTAATTTGTTATTTAGGGGTGCTATTATCATGTTATACATGAATTGTCTACTTCAAGGCTTTCCAGTGGACCAAATAGTTGTAGAATTTAGTTGCTATCATCATTTATCCAGATACAATGAAACAGTCCACCATTGAAATGGAGAGATCCATGTTCATGTTTTCATAAGCTATACCACCTTCTTTGAAGTCAGTGCCTCATAAATTTCTTCCTTATATGTTAGCTGAAGTTTAAAATAACATAATATTTTAGAAGATATTGCAATTAGAGCTATTGTTTGATTATTAGAGATAATACTTCAAGCAGTTATGGTATCCCATCACTGTCCATACTAACTACAAGAGCCCTGACCATCTTTATACTTTTATGAACTGATGAGTATCTCATAATTCTGTAGATTCCAGATTCATTAATAATCATGTAATATATTTTTATTCTATTCCTATAGCACATTTGGTGTGAAAAGGATAGAAAAATATTTTTATTTAAAGAAAAGTTGCATCAATTTTTGAAGGAGGCAAAATATTACTGTAGTTGTAATGAATATGTTGATTCCTCATAAGGAATAGGAAAACGATTTTGAATTAAAGACTAAAAAGCATATTGAGAATCAGATTTCAGGGGAGATTTGAGGAGTTTTGGTAAGAAAATAAACAATGAAGAAAAATCTATATGTAGATCTAATAAAGATTTTAACTCTTTTTCTCTTTCCTACTCCTCCCTCCTTCCCATTCCTCTGCTCCATTCAGAGGTCTGATTCTCTTTCTATTTCCATCTCCCTCTCCTTCTCTATTTCTCTGTCTCTGTCTCTATCTCTCTGTGTGTATCTCTGTCTCTCCCCCTCTACTTCCCCTTTTCTTTTGAATTACATTTGATTTCCAAGGTGTAAATGTTCAGTTCACAATGAAAAAAGAATCATTACATTTGTCATTACATGAACTTTTCCAGTTCCAGTTCCAGTATATGGTACATCTATCCAGGCCAGCCTCCTTGATGAGGAAACCAAATCTCCAATATAAATTTTTTAATGCAAAGTACAGGGAGAAAACTTCCCTTTAATCGTAAGATAGAGTTAATTGGCTCATCAAAACTTTAATGTGTTTTGTCTTTATTTAAAATATTTTATTCTTTAAAAATCACATACATATAATTCCAAATATATTTTTATTTAGAAGACATAAAATGCAATGACATCAAAGTTAGAATCAAATAACCAAGACTCTAGTCACTAGGGATCTTGTATACATTAATTTAAAAATATGCAAAAAGAATAAAAACTAATAACACAGGAGGTAAAGGGACATAATTTTAGTTTGGAAAGCCTATAGTCACCATTCAGAAATAAATGTTAAGATAAAGGAAGGTGTTGAAATGACAAAATAATGAAGGTGATGCTTTTCAGTATGTGGAGAGCTATCACTAGCGAAGTTGATTGTGGATTCTGAGATGGAAGCTGGAATAGTAATGAAGTTATATATGAAGGAATTTGAATTCCTTCTTTGTGAAATGTGCAAAACTAGTTTGGTATTTCAATGATATTGAAGCTCATAATTTGAACTCCAAAGAACAGCGAGCAACAGCAGTTGTAGAGAAATTCTTAAATTATAGGAGAAAATAACATGTCTTTGATGAGGATCTACAGCAAAGATAATTCAATTTTTGGAAATCTGTGGATTTGATGCAGATTCCTAGGCATAGTGTCATTGGTATTTAAATACAAATCCCAGTCTTGCCAAAAAGAATCATCCTTATCAAGTCATACTGTGAGCTTGGCTTCCCAAGATATGTGGGAAGTTCACCTGCAAGGTAATCTCTATGGGAATGCCTCAATTCTGCCCCCAACCACATACACTTTTTTTCTTCTGGTCAGGGTTGATAAAGTGAGTGTCATGCAATTTACAGAGTAGCAGAATAAAGGTTAATGCCCTGATTTCTCTGTGTAGTTATTAACAATGTCATAGTGTTCTCTGCAAAAAAAAAAAATAGGAATTTTGACATCAGCTTCTTAAGGTTAGTATTTTCTTTCAATTTTAGTTGACTGGGCTATAAGTTGTTTTGCTAAGGTCTTTCATAACACTGATAGCTGCATTTCATTGGTCAGGCCTTTGCTAGAATACAGTGACTTGTTCTGGGTTTTACAGTTTTAAGGGAAAGGAAAAGAATGCCTGGAGAGGATTCATTGTACACTTGCCAAAGATGACTTAATGTATTTGACCAAAAGAAGTAGATTATGGGCAAGCTGGCCCAATCAGCTCTGCAGTTTAAGTGTCCTATTAGGATCACTGAGCAGTCAATCCATCAATCATCTAACCATCAGTCATTAATCTGTCTTAAAAACAATGACTCATGTACAAAATGTTTAAGTTAGTGGTTGCATATGGGCACAGGCTAAAGCAGTTTGTAAATAACCACTTGTCCACTTACCTAGGATGAGGCAAATTCATTCAGGACAAGGAGAATATTGATTGAACTCAGTGAACTCACTGATTTAGTGTTTGTCCTAGAGGGGGAGAGAGAAGCAGATTGTGAATATTTGTATATATATATATATAATATAGATGATAAGTAAATAAATGGAAAGACATATATAAATAGATATTAGCATTAGCATTTACATATACATACACATTTTTTGATGAGTTGATAAGTTTTGTTGCTTATAAAGTAAGATTTACTTATAATGTACATATTCAGAATTTGGAAAGGATAAAAGCTGATTATCAATCCTCTGGATCCCATGCAAGGTAAGAGCATAAGTCCATATAGGGGTGTGTGTGTGTGTGTGTGTGTGTGTATGTGTGTGTGTGTGTGTGTAATTTTATAATTTTTTTTCCACTAGGGAGTCACTGAAAGCTTCCATTCTTAGATTAAACTTCTAATTATAGAATTTCTGTTTGAGTTGTGAATCTGAAATTTCTCCCATGGTTTTTTTTTTTTTCTGTATAATGAGATAGATTTATAAACCACACACACAGACACACAAGCATGAATGTAATAGTGTACAATACATACTTAAGTAGCTCCTACAGGGCATGAGATCGAGAGGATTGGTCACTAATTTTTATATATACATATATATACATGTATCTATATCTACACACACACACATATATATATGACAAACTGAATTTATATAACATTTAAAAAATTTTTCAAAGCAATGCATTTATATATGTGTATATTGTCTCAAATTTCAGAAATCCTATGAAGTAAGTACTGCTGACACTGTTGCCTCCATTTCACATATGAGAAAACTGTTTAGTGGTTAAGTGACACGAACACATAGTCGAAAAAAAAGATTTGAATCCATATTTTCCTCACCCCAACTCCAGCCCTCATTGATTCCATCCTTGGATGTCTATTTTAGCAATTGGTTCTTATGCTATTCATACATGGGGTTAAAGTTCTCATTTTAAAATACATCTTGAGACAAACATTTAAAACAAACAAACAAATAAATAAAGTTCCCTCTATAAATGCAAAAAATGGTCTATCATGTCTACTTTTAAAGGAAGGAGAAAGGATAGTATCATGACAAAATAATACATGTGGAATCTGAAGTCAAGAGAAAGTTGATTTAGATCAATGGTTGTCAGAAAACTTTTGTTCTCAGTATATTTATGCTTTTAAAATTTTTTGAAGATCTCTCCAAAGACTTTTTGTTTATGTAGATTATATTTACAGATATTTACCCTATTAGAAATAAAACCAAATTTTGAGTTTGTAAACCCTCTAAAAAGGTATTAGAAATCCGTGGGATTCTCTGCATTACACTTTGAGACCAACTGGTTTAGATCATTCTGCTGATGTTTGTTAGCTTAGTCTCCAAGATCTTTAGGGTTTTGTTTTGTTTTTGCCTCCTTTCCTGCTATGGAAAATTAGCATAATGATACTTACTTCATAAAGTTGTATTGCAGGTAATCAAAATGTATAGAGAGGTTTGCAAACTTCAAAGCACTATGTGATAGCACTTATCATTATTATAAACAGATCAGGAAAACACCCTCAGCACAAATAACATTCATTCCCAGTGGTCCCTCCATGGATTTACAATTCCTAAAATTAAGATAGTTTCCTGTATTAAAGTTTCATCTTCAGAAACCCTCTGTTCAAATGGAAATCTGATACCTAGTATCACTGATCTTTTCCATAAGCTTACATTATCTTGAAGATATTATATACAAATCAGGGGTTTGTCTCTTAGGACAAATATATATCAAAGCACTGGTGAGAAGGCATTGGAAAGATGAGGCATGGCATAGAGACACTTGGGAGCCAAGATATAACCTGAAAGCACCAGGCATTTTCAAATGGGATACGGAAAGGCAAGATGGAACAATAGACATAGATGGATGTCACAATGTTGAATACAGAAACACAAAAAAGTGATTTTCTGTGCAAACTGCAAACAAGGTTCAATATTGTAGATCTACATTTGAGCCTAACTTTTCTTTTCTTTTTTTTTTCTTTTTCCTTTGTTTTACTTTTTTTTAATGCTCAATGATGTATCATACTGATAAACATATAGGTTTCAAAGCAGAAACGAACTGATTAATTCATGTTTTCTTCAGGATAAATTATAAATTACATTTTGTTTCCTGGATACATTAACTTATTCTTATCAGTCAACAACTTTCCCAGTTTAGTACCAAGGGTAAATTAAACTAACATGCTGCTAACCATTGCTTCCAAATTGCTAATTGAGGAGATAAATCAAGCTGGATTCATGTCAATCCCCCAGTACCCCCAAATTGATATGTTGTTGTGCATCATTATCCTTTATCCTTTATTTATGGTCCTGCAGCCAGTTAAAAATCTGCGTGACAGTCACAGGGCTGAAGCCAATTTCAATTCATTTTCCTGCTGTGGTCACCCCACCCTGTGCATGGGTCCACATATCACACTAGACTGGGAGGACTCCAAGGAAGATGAACCAAATCCCATTAGAAATTAGTGCTGGTGACTCAGGGGGTGACACTCTCCTGAACTATACCCATTCCATGGCATTGGATTCTACTTTTTTCAGATGATATCTAAATCTGTCATCCAGGTTGCATCTATTCATGGCCAGGCAATCACTGCCAGAGTATTAACTGTGAAGATCTTGGGTTGTGAGTAAATCACATATTAGGTGGCTATGTTATGCCATTCCAATGATTCTCTGGAGCTCCTTTATTTCTGCTTCTGTTTCTTTTTCAGAAGCTGCTCTGTCTCACTAAGGGTATGTATCATTTCAATTCCGTGTTGATTCCTAAAGATGTTGAAGTTTATAGTTTCCATTTGGGAGATAGTGTCAGATACTTTGTAAATATATCCTCCTCCCATTGGCTATGGATCAGACACAAATGTTTCTCATAATTACCTGGATTAGCTATTTTCTTCATGGAGAGGAAAGAGAGACAAAGAAAGATAAAGAGATAGTGAAACAGAGAGAGACAATGACAGTCACAGAGATAGAGATAGAGACACAGAGATAGAGGGATGAAGACATATATGTACATACATATATGAATATATATGCAGACATATACATCAAAATATGTATACATTTACATGTATAACAGAAAGTAAAAGTTAGAACGTGTACATATATTCATATATCATATAGGGTATAAAGGTGATATATTATGTATTACTGGGAAGAGTAACAATACCGGCAAAATCACAGATTCATTGAAGAAATAAAATAAGCAAGCAGGGGTGCAAGTTACTCATATCAATAAATTCATCAATTAGATCGAGATTTGATGTGGGGTTCAAGAAACTTTTGTAGTTCCCTGTCACCTTTATGATGAAATATAAACTTTACTTGATTTGTAAAGAGTTTTATATTTTTCATTCTATATTCCAAATTTATTCTGTATTACTTCCTCTTCTACAATCCATGGTTTAGTCAACTGTATTATTTATTCTTCCTCATAAAGACATTGCATCTCCTCTACCATAAGGAACTCCTTATCTCTGTCTTTTAAAATCTCTAGCTCCCTTAGAGCTTTGAGTATTAATAATTGCTTATTGAATCATTGTGTGTGTTTTTTTCTTTGAAGTAATTCCCAACATGTCATCAAGTTAATATAAAAGAAATTAGCAAAGATTACTTAAGCACAAAAAACACTTTAGCCTCAAAACAATTAAAAGGTGAAAGTTGAGTGAAAATAGATCAGAATGGATTACAAATTAAAACTTTCAAAGAAGAATTAAAAAAATGTGATCAGGGAAATGTATGGTGTGGGCTAGTTCTGTGGTGAAGTGAGGGATAACATTGTGGTTAGACTGTACCCAATGGTATCCTACTGATATCCAGAGAAATTGAGTAAGTCCCACAGATAATTGGTTGGACTCCACATAGGAACTTAAAAGAGGACATAGACAAGAGTTCCATAGAATGGACAGGTCTTGATGGGTTACTCTATGCATTATTGAAGGGAGTAATTAAATTAGTGATATTGCACTTCATTTGATCATTTGGATAATTAACTATAGATAATACTCTGGGTAAGCAATTCTATTTGCTTTAAACCTGTAATTCTGGTCTATTTTAAATTGTCATTTGAGCAACAGATCAGTACAGCAAATAGCACAATTCTGTTACTGGATCTTTGCTTTAGGTTATAGGAGACAGTAACTATGGCCTTTAAAAATATTTTTTTAACTTCTGTAAGAAAATATTTATTACTCTAGGTAGGGAAGTCATGGATCTTATTTGACTTGTACCAGAGACATTTGCCGAGTTAGGGAACTGACCATTTTGTCTTCTCTTAGCAAAATCACATTGTGCCTTTTGTCTTCTATGGGCTATTCCCCAGAGAGAATCTATTCCACATGGACCATCACAGGGGCAAAATGGCATATAACAGTAAATTGTTTATCTTGGCTGAGAATAAAATGGTGCCCTCAGTTTCCAATAAGCAACACCATTTAGTTAATGGACAAATAACAAGGGACACTGGAGGGGGCATCCTGATGTTAAAGTAATATCCTCCAAAATACAGAGAGAGCAGAAATATGTCCTAAATTCCCATAGTTTTATTTCTATAGATCCATAGTTTAGCTACTTAAGACTCCTGGAACATGTCCTGGCGAAACCTTTGTAGTTTTCTACTATAAACTAAGCATAAATTCAGTGGGAGATGACAGATTACTTCATATACCATGCAAGCAAGCCCAGACAATAGCTTTAGCCATGACTGATTGCCTTGCTGTAACCCACTTTATGTTAAATGCATTCTTGCTGTTCAATTCCACAACTGTAATTTTGTTCTTCTGCATTGCTCGGCCCTCTGTGGACTAACCAGGTTCCTTCAGTAATGATTTCTTTTCTATTGTATTGTTTTCTGCATAATCAAGTTGGTAGGTAGGGGTTTAGGTGACACAGCCATCTGTCAAGTTCATTTGCTCTGAAAATGCAAGAAATAATGGCCTCTACAACTTGGGGCTATCTGTTATAAAAGAATATCAGCTTTTACCTTATGCCATCTTCTCATCTCTTCAAATTATTTTCTCCCTTTCCTATACTATGCACATCCAGCTCTCTCTACATGACAGATAGATTTTTTTCAGTTTTTTTGAGGTTTTTTTGGAGAAAAACAAAACAAGCCCATCACACGTCCACCATGTATTGCAATTTATGCAAGCAATCCAATTAAGAAGAAGTGGCTAACATCCAGACTAATGTGCCTGTCTCAGAACTAAGGAGAATGCAGCAGCTTGGCCTACTCAGGAGTTATCATCAGGGTTTTTCTGACATGCTAACTGCTACCTCTGGAAAGTTTGCATAATGCAGAAATGTGAGGTAGACGGAATGCCACAAAGCACAGAGAAAAATGTTATTCATTTTTTCTCAAAAATAAATAGTTCATAAAAACTCTTATTTTTATCAAATTTACTGAAGTCATACACTCACATATACATAGAGGGAAAAAGGGGAAAATATAGCATAAAAAACTATGTATGAGATCCAACCTTTTTCATCTGAAGGAAACAAAAATAATTCAAGGATTGATCTCATTTTGAAAGCTTTTCAAATGGGAAATTTTACTGGTCTTCCTTCAAATAGCTTAGGAGAGAAAAAAAAAACTCAGCTAACTTATCTCAATGAATTAACTTGGACTTCTCTAAATAATATTTTCAGTTACTTTGACATACCTGATTTTTCTCCCCATTTAACTTTTCAGCAATATTCTCTAAATTTCTGAACAATGCTGACTTACCTGTAAGACCATTTCTATCTAGATTGTCCTTTAATAAAGAATCGTACTTCATATTACCTCTATTCTTTGTTTCACATAGGTTTAGTCAGAGGAGTCTGGGAGTGAAACGTAGGATGAACATAGTTTCTTTCATAAATATTAGTGATTGAGGAAAGTGGGGAGTTAGGAATGGGATATAATATCTACATATTTTCAGGAGGAATATTTGTTAAATGCCTTTTCAGTGACTAAAATTAGAGAGTATCAAGAAAAATTGGAATTCAGTCTGCTGCAATGGTTTTTAGCAATGCACTAAAAAAGAACTCATTTTACAGAAAAAAATAATGATGCAAAATAATTAACATTTATATCTCACTTCATATTAGTCACTTTTACATCTATCATCTCTTTTGCATTTTAGAACTCTTCAAGGCAGGTAGTCAAAGTATTGTTATAATTACTTTGCAAATTAAAAAAAAAGAAATTAAGAAAGGAGAGGTTGAATATTTGCCTAAGACTATTTAATGCCCAAATAGCAGAAATATGTTACAAATCTATATCTTTTTTTTTTTACTCCTAGCTCAGTGCTCTTTCCATTAAGCCATAGTGACTTTACCTCACTGACCATCCCAACAGTTATTCCATTTAGTGTATTGAAGAGATTTCTTCACAATTTATTTGGAAAACTCACTTTGGATATGTTGTACTATTGTTCAAGAACTTTTCAGTTTGACTGAAGAATTTGATTATACTCCTAAGGCAGATAGTAGCAAAAAATTTCTTGTAGGAAAAAAGGCATTACAAAACCATATGGCAAATATCATAATGGTAGAAACCAAATTAAGAGATAGGGAATGAGATATATTTATGGATAAGACAATGTAAAAATTTGTTTTTTAGGATCTTGCATATATTATGAGGGTTTTCTCTCTTTTTTTTCCTCCTCAACTGGAGTGTATAATAGGATGGGAGAAAATTAGTACTTATAATAAATAAATAAGCCAGCAAGAGAAAAAAAATGTGTTCTTCTTTTAAATAAAAGTTAAAAATTAAGTCTGTAATTATATCCAATTAATCTGCTATTATATGAAGAGGTATCATTGTAAATGTGCTTGATTTATCAGACTCCCTGATCAGGATATATCAGCAAGTAACAGATAACTGGTCAAAGAATATGCACAAATAGGTCTCACACAAAAATCATAAACTTCTAAAAGCCATATAAAGGAATTCTGAAAATTTCTAATGATAACAGAAATGAAAATCAAAACAAGATTTCATCTCATATATACCAAATTGACAAAATGACAAAATGTGGGGTTTCTCATTGTTGAAAAGATGGTACAAAGATGAACACTACAAAATATTGTTGGTATAGCTATAAATTGGTCCAATTCTGAAAAACTTTTTGAAATGAGAGAAAGAAAATAACTCACTGTCCATACCCTTTGACCTAAAGATTCTGTTGCTATTATATACCCTCCAAAAGTAAATTATTTAAAAGTAAATCAACAAGTCCCCATATATACTAAAATACTTACATTAGTGCTATTTATTGCAACCAAGATGTGGAATCAAGTAGATGCTAACAATTAGTGAATAAATAAGCAACTTGTGGTACAAGAATGTAATAGAATATCACTTTAATATCACTATGCTATAAAAATGATGAATATAGAGAAGGGTGGGAAAACTTTTATTAACTGAGAAGAAATGAAGCAAATAGAGTAAAACAATATGAACAATGACTTCAACAACATAAGTTGAGAGAACAGCCACAATGAAACAACAGAAATGGTACGCCATAATGATCAACCTTGGCCCAAAGAGGCAATGTGAGATGCTGTGAGTTCTTTGCAGAACTGGGAAACAATGAGTACAAAATACTATAAATGTTATCAAATTAATCAGTTTTTCTAAACTATTTCCACCCTTTCACAAACCTATTTATTTTTTAATGTAAGGGAGAGGATCTCTGGGAAGAGGAGGGAAGAGGAATACAGGTGTATATTCAGAAATATACGTGATATGAGAACTAATAATTATTCAAAAATTATTTTTATAACCATCTTTGAGTTTTTGTTTATATTCTGGTAAAGGATCAAAATTTCATTAATATCTATATTAGTCCACAGAAAGTTCTTACTACTGTTGAACTGTTTTCAAAATAAATGTAAAAGTTATTTTCATATTAATTAGGTTCAACGAGGTATCAATGACATTTTTAAAACACTAAAATTCTAAGATCATTAGGATGATGCTAATTTAGTAATAACAGTAATTTAATCTTGTATTTTTTTCTTTTGAACATAAACATTATCTAGAAAGGCTGCTAATGTTAACATTAACTATGATTTAAACTTTAGTCCAAGCACATTATAATATAAATCTGAGTTGACAGTAACTGAAATTACATAACTGGGGTCTTGATAGAAAGACAATGTCCTTTTAGAGACAGGATCATTTGGGGACTATGATTTTCCTGCTGTAAAATAAAATGAAACATTTAAATTGGCCACTTTGATCAGATGACCCTCTTTAGAGATGAATAGGCTATGTCAGTTTCATAAAAATGGAGTCAATTTAGAGATATTGCTAGATTTACAGGTTTCTTGCTTAACAAGTCTTCAAAGAAGACATTCTGATAAAAAGGGGGGGGTGTTTCAGGAAAAAGAGAGATGAGAGACCATAAAGATGCTCAAGAGGCAAATGGATTTGACTTTCCTAGATTCTGGTTTGAATGGCACTTTTTTCTAGTGTCATCTTAGGGCATCTAGATAACACCTCGGTGAGTCAAATTACGTGTGATAGCAATGTTCTGTGAGCCCATCAGTCTACTGCTGCTATTACTTTTCAGAAATAGTGTTCTGTGATGCTGGGTGAATAGGGCAGTCACACATTTATTTCAACTGGGAAGATCTTTTCATGAGAGTGCAATATTTGGCAGAAATACAAAAGTACAGTGTCAAAATCAATTATTTCCCAACCTGTCTAAAGCTACTTTTATCTGAAGAATTCCATAGACCAATTACAAAGCCAAAAATATAAGCTCTTTGACTTTGACTATAGGTTATGGCTGGCCTGGATTCTAACCTTTTTGTCTTTCCTGCTGGGGCCACTTAACCTCTACTTTCATTCTAGCCAAAGTAAACTGTTGCTTGGTTCTCCTTTTCATGCCCTGCTTTTGTGCCCCCAATGCACAGTCTTCCACTTGTAGAATGCCATCCCTCCTCCCCCATTTCTAACTACAGAATCCCTTACTTTCTTGAAAGCACAGCTCAAATGACAGCTCTTGTAGGTGATCTTGCCTAACATCCCAAGTTGTTAGCTCTTTCTTACCCTTAAAACTACTTTCTGGTACATTTTAGCTTATTTATCTGTGTATATGTTGTATCTTAAACTAAGCTTTAAGTTCCTTGGTATTTTAAAAATTCTTCTGTTTGCCCAGCTCCTAGTATAGTATATAACACCTTGAATATAATAAGCAAAAGTTTGCCAATTAAACTGAAAATTCCATCCCCTGCATATCTGGGCCTTCTCCTAGTCCTCAGTATAGAATTAAGATATTTTAGAGATGATGTGGAGTGGAGAAATCTTCTAGTCCAATAACCTCATTTTAAAAATTATTTCTCTAGGACCACAGCATATTCTCTCTCTCAAGCTCCAGCCCTACATGCCTTTTAGATATATCCATTTGGATTTTCTCATTTCTTTTTACTGTGGAAGTCTTGTTAATCTACTAGTTTCCCAAATTGCCAATATTGGGGTCATCTTTGACTTCTTATATTCACTACACATATGCAATATATTCCAAAGACTTGTTGTTTCAATCTTCACAGTATCTCCTATATAAGTTCCTTTTGTCTCTAGTCACTTAACTACCACACTGATGCAGGAACTTATTAGATCATTAGAACTAGTTATAATGGCACAGTGGATAGAGAACTGGATCTATAATCTGTAACCTAAGTTCAAATCCAGCATCCTAATTTTCTTCACAACTCAACTCAAAGTTTACCTATTGCAGGTTCTTGTCTCTCCATTCTCTTCCCTACTGTAAATACCTTATCTCTAAGATTATCTCCCTTTTTCATTGTATCTATCATACATATGCATGAATATTTGAAACATTTTTCCATTTGGATTTGAGCATCTTGAGGTAAAGTCTATATTTGTATCATTTTTTGTATCTGTAGTGCCTTAAAACAATGCTTGATACATAAAAAGCACTTAATAAATGCTCTTTGACTCGCATGAAATAATAATGATATAATAATAATGAAATTGTGAGCACTTTAAGGTTTGCAAAGCAATGCATATATCTGCATGTGTATACACACATGAACACATGTACACAGATATAATTTATATACACAAAATTATGCATACATATATGTACACATACCTACACACATAGTGCACAAATCTGCAATCACTTGTATATACATATATGCAAACATATATTCATACTATATATATATATATACACACACACAAATATACATTTACACTTAAGTGTGTGTGTGTCTGTGCTATAAAATCTTATTTTATCTTTCCAAAAGTCCTGAAAAGTAGATGAGGAAACTGAAGTAACTTGCCTAGCATCACGAAGTTAATATGCATGTGATGCATTATTTGCACTCAGGTCTTGTTGACTACAGCCCAGGACTCTAAGCACTGTGTGAGTTATCAAACTAGATGGACTAAAGCTTTACATGTTTCTTTGTAATACATTCCAGTACTCCCCTGGATAATCTGCTCTGCTGCCTGGATCTAAGATTAATAGGCAAAAATTGCAGAGAGACAGACAGGTCCAATGAGAAGAAAATCCCCTTCTAATTAGAAGTGGTACAAGCTGTCTCAGCAGGCACTGGCCCCTCCTCCCACAGGCTGATGGGTGCTTGTTGATGACTAGTAAAGGGAATTGTGGATCAGATAACAGGTTGAATGAGAAGTCCTTGGAACTTCTCATTAGGGCTCATGTCGGGGCCTTGGCAGAAGACTACTCAGTCCCTGAAGATCTGCCTCAGACTTCCTTGGTCTGACTCATCCAACTACCCACATAAGCCATACACTTTATAATAACTTTATATTATACTTTATAATGTACTTTATATATACTTTATAATAACCAAATGCATTTTTTAAAAAGAGGAAAATGGTTGAAACAGTGAATTGGTCAAGACTTATAATTTTCTGTTTTCCCTCTAACATAATCTATCAGCTGCCTATGTCTTTTACCTAAACTGGTTTGTCAGCTCTCTGACCTAGGCCCCATGCTTTGCCACTTGATTGACAGTTAGGAGAATACAAACAAATGCAAATGCTATATAAACCTCACTAGGGGAACTCTCTGTAAATAGGATGGATGTTTATATAACCCAGATGTTTCAATTCCAGGGCAAATGTTAAAGAGCTTTTTTAGCTTTTCTAGAACATTATGCAATCAGCAAAGGTAGGGATATGGTAGTTGGAAGTGCTGGATTAGGCAGATGCAAGATCATAGTTCATTATGAGTAAATGATGGAGCCAGGGATAACTGTACATATAAATCCATGTGGACAGACAGAAACTGAAAAGCCAACCTTGAAGTCTGTATTTAAGTACTGATTCAGATACATACTGGCCAGCCCAGGTGACCTCAGACAAGTCATTTAACTTCTCAATATCCCCAGAAAATAATCTTAGATTTAAGGTTCTAGTGCAATTATAGATTTGCATTAGCAAAGAGAGTCCTTGCAGGAAGTTCCCAAGATCATTGAAATCACAGATTGGGTCTCATATATATTAGTACTTGAGTATCTATATTTAAATCTTCATTTATCTATAGGTATATATTTCTATTTCTATCTGCATAATCTTATTGGGATGAACACATAGCCTTTAAAAAACTCAACATTCCTTTTAGAGTATTCTGTGGCACCATTCACATTCAAATATGAATAAAAATAAAAATATTACTTTTTTATTTTTCTTTTCTTTTTTATTCTACTGAATGCAAAATAAGAAAAAACAGAATAGAAAAAGACAGAAAAGAAAAATAAAGAAAATGCTTTCAAGTGCACAGCATAACATCAGGAAAGATTAAAAATTATATAGCAATAAATTTTCATTTCAATAGAGCATATATAATAATAGAATAATAAAGATTATATTCATGAATGTCCATCCTTAATTTACTCCTTTGTAGGTTATTCCTTTGTTCTCTGCCATGCACTTCTTTTATTTTTTTTCCCTTTCATTCCCCCTACTTTCTCCAAGCAGGTTACAGTTAATAACAAAATTTACACACATTTATACATACATAAATACATTATATATATATATTCATCTCTACCCACACATGTAGATATATCTACATATACTCATATATACCCATATATACTCAGATACACAGATACACACATACAAAATACACTTTATTTCTTCTCCTTAACTTGCCTTGCTATTAACCTCCTTAGATTCTTCTCTTATCTTCTCCCTCTTCATTTTCTTTCCCTTCTTCCCTCTTCATCCCATTCCCATTAATCTACACAACCTTGTCCCACTGTCAGAAATCTATACATCCTTCTATACCCCACCTTATTTTATTACCTCCCCGCTTATTTCTTTATAGATTTTGGAGGGTACTATATCCTTTATGGTAAATATATAGTGTTGCCTTTTAAAATCCATTCCTAATGTGAGTAGATTTTCAGATTTATGAGCCCTCCTCCCCCCACTAATGCTTTTGTGTCTATTCTTTCTCTGAACCTCATTTGTATAATGTGATTACTATTTTTATCTTTTTTTAAAATGTGGTTTTGCTTTTTTAGGATTAGATCATACTCAATTCTACTTCAATATTTCTTTTGAGCTACCCAATTACTGATGTCAATCATAAACATATGGTATGCATTTCCATATAAAACCATAAAGTCCTTGTTAAGTTCCTTAAAATTAATCTTTGATATTGGCTCTTATATGTTAAATTTTCTATTTAGTTCAGGTTTGATTGAGACAAAGTCCTGAAAACCTACAAGTTCACTGAATGCCCATTTTTAAAATTCAATTTTATGGATAATTTTTACTAGATATGATTTTTTGGCCACAGGCCTAGTTCTTTTGATTACTGATGTATATGATTCCAGCACCTGCTGTCTTTTTTGTAGCTGTGCATGAGTCCTGTACAATTCTAATTGTAGCTCCAGAATATTTGAATATTTTTTTTTCTTGTTTCTTGCAAAATTTTCTCTTTCATCTGGAGTTTTTGAAATTTGGCAATGATATTCCCTATGTGTTTTCCACAAGGGATCTTTTTGAGATAGTGATTGGTGGATTTTTTTTTTTTCTATTTCTATTTTCCCCTCATGTTTTATCCCTCCAAGACAATTGTATTGGATTATTTCTTGCATATTTTTTTGGTCACAGCTTTCAGGTAGTGTAATTATTCTTGTATTTTCTCTTCTTGATCTGTTTTCCAGATCTTTTTTTTTTATCAGCTGTTTCACAATCTGTTATAATTTTTTCATTCTTTATATTTTATTTTGTTATTTCTTAGTCTCTGATAGCTTCACTGGCTTCCCCTTGAATAATTTTAATTTTCAAAAATTTACTTTCTTCCTTATTACTATGGATCTCCTTTTCTACTTGGTTAACTGTTTTCATAATCTTGTTTTTCTTTTATGGTTTATCAAATGTCTCTCATTTGATTTTTAAATTCTTTTTTGAGTTCTATAAATTCTCTCTGGGCAGGGAACCATTTAATGTTACTCTTTGGGGTAGAAGATTTTTTTTTTTTATTTCACTGTTCTCTTCTGAAGATGAACCCTAGTCTTTTCTATTCCCATTGTAAATTTCTATTTTGGGGTTCTTCTTAGCTGCTTCATGTTAATAAAAATAAAAATTAATAGTATAAACCCCTCTAATCATGGGGTGGAGGATTGCACTTCTAGTTTCATTTCAGCTTTCTCTTTTGACTTAGAACCTCAAACCAAAAGCTCTACCTTCTTGCAAGTGTCCTGCAGCCAGCAGTGTCCCTGCCCCACTTCTTATGCATTCATTAGGTGTGTCTCATCAGCAAAGCTGAACCTGACATTCCTAATCAGTTGAATTTCATTCAGTCTTCTTGGATTCATACCCCCAACTACTCACCTTGTCTGGGAGGTGAAAGTTTCTGTGGTTCCTGTTGAGGCTTCAGGCAACCCAGCTAGTCTCAGGGTTCCCCACAGGCTGTTTCTATAGCTAACCTGGAGGTATTTGCACTTCATACTGGTTAATTCCCATCCTTGGTCTTTCTTTAGGTCTTCTCTGGTTGTCTCAGGAGGACTTCTGTTCTGCTGCAGTCCTTGTTGTTTTTCACTAGTCTATGTTCACCATGAGGTGCAATTTTTTTCTATTTGTAGGGGAAATTATTTTCCCACTAAAATAACTTTTCAAATGGTATTAGGTTCTCATCCAGCCCATGAAGACCTATTTACAATGTGGTTGGACTATGGTACTAACAAAACAAACCCATATTCCAGGTTCTATGACATAAGAAGGAAGAAAATGATAATGAAGAGGAAATGGGAGAATATAATTTCTTCTTTCCTTATAAAGATGAGGCCAGATCTAAAAAAAAAAAATCTGGAACTAGATAGTATGTTATTGATATTAGTATGTTATCTCTATTTTTGAAAACATGGCCTACATCTTTTTATACCTTCCTCAGGCTGAAGAGGTCATATACTATCTGCCTAACAGAAAGGCATAGACCCAAATTATGCTTCAAAATTATTAATTCCTCAGCCTCAAAAAATATCAAAATCACTTTGAATATCTATTCTCAATTTGACATTCAGAATAATGTAGGGAGGATAAACTAATTCACACTAAATTATGAATGGCAGATAGCTAAATAGCTGTACTAAAGGCATTAACATTTAATCAAGCAACAAGTAATTATTAAGTGCCTACTATATTCCAAGCACTGTTCTAGGCTCTAGAGATGCAAGTGGAAAGAATGAAATTACCATACTCAATTTATATTCTAATGAAGGGAGATAATGAGCACATATAAATTATATATATATATATATATATATATATATAATATGATTATACAGTGAATACTTACATATGTAAATAACATGTATTAAATAATATATGTAATATATAACATATCTAATTATTCAAAATGAGCTCAGAAGGAAATGACAAACAACTCCAATATTTTTGCCAAGAAAATCACAAATAGAATCACAAAGAACTGGACACAACTGATGTGAGGGTATAACAAACAACAACAACAAAAATAAGTATATATGCACAAAGCATATATGCATTTACTTAAATGCAAGATAATTTGGGAGGAAGGACAATAATGCTTGGATGCATCAGGGAAAATTTCAAGTAGAAGATGATGTCTAAGTTCTGTCTAAAAGAAGTTAAGGTCTCACAAATAGGGGAAGAGCAAGGTGCTAGTATGGACTGATTGCAGAGTGCAAAGAGGGGAGTAATGTTGAATGAGGCTGAAAAGATAGGTTGGGGAAAGGTCATAAAGAGTTTTAAAAACTATTTCCTAGGAGCCATAGGGAACCACCAAGCAAGGGAGCCAGTCACTTGATCCTATTTGCATTTAAGAAAAAAAAAATTCTTTGTTAGCAGCATGTTGTATGTACTTTCTTCTTGAAGAGTACCGTGACATCAGGGAAGTGATGTCATGACATGCAAGTGAATTGGATTTGAGTGAGGGACAACTGGGCAAGGTCACTAGCTTCATTTTCTCTTTCAAAATCATCTAGTTCTAGTGGCCAGATACAGATCAGGACAAGTAGGGATGACCGTGAATGCAGTAGGAGACCTTAGCCTTTTCAAGCTAAGATCTTTAACAGGTCTCAGTTTGACTAGAGCAAATATTCATTCAGTGAAAGAAATGAGGCAAAGAATACCTTTTTTTTTTTTTAACCTAGTCAAAAAATTGAAAATTTTGAAGGGAAAGACCCTTAGGCCAATTGGCTAACCAAAAAGAACTAGAGTGATTTGGGTTTAGTATTGGTCCTTAAAAAAGAAATCAAACCCATGAACCCTCCCTTCCTTTCTTCCTCCCTGCTTTTCTTCTTCCTTCCTTCTTTCCTCCCTCCTTTGTCTTTCTTTTCTCCTTCCTCTTCCTTCCTTTCTCTCTTCTCTCCTTCCCTTCTTTCCCTCCCTTTCTTCCTTCCTCTCTTTCTTCCTTTGTTTTCCCTTCCTTCCTCCCTCTCTTCCTCCGTCTCTTTCTTCCTCTCTCCCTCCCTCTCTTCCTACTTTTCTCCCCCCTCTTCCTTCTTTCCTCCCTCCCTCTCACCTCCTTTCCCTCCCTTCCTCTCTTCTTCCCTTACTCCCTTCCTCCTCTCTTTCCTTCCTTTTCTCCTTCGTTCCTTCTTTCCTTGCTTCTTTCCTTTGTGCTTTCCTTCCTTTCTTCTTTTCTTCCTACCTTCCTTCCTTCCTTTGTGCCTTCCTTCCTTTCTACCTTCTTTCTTCCTTTCCTCCTTCTCTCCCTCCCTCTTTCATTCCTTCCCTCTCTGCCACCCTCCCTTCCTCCCTCTCTTCTTCCCTCCCTCTCTCCTGCTCTCCTTCCTTCCTTCCTTCCTTCCTTCCTTCCTTCCTTCCTTCCTTCCTTCCTTCCTTCCTTCCTTCCTTCCTTCCTTCCTTTCTTTCTTTCTTTCTTCCTTCCTACTTACCTACTTACCTTCCTTCTCAAACATGTAAGATTCCATGTAAGACTTGAGGCAGTAAGAACAATTAGGAGGCCTTTACAATAATCTAAATAAGAGATGATTCAAGAGTGGGTATAACTGTATGATTGAAGAAAAGGGATCTAATATGAGAGATGAAAGTTAAAATGGCAAAATCAGGCAATGAATTAGGCATGAGGGGTTAGAGAGAGTAAGGATTCTAGGATAGTGCTGAGATTTTTTTAAAGAGGATGTTCACACAAAAAATTCTCCATTTCTAGAATTCTAAGTTACCTTGTTAAAAAGTGGAGTTAATAATTTAAGATAGTATGAGAGAACTTTTGGAGAGGTGAAGGTGGCAATGTTGATCAAAACATAAACAAGCCAACTTGGCCAAGGAATCAATCCTCCAGATTCAGCTCAGTTCAATTCTCTGTTTTCTAACTTTGCGTAGTTTCATCTACTATGAATGTTTAAAAAGCCCCATTTTCTTTTTTTTAATCTCCATACATCATTAAAAAGATAATGGTATTATTACCCCTAATTTACAAATGAGGAAAATGAAGGTTATTGAGCTAGTATGATTGTCCAGTAATCACACATCCTCTTCCTTTCCACATTGACTTATTAGTAGCTTATTATCTACTATAACCATTGATTTAAAATATAAGACATACTTGTTTTGAATGAATAAAATGAAATATATAAATTTATAAAAGAAATCTGTTAAATTAAAATATTTTAAAAACTCATGGACCCTGAGTTAAGAACACCTGAGTTAAAATAAAAACAAAACTCCTGGTCAATTATATCTTGCCATTAACTTAACTGTTCTCTAAATTGCATAGTATCTTTACCTTACATCATCTAGCTTTGTTCTCCTTGATGATTTTTGGCCTCTTCTATATAAACCGAAACTTAGGGTCAATTTTGAATTCAAGTAATAATTACCCACAAATAACTTCTTTTAGCTATTGAACATTAAATGTGCCCAAACCAAGCCAGTTTTCTTGCTGCCTAGAATTACAAGATTTTGATTTCTTCACCCTCCAAAAAGTTCCTTTTAAAACTTCCTTTAAAAAAGACGGATAGAATTTGATTTGCCTTACCTTGTAAATAGGTATTGAAGTGTTTGTTTGAAGAATTTTACTTATTTATTTTTTACATTTGATCAATGGGGATAGGGGAGAAGTGAGAGTGATAGGTTAAGTTTAAAAAAGCTTGTATTTGAAAAATAAAAATGGGTTGAGTGGATGGGAAAAGACTCATACTATCATCATTTAGGGAAGCATCTATCCTAAGTTTTCCTAGTTTGCTCCCTAGTATATATACTAAATACTAAGCGCTTCATTTTAACAACTTCAGAAGCCAGGGAAATGTCCATTGACCCTACAAAAAAGACTTTCATACAGACTCTCAAAAGATGCTTCTTACCGAAGTCTATTAGTGACTCCAGCATTTAGCTTTAGATTGCAAACTCTTGCAGTATAAAGATTGAAACAATGTAACTTACTTGGTGCAGGGTCTAACAAATGAGTGCTTAGCAAATAACTTTAATGATAATTAACTTGGAGGCATCATCACAGCTTTAGTTTTTCTTTTTCCTCTGTGTGTGCCTTGTGACTGCTCCCCATTCATCTTTAGCTTGATCACCAGCTTTTAGATGCTGAGTACAGAACAAAGTTTCTGTGGAACTTATAAGTAATTGAAAATAGGGCACTTTCCTCCACCACTCCTGGCCCATTTTATTTAATTTATTCCAGGGTGCATATTTCCCCAAAGCAGACAAGAGTTACTTTTTGGAAACAGAATGAAAATTAATCTACCATTCATACTAGTAGTTTGTTTTTTTCCCCCCTTTCTATGCTGATTTCATATTTCCCCTTCAGGTTTACATTAGAAAAATATACATCAATAAGTGTAAAACTTGCCTCCAACTGCACACTATTATGCTAAATACTGGTCACAGTAATTCCTGAAAGCATGTTAATGACTACACTATTTGCATCTCCATATGATTCACAGTCTACTCCAGTTGATTAAACTTTCTGGACATGTTTTCAGGATCTGTGTGATTAGGTATAGTTTATTTGTTGTAACAAAAATCAATAATTATTTATTGCAGAGTTTTCCAAGTGATTTTTTGAATATGGTATTTTCCAGTGAGGTAAATAAGGTAGAATGTTGGGAAAAAATCACTTAACCTTTCTGAGAGATGAGAACCCGTAATTAACTGGAAAGAATAGCAGCTGATGTCCTTAAACAAAATATTAGAGCAAATGGCCTTTTATGATCATTTTTACATTGCTATTCTTTATAATAAAAATAAATTCATGATTTGTTATTTAAATAATTATGTTTTATTGAATGTCTTGGTTGTTTTTTGTTTGTTTTGTAATAATAGTAGCCTGAATTATACTGTGCTATACTCTTACAAAACATATGCTATTTAAATTCAGGAAAATTAAAGACATTCCATAGTATTATTATTTTTTTTTTTGGAGAGGCAATTGGGGTTAAGTGACAGCTAGGAAATGTTAAATGTCTAGATTTGACCTTCCATAATTTATAAGTGGTCCTGGGATTTTTGCTTGCATATGGAAAACCCAGAAGAGACAATAAACTGCCTCGTCTATCTCAGTCACTTGTATTATATAAGACTCGGAGAGGAATCAGATATGGTAACGATGTAAGTTAGGTTTGAGTCCTTTACTAAGAGAAAGAAAATGTAATATACAGTCATTATTTAAAGGAATTTGAAGCTGTTTGGGGGAGAGGCTGACCTTGTTCCTGCCTTTATTGTGCCATTTTGGCTTGGCTTCTCCAGATTTAACATATAGAAGAGGATATCCCTCTCCCACTCCCTGCCTGCATATTACAAAATTCAGTCTAGGTTAGATCATAGAGTGGATATAGTAGCAGATTTGGTGTCAGAAAGAATCATCTTCCTCAGTTCAAATCTGACCTCAGATGTTCATTAGCTGTGTAAACATGAGTAAGTCACTTAATTCTGTTTGTGTGAGGTTCTTATCTATAAAACGAACTAAAAAAAAGACTAAGAGAAACCATTTCAATATCTTTGCAAAAACAAAACAAAAACAAGCAAATAGATAATAATAACAACAAAATCCCCAAATGGGGTTATATAAAGAGTCAAACACGACTGAAACAATTGAACAACAAAAAAACAGCAACCGTGACTGAACCTGAAGGAACAGAACTGGAGAAGCTTCTTTCTAGGAAAGCAAAGTCTTTCTGTACTCTCTCAGAGAAAACAATTATACTCTATTTGCAAAGAAAACTCTAGTATCCCAGCTTTAAAAGCACAGTAATATCATGTTGGAAACTTAAGCTTCCCATTGAAGAGGAAGCCCAGGAAGTCAATGGTTTTACCCATCCAGTAAAAATGTTGCAGACTCTAAGGACCTAATACAATGTTTGAATGACCAACCCAGCCCAGCAAGGTATTGTGGTTCTCTGTGAGGAACAAGCTCAGCTCATCAGGAAAGAAACTAATCCATCACCAACATCCCTTAGTGAACTATTTGAAAATTCTTCAGAGACAAAAAATACCAAAGCTTTGCTTTTTCAGAGTTATATATTGTCCTGACAATGTGTTTCCTCCATATGTACCACACTGCCCTTATGCCCACTCTCTCCCTCTTGGACTCTGTGTGTATAGTTGGGGAAATTCCCCCATTGGGAGACAGGATGATGGGAATGTTTTTCAACTATAGTTCTTGCTATTTGAGTAAATGTCTTTTCTAAGAGGTACTAGAGTCTTCTGGCTACTTGTTAATGTGAAGCACATAGGTAAGAAAGAGCTTGTGAGCTAAAGTGTTAGTAATAATTCCCTAGACAAGTTCTCTAGAACTCAGAATGGCAGTCACCTCTCAGCTGAGTGCACATTGGAGTAATGGCTCTAGAGAGGGTGCTATATAATCTGTTTGAATTATGGGTGAGATTCTAGATAAAGATTTGACACCTTATTTATTGAATAAATTTTATTGATATATTTTATTTTTATTTATCTTAATTGCTCCACATCTTGAAGCCCTAATTCTTAAGCAAGCTAGGTGTTCATATAAGCTACCAAGCACTCCAAATATATCAGAACAATTGGTTCAGAACCCTAACATAATCCCCAGTCTTCCCATTTTCCTACTTTCTTCATCATTATCTTTCTCTTTTCTTCAGTTTACCTCATAGCAAAGAAATACTATCTAGCATAATCTTATGAGTTATTCATGTATCATGTGACCACCCAATGTGATCCCGCCTATCATTGTCTCTTGATGTCATCATCTTGATGTCTCATCTCTCTTGATGTCTCCACTATACTTAACATTACTGACCACTATTTCTTCTTGAATATTCTCTCCTCTTTCGGTTTTCATTAAATTATTCACTATTTCTCTTGGTTCTCTTCCTATTTGTTGACCACATCTTATTAGTCTCAACATAATCCATGTCTTGTATACAGAAGTTTCTGGTAAATGTTTAATAACTGACTCTCTAAAAAACAACAACACAAAAATACCCATGACATACTTTTAAGTTTACTCTTCATTTTAAATGTTTTCTCCATTACTTTCTTAAGCCTATCCCAGGTCAGTAATTCTTTACTTGTAATCATTTACTAGTAATCAACAGGCTGTATTTGATTGGCTAATCTGGTTTCAGCATACATTTGTTTAATAATTTTGGATATACTCTAAATCTTTTCGCTAGATATTTTAAGGATCCCTGGATCAATCTGTACTGGGAGCATACAGATCTACGAGCATACAAGTAAGGATTCAAGGCTGCTCAAAGAGCCCAGAAGAAAAGTTACATCATACCTAAGGGTAAAATCTTGATGACTTCAGTAAAAGTACTTTCAGGAGTTGTATCACTACTTTGCTGCCATAAGCTTTCTAAGCTTGAGCTCACTTCATTATTATTGGCTTGGGGGAAAAATGTGTTTTGTAGTTATTATGATTATTCTCTACAAGATAACCATGTCTGCTTGGCCAAAGGACATAACCCATAAGCATGGCATGAAGCCTATCAGTGAAGGTTTCTGAGCTATAGCACCAGAAAAGACATCCCAGTCCTTCAGGACTATTCCTACATTCTGTTCTTTGGGAATCCAACTTGTCAGTGTGAACAGGATTTAGGACAGTTGCATCAGAGCATGAATTCCACTTTTACACACTTCACATTTATTTACTTTATAATGGAGACTTACTTTACTTAAATGAAAATTTACTGACTTTATAATTTATTTACTCTTAACTGGAAACATTTTGAATGCTGTAGATAACTTCACTTATCTTGAAAGTATATTTTCAAGGGCTATATCCATAGATGATGAAGTTGGCAGACATATTGCCAAAGCTAACTCATTGTTTGGGAGGCTCTGAAGGAAAATGTGGAAGAGAGGAGGTATTATTCTACCCACCAAACTGAAGGTCCACAGAACTGTTGTTTTGACTTTATTGTTATACACTCAGGAAGCCTGTACAGCGTACTAGTGCCATGCCAGGAAACTGAGAAGCTTCCATTTGAATTGTCCTTGGAAGATTCTGAAAATTATATGGCAAGCTAAGATGCTAATGTGCTTTCTTGAACTGAACTGTTCTACTGCAAAGAGTACAACTCCAATGGATTGCCACACTGTTCAACTGTCAAACTTACATTTGCCGAAAAGGAAATTCTCTGGAGAACTCACAAAAGGCAAAAAGAGGAAGCAATACAATGATATGTCTAAGGTCTCTCTGAAAAACTTTGGAAGTGACTGTGAGAGATAGGAGACATTGGCAGAACTCTACCATGCCGTGCCCACATCACAGAAGGTATTGTGCTCTATGAACAAAGCAGAATTACAGTAGCTCAAGGGAAACAGAAGATGGACAAACGTAGAAATGTCTCCATTTCAAATGCTGAAACAGGACATTTTGTACCCAATCTGTGGCAGAGCCTTCTGGGCTTATACTGGTGTGATCAGTCACAGTCAGGCACACTGTATCTTGGCTCCAACATACTGATATTTTGTCTCTCTTCAGGTACAAATAACAACAACCGAACAACCAACTTATACACCTGTATATACACACATGCTTGTACACACACGAACACACATGTATATGTACACACACGTGTGTACATAAACCTAGTTGTGTATATGTGCACGCATGTATATATGCACATACATTTTGCACATATGCATATGTGTTAATTCATTTTGTTGGGATGGAGTAGATCTTCTGAACATAAAAAGATTGATAAAATACTGTCCCACTATCACTAAAATAGGACCTGTTTCTAATTCCAGCATTTTTCCTAATTCACTCAGTGCAGTGAGTGATTATAATGCCATATGATTTATTTTTAAATTATTTTTATTTTGTCAAATATTTCCTAATTACATGTAAAAAATGTCATTTTTAAAAATTTTGAGTTTCAAATTCTCTCCTTTGCTCTCATTCTTCTCCACTCCTGGAGAATGCAATTTCCTCTCAATTATATATATGAAGTCATCCAAAACGTATTTCCATATTACACATGTTGCAAAAACAAAAAGACTAAAAAAACAAAAACAGAAAATAGAAAAAATATGCTTTATTCAGCATTTAAACTTTATCACTTCTCTCTTTGGATATTATCTTCCATAATGGGTCTTTTGTATTTATCTTGGATCATTGTTTTATTCAAAGTAGTTAAGTTTCTCAGTTGATCATCCCTACAATATTGCTGCTACCATGTAAAATATACTTCTGGTTCTGCTCATTTCACTTTGAGTTCATATAAGTCTTCCCAAGGTTTACTAAAATTATCATGTTCATTTTTTATATTACAATAGTATTTCATCACAATAATATACACAGTTTTTTTTAGCTATTCCTGAATTTATGGGCATCCTCTTGTTTGCTTGTTTTTTTTTTTGTTGTTGTTTTGTTTTTTTGCCACCACAAAACAAGGCACTATGAATAGTTTTGTACAAGTAGCTCTTTTTATCTTTTTTGGATCTCTTTTGAATACAAAGAACATTGTTATATGATTTCTAAAATTCATTTGAAATTGGGGAGGGGAAGTATTCCATAATGTCATAGACAAAAAGAGAAGCACATATATTTGACACAGTAAAGGGAAAAATACATAATACACATGTACATGTGAATATATGCATGTGTGTATGCACACATATACACATATGTATGTGTGTATGCATATTAAATCCTCATGACAGATGGTTTTTATCTCAAACTTAAGTGCTTCATATAAAATACATCTAGTGTCTCTACATTGTAGATTTCTAAAAAAGATTGTCATTAAATCAAGATCAGGACAATTAAGAAGGGCTTATAAATGATGTTCTACTGGTATCACTGTGTCACTCTTAGTTTCCTATTTTTTGGACTTAAGCTTTTATAACTAATGAGCTCATAGTCCCTTTCTAAAATATATAGAAGAGTGACTAAAGAACTTTAAAATAGTTTTCTTGTATATAGTATAATACTTGTATATAGTAGAATACTAGATAGTAAAACTCTTAAATTTGATAGCCACAGTTTCTAACCTGAGGTCAGAGTAGCAGGTTAAAGACTCACCCCTTGGTATTTATTTTGACCTAAGGTATTGGGTTTAGTTATTGTTGTTTGTGTTTGTTTTTAATCAACTTTATGATAATTCCTATGATATATAGAGGGAAGACCAAAACATTAACCAAGGATTAAAATTCAGAAAAGTGTATGTGTACCATAACAAGCAAAAAGGAAGTTTGGGATTTTTGTTCCTTTTGAACTTTCTAACAGGAAAAGCAAAGCATTGCAGGAGAAATATGCATGATTAATGCTGCTATGTTCCCAGATGAAAGGCCAAAACTAAAGCTTCTAAGCGTTTGTTAGCAAAGGCTTCTCTTTCTTTACAATGGGTCTCAAAAATGGAAGAAACACAATAATTAAGAAAGGACTTGTTCCTTGCCTGACATATCTATAATTTATTTATAATCCTTGTTTAGGTTAACCCAAATGTAAATTCAGTGACAACTTTTTACCTGCCATATTAGCAGACCAATACATACTGAATGTAGTCAAAGTCACACATTGTCTAGGCTGCTTTTTATACATCAGATATTCTTGGAGGGCAAACTTGTAGGAAGAAGAAAGAATTAAAGGAAAATGGTGCAAAATCAAAAGGAAATAAAAATTTTTGTATGGATTCAAAAGGTCAGTATGGTGTGTATTAATGGAATATAAAAAGAGTACTTAAATCATTTAAATTACATTTATCTTTCCAATGAGATCATTTGCCTGATCTTCCAGAATAGCCACTGAAGTTGTTTGGGGGAATCTTACTGACTGATTTTAGGCAAATTGATTGAATATGGAGCCTATCATATTAGTAGATAAAGTCAGCCACTACCTGGTTGGTATAATTTCAGGAATTCTGGGAAGGAACTACTCAAAAGTATTTCTTTTGCCTATTTTTATGTCTGAAACTCCATTACCAGGTAATGAAACCTTTCATTTTAGATAAGGCTTAAGTTGCTAATACCTTTGAATATTATAGGTAATTACACTGACACATTCACACTGATGTGTAAATGACTCATATCTGATTTCCCACCCTTCCCCCCTAGTTAGCAGTCAGCAAAGCCAGAGAATGCATTTGTCTGTAGTCAGATAGGATTGAAAATGTTACCTCCTTTTTTTTTTCTTAAACTCTAATAACTAAATCTTCACTAACTACACATAAAAACAAAACAAATAAAAGCAGAAACATATGCCAGGGAAAAGAGAATTTTCTGGTATATAAAATATATTTACTTAAATAATAATCTATCAACAAACATTCTTAGGAATTTACTACATACCAAACACTCTTGAAAGATTCTGGACACACAGAACAAAAATGAAAGCACCTCTGCCCTCAAAGAGCTTCCATACTATGAAAGGGACAACACTTGTGTAAATAAGTATACTATGCATACAACTGAATAAAGTAGCATCACAAATGAGCATAATTTTAACTCTCTGCCTCCATTGCCTTGAACTATAAGTAATTGCCAAGCATGGTTTTGTAGAAGAGAGAAAGTGAGCAAGAGGAGACTGGAAAGATTAAAGATTTGTGTGAAGTATTAAAGATGCCAAAAAAGAACAGGATGCTGGGTTTGTCCTAGATAAACTTTGCCTACTTCAAATTTTTCCTGAGAATATTTTTTAGCAAATTCTTTCCTATTTATTAAAATAAGAAGTCTTACCAGAATGAGATCTAAAAGTTATAGGGTACTAAATGTGGAATATGCTAGTAAAAGTTTAACAATTGGTTCTAATATATATATGTGTGTATCTATCTATACGTATGTATGTATAAGTTTAAAAAATAATCTGAATTATTAGCATTTTACCACAATTTTTTTACATCTATACAATGAACAAAATAATAAACCAAAATTTGATTTATATTGTTTCTAATTTCTGAGGTGTAAATGCTCCCAATGAAAATTTAACATTTGGCTCCAGCCTTCCCTTGGATGTCAAAAGGCATATATTGTTAGATGTTCATTTGTTTTGTTCAATTTTACTTTGTGGAAAGGCCTAAGCTCTCCTGTCATCAATGTTTTTCTTTTTCACATGGAGATTTTATTTCTGTATATCTTTTCTATACCTTTGCTTTCCTTTCCTCCAACTTTAATCCTGGCATTTAAAGACTCACTGTAATCTAGAATTACTTTAATTCAAATACATTCTACACTTATTAAGCCATCTTCTCTGTATTAGGGATGTAGAGACAAAATAGTTTCTCTCTTTATACATCTTACGTTCTCCTGGATTCCTCCCCAGACACTGATGGGATAGGATGGACTGTAGTGGTGATAAGGTGTGTGAATAGGATAAAGAAAGACAATTCAGCAGTGGTCACAAATTAAAAGGATACTATGATTTATCTTCTAGGTACCTTCTTGCAAAAAGTAATATAGAGATCCTAAAAAGGAGGCTAAATAATAAGTTAATGCTCAGTTTCACTACTATGCAAATTCAGATTTACATATATCAGAGGGGTTAAAGTGAAGTATCCTATGTGTTGACACAATGATGCGATATGTCAGGAAAGATACAAGTAAAGGAAGCTTCCTCATCATCCCTCAGTACATGAAATCACATGTCTAGTTCTTATTTCCATCTGTTGGACAAAACACTTTGTGGTTACTCCTATAGAGATTTATCAGTTGTAATATAGTAATTAATGGAAAATTTTAGAAGAGAATCTAGCCCTTTACAGTACAATGAAACATGATTTTTTTTAAAAAAAGTTTTCTATTTCTGTGTTCAATGAAAAGAAACAATTTATTGTATGATTTCCAATTGTAGAAACTACATGATATTGAATGCTTTTGGGGACTGATCTTGGTACTTGTCACTTCCCTTTCAAGTTTGTAATCCAGATAGAAGCATTTGTGATTACTACAAGATGGGTTCTTAGGGCACTATATATCTTAGGGATCTCAGGGCTTCATCACAGTCCAAGCCCACATGCAAAATTTATCTGTGAGCTTGCTTTCTTTGTTTTATTGGGGGCGGTGAGTGGGATGCTTATGAGATGAAGTAAATATTTTAATTTGGAGCAATCTGAACCAGCCAGTTAGAATAGTCATGCTTTGGCATTTTTTCTTTGTAATTTTACTTTAGAAACAATAAGATGTAGTTGTAAAAACATTAAATGATGAATTGAGTTGGTTTAATGTTCTGGCTGTTTCACAAACTTGGGCACCTAGGTTGTGCAGTAGGTAAAGAGTCAGGAAGACATCTTTCTGAGATCAAATATGACCTTAGACATTCATTAGCTGTGTAACCCTGGGCAAAACACTTAACCCTATTTGCTTCAGTTTTCTCATCTGCAAAATGAGTTGGAGAAGGAGAAGGAAATGGCAAATCACTCCAATATCTTTGCCACAGCAAACCCAAAGGGGGTCATGAAAAGTCAGACATGACTGAAAAATTATTGAATAACAACATTTCATGAATTAGACCCTTTAAGTCTCTCAACCTGTAGAAATCTTAGTTTTCTCTTCTTAAAAAATGAAGGAATTAGACCAGATAATCTCCATCATAATAAGTCTTAGTTTCCTCTTCTATAGAGTCAGTCACTTGAGCACAATTAATGATAAGACTAAGCACTCCTTGGAAACATTAAAAATAATTATGGAGCAGAAGGAAATAACAAATACAGGTTTATATAATAGATGTCTTATTGTATTACTTTATTTTCTGCTAGCTTTTTTAGTCTTACCTCCTTTCTATGTGCACATTTTCTATAATATAGTGTTGATTAAAATATATTCCTTTATTCTTATAGGCTGGTATAAAGAGCCTTTTAAGTCTTTCTTCTTTCTGTCATCTCTGTTCTCCTAGATTCTGTATTATACAACTTTGCTTTTTTTTGCCCATTTTTCATAGTCATTTTATGAAGTAGATTTTTAATCTCCCTTCTTTGTTTTTCACTTTATCTATATACTGTAAATTCATTTTTTTGAATCTTTCTCCTGACCTGTTCCCTTGTTTTTCACACTCTCTGATAATAAGGAGTTCTGAATTGCTACACCTTCTCCTCCATTTCCTGATCTCTGTTTCCCTTCCCAGCCTCTTCATCATAATGGTGTTGAGCAGTTCAGAAGGCAATTACATGGGCTTAAGATCTCATGAGACAGCACTTCTCACATTTTCCCAACACTCCAGCAACAGATACAATATTATTTTCATATCTATACACTTTAACAAAGAAGTTATGTTTGCTAGCTGTGGATGGAACTTGAATGGGAAAGGATTTTGAAAGAACATTTTAAAAAGTAACCTTTCATTCCTGGTGTTTTTGTCTTTGATTCTACCTCCTCTACAAAGCTATATTCTGCTGAATTTTCAGTTAGATTTTATAATAATTACATTTTCACATTCATTCAATAACCAGCTATTATGGGCAATATACTATGCTCACCCCTGAGAGAATGTGAATATAAGATGATGATGATGATGATGATGATGATAGCTAATATCGAAACAGTGATTTAAGGTTTACTGACCCTTTTACAAACATCATCTCATTTTATCTTCATAACAATCCAGGTAAGTACCTTTATTTTCTCCATTTAAAAAAATGAGGAAGCTGCAGCAGACAGAGATTAAGTGACTTGCTCAGAGATACTCAGCTAATGTTTGAGTTTCTATTAGAACTCAGATATTCTTGATGTCAGATTCAGCACAGTACTAGCCACTACACTATCTAGCTACCCCTGTGCTCTGTGTTTATAATGCACTAAAAATGACAATCTTGATACTTTGCTTTTAACTGTTATGTAATAATTATTAATAAAAGTAAACCTTTTCTACTCCAAAACAGGATCCTCTACTTCTCTATGTGGGTGATGTTATTTATTTATTTGCTTGAGTTTTATAACGTGTGAAACTGTTTTGAAAAGGAAAGGGTAATCAGATAAATATTTTGTTTGACACTTTCATTATAATCAGCAATAATTGAAATCATATCTTTTTTAAAATGGGTGATATCAAGAAGCAAGGACTGATGGCTTCTATATCTAGGAGATAGCATTGTCAAAAAAAGTGTTGATAAGTAGCAGAGTGTTACAGTGCAGGTTAATGATATTATGTATCATAGTATATTGTGTCTGTAAAATCTTATGGTGCTGAATATCAATGTTTTATGTTTGTTCCAACCTTCCTATTTTGGATGGTCATATTGACTACACCTATCATTATTTAAAGTCTTTTCCTCAATATAGCTGACAATTTTTTTTTTAAAACTATAGACAATCCAAAAGAAAGGGAATGGTCTTTAGCTTCTTGCTAGTCAAAACTTTGATTCTTTCTGTATTAATAGGATCATTATACATTGGACTGTGAGTGTGTGTATGTGTGTGTGTTTCCCTTTATCTATATGATTAAAATGTATATGGACAAAATAAAATTGTACTTCTTTTATAAATTTTTCCAAGTTGAAAAAAGAATAATCGTCCACATTAGAAGAGAAAATTTTAGGACAACATTATTTTACACCTAATGTCTGAAATCACAATTTTTACTTCCTAAGAGCAAAGGGAATGGGATAGCAACAATGTAAATGCAAGATGAATGTGAGGAAAAATGAGTATTATGTGCATACCAACATTAAAATAATAGCTTTATCATTAAGAACCAGTCTCTTCCAATTGTATTTAGAGCTGGATTGCTAGAAGGCTCATTTGGTAAGGATTTAATTGGTTTAAATGGAAGAGTCAGCATAAAAACAATCCAGTTTGAATTCAATTGGAAAATGGCTAGCAACAAAGACATAACAGACATTACATAACCACATCATTTGGTAGATGTGGACAATTTCAAGGTTTCAAGCATGTATTAAAAACCACACTTTGTCTTGAAGTTGTATTAGGCATGGGAGATACAAAGGCAAAAATGAAATAGCCCGTCCTATAGGAATTTCCGTTCTATCAAGGGACATGGCATGTACATATATACACTATATACAAAATAAATTCAAGGTAATTTGGAAGTGAAGCAATGTCAATCAATAGCAATCAACCTCTATGTATTAAGCACCTTCTATGTGCCATACGTGAGAAAGTAAAGGTTAGAGAGCTAACCTTAGAACCAGGAAAATGATTTCAGGTCTTGCCTCTGACACATGCTGGCAAAGTGAGTGTGGAAAGTCACTCAATCTCTCACCTGTAGGGCATTCTCTAGGACTATGTGTTTTAGAGAAGGTGCTAACTCATACTGGCACAGGAAGCTACTCATTTAAGAATTCCCTATACTAGTGAAAACACTGTGTACTAAGCACTAGACAAAGTTCTGAGGATATAAAAACAAAAATAAAATAGTCCCTGTCCTTAAGGAGTTTACCAAGTACATATATATATATATGTATATATATATATATATAGTACATATATAAGGATATGCCTATAAGCAGAAAGTAGAAACAAGATAACTTTGGATGGGAAAGATTTTGGAGCTGAGGAGACCAGCAAAAACTCCTGAGATAAGTAACTTGGATTCAGTTTTAAAGGAAGCAAGAAATTAAAAGAGGGATAACTCAAAAGGGATAGCATTTTAGGCATGAGAAACAGTGAGTGTCCATCCAAGGAATAAAATGAAAGATGAAGTGTCATGTGTGAAGAAGAGCTTGTAGGTCAATATGCTGGACGATAGCACACTGAGAAGCAGAATGTACAAGGATAATGGAGAGTTAGGAAAGAGCCAAGGAGTAAAGAATTTTTAACAGAAGAATTTTTATTTGATCCTGGAGATAATGAGACATTGGAGTTCTTTGTGCAGAAGGGGAACACAAAAATATATATATATATATATACATATTTGCTGAGGCAATTGGGTTAAGTGACTTACCCAGGGTCACACAGCTAGGAAGTGTTAAGTGTCTAAGACCAGATTTGAACTCAGGTCCTCCTGACTTCAGGGATGGTGCTCTATCCATTGTACCACCTAGCTGCCCCAAACAGAGATAATTTTTAAAAATCACTTTGTTGCCTGTGAGGAGGATGTACTCTAGTGATGTGACACTTGAAATACAGATAATAATTAGGAAACTGCAGCAATAGTCCAGGTAAGCAATGATGGTGGTCTGATCTAAAGAGATGATTGTGTGAGTCATCTGGAGGATACTTGTTAAAGGCATTTGTGAAGAAAGAAAGATGTGGCAAGAATTGGTAATTGATTGGGTGAGTGAGGTGAATGAAAAAAAAGAAGTAATGATGACACTTTTACATATGAACTTTAGTGAATGGAAGGATGGTGTTACCTTTCACAGTAAAAAGAAAATACAATTGTAGGTTTGGAGAAAAGGTGCTAAGAAGTTATGAAAGACCTTGTTTTGGAGGTAGCTCTTGAACTTATTCTTAAAGGAAATTAGAATTTCCAAGATATAGAAGCATGAACGTGTACATTTAAGAATTGGAGAATTTAGGGAAAAGGGGGAGGGGACTATTGTCACCTATGAGAACAGAGGAACATCAAGAGTACACTACATTCTTTGATGACATAACATGTAAAAGGGAGAATACTCAGCAAAGCTAAGTTCACACAAGATTGCCAGAATAGTCTGCATTTTATATTAATCAGAGCTGCTGAAAGAAGTAAAACTGGTTGGTGTAGTCTTAGGCATACAACAAATGCTGATTAAATATGTGAAAAATTAAATTCAAGTCAGACTCACCTTCATTACATTCCACTTTATTATACATCTCTCACATGTGTGTGTGTTGGAGGAGGAAATTGAAAGTCATTTCCAGTATCTTTGCTAAGAAAACCCCACAAAGATTTACAACGAGCCTAATACAATTGAAAAAATGACTGAATAAGAACAACAATACCGTGTGTGTTTATAAATGATTACAGAAAAGGCACATAATCATAGATTTAGTCTTGAAAGAGATTTTATTTTAGAGATAAGGAAACTGAAACCCCATGAGTTTAGGGGATCTGTATCATGTCACACAGCTAATGGCAGTATTCACCACCTTATTTCAAGAAAAAGTAAAAGTTAAGTCTTATTACAACTTCTTACTTAGTTCCATTATTCTAGTTTGAAAAAGGAGGGGGAGGTGACAGCCAAAGAGTCATCTATGAGCTCTATTGATAAATGATTCAGTCTACACTTGTTCATGCTTTAAGGAATGAAGAAAGGAATTAAGGGAGTTCAATCCCCTTTATAGCTAGTGTTATAGTTACACAGACAGAGTTTGCACCATTGCTCAGAGAAATATGGGACATATATTATAGTAACCAGCACTGTACCTTTTTCATGGATAAATAGAGGAGAGAAATTAGCACTGTTCATCTTTCAACAATACTAAAAATTGTTAGCTAGGAAAAAAAATGAGTTCAGTTTACTAATAATACCAAAGGAGAGCAATGATCTCTGAGGTGCTTTCCAGATCTAAATCCTGGGATTCTATGATTTCTTCAATCACCTCACAAGATCTTGTTAATGATGTTGAAACAGGCTAATGCTTATGTTGATTAATCCCATGGGTGCATCAGGGACAACAGACAAACACACTTTTTAGTTTGGCCCATGATATGGTCTAAGCCCTTTAAATTAAGTTAGAATTCTGGTTTTTGTAAAGGGGCATGTTTAAAGCAGATCTCTTGAGCATGATAAATTGAAAGCATGCTTCTTTTGATCCATTCATTTGAAATGTACAGTTTTTCACGAGGAATTGTTAATAATTTTAGGAGCTACTTCTCTGAAAAATAACAAAATATCATTAGAGCCTACTGCTCAACTTGATTGCTTCAAAACGCAGCAAGCTAGATGAGGAAATATATATTGTTTTTCTTATTCAATAAACCAGGATACAAGCTTCAGTGAAAGTTCCAGCTGACTATCTGTTTCAGATTCTTTGCCTTGTCCTCCTCCTACCTTTTCATTTCTTCTTTCTACCCCCTCCCCCAAAACTTTGCAATTAAGAAACTATTCACTTGAATCCAGTGGGATCAGTTTCCAATCTGAGTTATGGGTGTTTCTGAGGTGATGAGGTAGGAGGTCCTCTATAGCATTCTTAAACCAATTTTTTTTCTCACCTGGAAGAATTATGTCACATCAGTAACTTCACAGGATCCTGGGCTGTGTTCTAAGAATAATACTGCTACTTTTAAACTAAATCACATTTTACACATACACAC
>JAJPUD010002256.1:147803-160474 GCA_023553655.1 Myrmecobius fasciatus
GTGTGTGTGTGTGTGTGTGTGTGTTTAGCCACCTCCCTCTTCTTCTAAACCTCAGCCAAATCGGAATTATTCCCCAGACTCAGAAATGAGGCTACCTCTGAAAAAGAAATGTGGTCATCTCTAAAATAACTGCTAAGCAACATTTTTCAGCAGTTCAAGACAGGAAATAATATTGCATTGTATTCATCCAGTGCCTTCCCCAGATTACTTTACTGATATCTAATTCATCCTCAAGACATGCCTAGAAGACTGGAAGGAGAAGAGGAGAGGGTGTGGAAGGCAGTTAATATCTGTATTTTATAAAGGAGATAATAACAGAAAGATATTCAATGAGTTGCCCAGAAGCAGCATGTGGAAGAAGGGGGGATAGACCCTGCAGCCTTCATTTCAGTTCAGTTGTCTGTCCACCAGACCATATCACACTTTGAAAGAACACACTTTTCAATCTGTGGGACAACAGATTTTATTGAGCACCCTGTCTGCAGAGCACAGTTTTGGACTCTATAAAAACAACATACTGAAAAGACTAAGGATCTTTACCCTAAGCAGGTTACACAACCTCAAACTTCATTTTGATCATGTTAGAATAGTCAAACTTTTTTGTTTGCCAGTAAAGTGGTCTGTGTAGTTAGGATTTTTTTTTGGTATTTATTTCTCATCACTAAAATCATCATGACATTTTCTTTGAATACTTACTATGTGTTGGTCATGTTAAGCATGAAGGACATGAATGAATAAGAAAAAATGGTATCTGTACCTCAGAAGTTATGAATCTAATCAGGGGAGAGAATATATACATAGAAAGAAAACCACAACTCTAGAGTAGCATATGTACAGGGTTGAAAAAGAAGGGTAGCATCTCATAAAGAAACAGTGGATCAAATATTCCTCTGACACTTGCTAACTGCATAATATTGGATGTGCCATTTATTCTTCCTGTGATTCATCAGCTTTATCATCTGTAAAACTTGGATAATATCTACTTCACAAAATTGTTGCAATATTCAAATGGGATAATATATGTAAAGATTTCAAAGAGATATATAATTGTCAATTGTAGTAATTACAATGATGATGAGATGCAAAAGTCAAAGTGATATGGAGAAATGGCCTCAAAATCAAGAAGATATTGGTTGAAGTCCTGCTCCTGGCATGTACTGGTTATATACCACATCCCAAGTCACTCTCAGTATGCTAGAAAAATTATTTAATTGTAAACATAATTGTCAATCTGCAATAACAAAAGAAATTTCTTCATTAAGTTATTCTTACCAATAATGTCGAAAGGTTGCTTCCAACACTCCCCACCTATCATGCCCCTTTCTATCCCTCCCACAAAGAAAGTAGCAAAGAAATGGTTTAGGTAATAAGGCTATATGAGTTCAAAAGAAAGAAGGAATGTTTAATTCTAGGGAAATTAAACAAAGTTTCATGGAGGGGAAGGACAAAAAAGTTGACTCAAGATAGAGTATCAGAGAATTTCAAACTTCACTCATAAAACTAGACTGACTTTTATCTCAAGTAATTAAAAGACTTTAAATATATAATTGATAAAACACCAGCACTGATATTTGAAAGTTCTGAAAACAGATCTGTTATGGCAGAACTAGAGGTAGGCACATGTCCTGTAATTCAAAAATATAAAAAAGAATGAAGTCTTCCAAATTTAAGCCAAATTTAAGTAATTTAAGTCTAATTCAATTCCTGGCTAAGCTCTAGAACGTGTTATTCAACAGATGATTTATAAGGAAGGGGAGCTATAACTACTTTGAATAAACATGGGTATATCAAGAAAGAATCATCTCAAAGTGATTTATACCTTCTTTCTTTCCTTCCTTCTTTTGTTCCTTCCTTCCTTCCTTTCTTCTTTCTTCCAGTTACATTTTTTTATTTACCTTGGTTTCAATCCTCTTTTAGCTATAACAAAAATTATCTTCCTTGTTAGAAAAAACGGAAGCTGAAATAAATTACAAACATTTCTGTTTCCTCTGTGTTGTGAAGTATTATTAGAACCAAGTATCCTGAATTTTTCGGATCTTTCCCTTATGTTGTGTATCTATCATTATCCTCAGTTTATTTTTACATTTCATGTCCATGTAGCTGTTTGTACAGGACTATGTCATTCTTTTGCAATTGTTCTCAGTTGTTTGCTTTTTCCCCCATATGTGTCTTTTCCTTTTAAAAATCTATTTATTTTTTCATTTTTTTAAACAAATACATGTAAAGCTAGTTTTCAACATTCATTTTTGTAAGACTTTGTATTCTAAATTTTCTCCCTCATTTCCTTACCTCCCCCTTCACCAAGGTAGCAAGCAATCTGATATAGATTAAATATGTGCAATCCTTTCATCCTTTCCATATTTGTCATGTTTTCAATCAGAACAAAAGGAAAAAAAAACATGAGAAAGAAAAAAAAAGACAAACTACAATGACAAAAAGGCGAAAATACTATACTTCAAATCACCTTCAGCCTCCATAGTTCTCTCTCTAGATACCACTGGCATTTTCCTTCCCATGTCTATTGGAACTGCCTTGAATGACCTCATTGTTGAGAAGAGCCAAGTCCATCACAGTTGATTATCACACAATCTTCATGTTACTGTGTATACTGTTTTCCTGGTTCTGTTCACTTCACTTAGCATCAATTCACGTAAGTCTTTCCAGGCTTTTCTGAAATCAGACTGCTTGTCATTTCTTATAGAATAATAATATTCCAATACTTTCACATACCATTACTTATTCAGCTATTCCCTAGCTCTTGGGCATCCACTCATTTTACAGTTCCTTGCCACTACAAAAAGAGCTGCTACAAACATTTTTTCACATGTGGGTCCTTTTCCCTTTTTAATGATCTCTTTGGGATATAGACTCAATATTGACAGTGCTGGATCAAAAGATATGCACAGTTTTATAGTCTTTTGGGCATAGTTTCAAATTGCTTTCTAGAATGGCTGGATGATTTCACAATTCCATTACTAATGCATTAATACTCTAGTTTTCCCACATCCCCTCCAACATTTATTATGATCTCTTCTTGCCATTTTAGCCAATCTGAGAGCTGCGAAGTGGTACCTCAGAATTGCCTTAATTTGCATTTTTCTAATCAGTAATGATTTAGAACATTTTCCCATATGACTAGAAATAGCTTTAATTTCTTCATCTGAAAATTGTTCATATCCTTTGACCATTTATCAATAAAGGAATGGCTGATTCTTATAAATTTGAGTTAGTTCTCTGTATATTTTAGAAATGAGGATTTTATCAGAAGAACACTGTATGTAAAAAAAAAAATAATCCCCCACAGCTTTCTACTTCCCTTCTAATTTTGGCTGGATTGGCTTTGTTTGTGCAAAAACTTTTTTTTTAATTTAATGTAATCACAATTATCCATTTTGAATTTCATAGAATTCTCTAGTTCTTCTTTGCCCATAAATTCATCCTTTTCCCACAAATCTGACAGATTTTGAGTTGGCACAAACTAAACCTTGAAATAAGCAAGGGATTTCAAGATGTACAGGTTCAGAAATGAAGCATCCTAAGCATAGAGGAGTTAGTTTTTTTTTATTATTCTCTTTACCTCCTTCTAAACCCTTTATTAGTGGATATGCCTTTTGATATTAAAGGTATCCCGCAAATTCAAGGATGGTGGTGTCCTTATTATATAAATAATAAATTTTGAATATGGGCAATTAGGATGGAAGAGATTAGGATGAACAAAGAGAGATTAGATCAATTGTCTAATATTTTTATTTGAGATGCCAATGAGACTTGCAGGTTGTGCAGAACTTGGAATTAGGAATATGTGAGTTTAGATATTAACTGTAACAATCTTGGGTAAGTCACTTATTCTTTCTGTGACACACTAGGTTTTCTCCTTTACCTAACATATCTATCTACATCTAGAAAGCAAGTGAAAGTGTGGAAATGGAATTCAGAAGAAATTTTAAGGTTAGATATATGGATATATGCACAGATACTGTTATAGTAATATACACACATATAAATATAGATATTTCCTTCCTTCCTCTCTTCCTTCCTCCCTCCCTCCCTCCCTCCCTTCATTGATTCCTTTCTCTATTCCTTCCTCTCTCTCTATCCTTCTCTTCCTCCCTTCCTTCCCTCCTTTTTTCCTTCCTCCTCTTACTCTCTCTTTCACTATCTCTTTTTCCCCCTCTATATTTCAAAGGGCAAGAAATAAGTTGTTTTCTCAGAAAAGGTATGTAAACAAGATATTTATTTGTTTAAGGAAAATGCCCCAAAACAAAATTAAGTTCTTCCTCACCAAATAAGCAATATTGCCTAATTGGAGCCCCCATCAGTGTAGAAGCCCCAGTGTATTTATATCCAGCACAACTGTTATGTCTGCTTATTTCTTTGCACTTGCTATCCTTCCTGATGTGGTTTTCTGACAGCTAAAATATGAGAAATAAAATTTAAAAGTATCATATTTGAAGTGGGAGTGAGAAATTCAGGTGAAAAGGTTTATCAGTCAATTAGAGACCTAGGAACAAAGTTCAGGAAAAAGAGCTAAACCAGTAAGTAGATCTATGATTCAACAAATATTATAACTAGAAGAGCTAATGGGTCAACTAGTCTAACCTCTTCATTAGACAAAGGAAGAAACTGTCAGCATATACATGATTAGTAAATTCTAGACTCAAAAACAGAAAGATTTGTATTTCAATTTCATCTCAAACACATTTTTATGTTATCCTGGGCAAGACAAATTTCAGGGAAAAGGACTAAAACAGTAGATCTGAAATGTGAATCAGAGTTGAAGACATAGGATTAGATGAAACCTGCAAGAAAATACAGAGAGAAAAAAGGAAAGAATTAAATTACCAATTTGGAGCTACATTGTCATTTAGGGGAAAGGGTACATTATGGCATTTAACAAACTTTAAAAAATTATATTAGTTGAATTGAAAAAGTAGTTAGTGAAAGGAATCAAAGAGGAGTATCCTGAGAGGTGAGGGGATCATCAGAACTGCTAACTAAACTATGTGCATCTCATAAAAACCAATTAGCTATTCTAGTTGTAAATTTATATCCGTTGAATAAAGGATCCTGCTAAGGCTTTGAATATATCTCTAAGAATTACTTACTCATATCTCAGATTCTTTGTTCCAACCATTAAAAAGCTTACTTTATTTCAGGCAGTCTGCTAGAACAGAAGATTAAAAAAAAAAAAAAAACAAGCTGTCCTTCCTGACCTCATTGAGCTTATGCTGTAGTGGGGAAAATTGCATATATATGGATAAGTAGAAGGGAAGGAGAGATACAGAGAGACAGAGAGAGAGAGACAGACACAGAGAGAGAGACAGACAGACAGAGACACACACACCGACAGACAGAAACAAAGAGTCAGAGAGAAGCAGAAACAAAGACACAGAGAAAGACAGAAAAATAAAAGCAGACAGGAAAAGAGAGAGGGAGAAGAACAAAGAGAGACAGAGACAAAGTAATTAAGTGGATTCAGTGAGAATACTAACAAAGAATTGGTATAAATCAGGAAATCCTTATGCAGGAGGTGACACCAACTGAGCCTTTAAATAAACATGGGATTTCAAGAGGTAGAGGTTCAGAGGTGAAGCATTCTGGGCATAAGGGTAACCAGTTTTTATTATTGTCTTTATCTCCTTCTACTGAACCCTTTCTTAGTAGATATGTCTTTTCATCTTAGAGGCATCCCTAGAATTTCCACTAGTTTGCCCTGAGGTTCTCATCTTCCACTTTGGATAAACAAAAGCTAATTTATAGCATCCTCTGCAAGTCCTCAAAAAAAATTCTTTGGGTGCTATATTTACAAGACATTTGCTAAAAGATTGGGAAATAACATTATTTATAAATATGATGGCATCTACAAACAAAGTGTTGGTGGCATCCTTAGTTGATAGTTCAAATGAAGTCCCATAGGTTTGGACTTCTTGAAGTAGTGATCAATGAGAGGAAAGAAAAACTAGAAAATATAACAACTGGGTTTCCTGCATTGTGTCAATATCAAGGAGAAGATAAAAAAGTAACTTATCAACAATTCAGGGATTTTTTTTCTTTGCCATAAGCAAAAACACTTTTTCTATGTCATAGAAAAAGGGGAGCTGAGGATAAAAGGCCACTGTGCACATAGTGCACATTTTCCAAGTCTAAATTTTTCCCCACCTGATAAGTCAAGTGTCAGTCAAGATAGAAAGAACCAGAGATAAAGGAAGTTGTCAGAAGTCTGGCAATACTCATTCGTTTTCACCAAAGTCCCCATCTACCCCCCTCTTTTAACTAACTTGCTTTCTTTTCTCTTTTTTAAGAAAAAGAAAACGAATTGTGTTTACATGTGCTGTCAAAAAAAGAAGACAGTATGAGGGGAGAACTTTGAGACTATTGATGAGGAGAAAAGGCTGTGAGATGCTTTCATGAGGAAAGAGGTATCAGAGAAAGCAGTCTGGTGGACACAGGACAGGAATAAAGACAGGCACATTTGGGCTCTAATTTTGCTCCTGTGCTGAATGATGGGGTCATATAGGGCAAACTGTGGAGCTGTCACTTGCTTTAATTAGATGTAAAGGAGACAACACTTGATTCCAGTTAAGATTGAAGCATGAAAGTTTGCAGAAGAGACCAGGTTACACATATTACCCCAGAAATAACTTAAAGAAATGCTTGATTGAAAAATAACAAAGAAATTTAAAGAAGAGTACCAGTTAGCTTTTTATCCAGCCAAAGACCATGTGAAGAAGACAGAGAAAAGATGAAAAGGCATTGTCCTGTCAGAAAAACCAGAATAAGATCAAATGAAAAGTCTGGAAATCCTGTATGATCATCTAGGCTAGAGGCTCCATGAAGTACAGGAACCCATAAAAGGGTTCCTTGGGACTTGGGAAGAACAGCAGCAGAAAGTGAGGTAAATTTGGGGAGGGAATAGTCAAAGACAAAGCAAACAATTACTTAAGAGGGTGGATCACGAGCAGGAATTTCAAAAAGAAAGTTCAAAAATCAGAATGTGGTAAAGGAGGCTAGAAAAGGAGTAGTTAGTAGAAGAAGATTCTTTCCATTATAAATCATTAGCTTTGATCAAATTCATTCTGTTTGGACACCAGCTTATTTTTTGTAAAGGGAGGAAAGGGCAAAGAAAGAAAAAAAATAAGGTGACATGATGGAAAAAAATGCACACTTCACAGTCATAACTGTGAGTAGGAGTGAGATGGACTTATTAATAAAATGTAAAAGGATGATAAATAAGAAAGGAAACTCCAACAGTACATTATTTTATAGAAATACATGAAGCAGAAAAATTCACAAAAAGGAAAAAAAAAGAAATCTGGGGCAGAATTTAATAGTTTCAAACGAACTAGGAAACAAAAAAGCAGGAATACTAGCCATGATCCTATGTAGGACAACAGTAGAAATAGATATAATTAAAAGGGATTTAACACAGAAAAAATATTACACTTAAAGGTACCATGGACAAATCATACTATCAATAATAAATGTATATACACAGAATGATATAGAATCTAAATATTTAAAGAAAAGTTTGAATGACTCCTATAGAGAAATAGTGGGGGGAAAGTTACATAGTTGGGCAACTCAGAAAAACAGACAAATCTAACAATAAAATAAGGAAGAAGTATTTGAATAGAACTTCTGAAAACTTAGATATGAGAAATCTCTGTGGGATACTGAATGGAAATAGAAAAAAATATATATTTTTCAGTTGTGCATGTATTTTTGCCCCCCCAATACCTTTATGCTTAAACTAATAACCATACCAAAAATTTTAAGCAATATAAGATAGTTGGGGGAAAAAAGAATTCATACACAGAAAGATGCTAAATAACTTAATCCTAATAAACTGTTTGTAAATGAACAAATCATAGAAACAATAGTAATTATATTAAAAGAAAACATTATACTAAATTTTTAGTGGTCCTTAGAGGGGAAAATATTATCTAATTGCTTTCACCTACAAAAGAAGGAAAGAAAAATCAATGAATTGAGCATGCAACTGAAAATAAGAAAAGCAGTAAATCAAATAACGCTAACTAAATATTAAAAAAAAGAACTAGAAAATCAAAGAAGATATTAGCAAAATTGAAAGCAAACAAAACAGCAAAAACCATTGAATGAGTAAATAAAAATAGGAGCTTTACAAAAAAAATTGGGGAAATATAGTTGGCTAATTTAATTTTTAAAAAGAGAAATACCAAATTATTAATATAGAAAGTAAAACAAAAATAAAATTTACAACAAATTAAGAGAAAGTAAAGTATTAGAAAGTATTTTGCTCAATTATACAATAAAAATAATACTTCAGTTAAAATGAGTTGTTTACAAAAGATAAAATAACAAAGATAACAGAACAAGAAATGGAGAATTTAAAAAAAAAAAACAATACCGGAAAAAAAAAAAAGAAAACAACACAATGTATAGATGAACTCCCAAAGAAAAAGGCCCTGGATTAGATGGATTAATAAGTAAATTCACTCAAATATTCAAAGAAAAATTAAATCCAACATTACATAAAGTGTAACAACAAAAAAGAAAAAGTTTTAGGAAATTATTGCAATGATACACATATGGCATTAATAACTAAACCAAGGAAGGACAAAGAAGAGAACGAAATCCAAACTATATCTCAAATGAATATGTTAAAAAATATTTAATAAAATATTAATAATGAGGCCATAGAAACACATTTAAAAGATTATATACTGTGACCATGTTGGATTTGTATCACAGTGCAGTATATGTTTAATATTAGAAAGCTATAGACATGTTAAATCATATTAATAACAAAATAAAATACACAATTATATTACTAGATGAAGACAGCATTATAAAATATATTACAATTTCTTAAGATTGTTATGAAGCATTAATAAACCTGTTTCTTTTCTTATGGGCGACAAATAGTATCATCAGTCTCATATAAATGCTTCTATCTTTATCTATCTATCTTTCTATCTACCTATCTACCCATTTATCTATCTATACCTATTAGATAAAGATCATAAAATTTTAATTGCCCTCCCAACAACCATTTGCTGAAACAAGAAAAAAACAAAAACAAAAACAAAGTTGCAATCAGTTTTACTTTATCAAAGTGACGTTTTATCCCAAACATAAAATTAATTCTTATTATTATCATTCTCTTCCTCCTTCCTCCCTCCCTACATTCCTTTGTTCCTTCCTTCCTTCCTTCCTTCCTTCCTTCCTTCCTTCCTTCCTTCCTTCCTTCCTTCTTCTCTTCTTCCCTTCCCCTCTCTCCCTCTTTGCATTCCTTCTTCCCTTCTTCCTTCCTTTCTTCCTTCTTTTCTTTCTTTTCTAGTCTTTTCAGTTTGGTGTAGAAAATGAGAGAATGACATTTTTTATTAGAGAATGGATCAAAGAATCCTAGATATAGAGACAGAAGAGCCTTTAAAGGCTATCTATTCCAAGCTCTGTTACATAAGTTTAGAGAGGAAAAAACTGAGGAAAAGGGAAGTCAAGTGACTTCCCAAGTTTACCTATATAGCAAGACTTAGGAAGGCCCTACAATTCCTGAGCTCTTTCCACTATGCCATGTTTATCTTTGTCTTTGTCTTTCTTTTCCTCCTCCATCTTCTAGTTTCTTCTCTTTCTCCTATCTTTACTAATTCTCTCAAAAAAAATAGACTAAAATTCCTAACACATGGTGTTTTTCAGGAATTAGAGGTTCAGGAGGACAAGTCTATCTGTTTTATTTATTTTTTATTCTAAACTTAGCAAATAGCAACAAAAGTGAATTTTTTCATGTTGAAGAACATAAAAAAAGAATTGTATCAAGTCGTGAATCTCATCATGTATAGCTTATTTCCAAAGCTCTCTCACTTTTCTATGATGCTTTCTGAAATTCCCCATATTTAAAATTATCATCGTTAATTCTTCTTCTTTTCTTCTTCCTCCTACTCTTCCTCTCCTTTTATTCCTCCTCCTCTTTCTCCTTTTTTTCTCCATCTCTTTCTCCTCCTCCTTCTCCTCCTTTTTCTCATTATATACCTCTTCTTCCAAATTTTCCCTTACTATACCAAATCTTTTCTTGTAAAAAATAAAACTAGTTTTATCTATCAGATCTTTGGAGAAGGGAGGAATTAATTGATTGATTGCTGAGGCGATTGGGGTTAAGTGACTTATCTAGGGTCACATAGCTAGGAAGTGTTAAGGTCAAATTTGAACTCAGGTCCTCCTGACTTCAGGGCTAGTGCTTGATCCACTGCACCACCTAGCTGTCCCTGAAGGAAGGAATTTATGGCTAAAGAAGAACTAGAGAATATTATGAAAGGCAAAATGGACAACTTTTATTACATTAAATTTTAAAAATTGCCCAAACAAAATCAACAGAAACAAGATTAAAAGGGAAATACAAAGCTGGGAAAAATCTTTCAGCCAATGTTTCTGCTAAAGGTCTCATTTCTAAAATATACATAACTATGTCAAAATTATAAGAATACAAGTCATTCCCCAATTGATAAGTGATCAAAAGATATGAATAGATAATTTTCAGATGACAAAATTAAAGCAACCTATAGTTATATGAAGAAATACTCTAAATCACTATTGATTAGAGAAATGCAAATTAAAATAACTCTGAGGTACTACCTCACATGTCTTGATTGTATAAGATGACAGACAAATTTAATGATAAATGTTGGAGGAAATGTGGGAAAACTGGAACACCAATGCATTGTTGTGAAATGATCCAACCATTCTGGAGAGCAAGTTGGAACTATGCCCAAAGGGCAATAAAACTGCATACTCTTTCATCCTACAGTGCCATTACTGGGTCTGTATCCCAAGGAAATCATAAAGAAGGGAAAAGGACCCACATGTGCAAAAATGTTTGTAGCAGATCTTTTTGTGGTAGCAAAGAATTGGAAAATGAGTAGATGCCCATTAACTGGAAAATAGTTAAACAAGTTGTGGTACATGAAGGTAATAAAATATTATTGTTCTATAAAAAATGATGAACAAGCGGATTTTAGAAAGGTCTGGAAACTCTATAGGAACTGATGCTGAGTGAAACAAGCAAAACTAGAAATACATTTTACACAATAACAGCAAGAATGTGCAATGATCAACTATGAAAGACATGGTTCTTCTCAGTGTTTTGGTGATCCAAAGCAATCCCAATAGACTTTGGACAGAAATTACCATCTGCAGCCAGAAAGAAAAATAAGGAGACTGTTGTAAATTAGCACAGGCTATGTTCACTTCATTTTTTTATTGTTTTTTTTTAAATCTCTCCTATGGTTTTTCCCTATTGCTCTGATTTTTCTCTCCCAACATGATTCATAAAGCAATGTGTATTAAAAAAAACTAGTTATGCAAAACAAATTCAAATTGTTCATGTCTGAAAATATATTTCTCTTTCTTCATCTCTAGTCCAATAACTCTCCATGAAGCGAAGAGAAGCATGATTCTCTTAGAATCTCTGGAGTCTCTGGAGTCATGATTGGTCATTGCATTGATCAAAGTTCTTAAGATCTTAAAATAATTTTCTTTTTAGTTACTATATGGACTATTTTCTTGGTTTTGCTCACCTCACTATGCATCAGTTCTTGAAAGTCCCAACAGTTTTTTTAATCTGTTATTTCATCATTGTTTATAGTATAATATTCTATTCCATTCATATACCATGTTATTTTCAGTCATATCCTAATGAAGAGGCACTGCTACTACTTCTAGTTCTTTGTTACAAAAAAAGTGCTGCCATGAAAAATCTTCTTTATATGTGTCTTTTGTCTCTTTGATCTCTTTGGAAGGACTTATATAAGAAAACTGTTACTGGCTCGAACGGTAGGCAGAATATGTGACCATTTGAGTAGTTATAAATTATTTTCTAAACTGGTTGGACCAATATTGCAGTTCTGTCAACTATGTGTCATTATCCCTGCCTACCCAAATTCCTCTAACAATCTTTTTCTTTAATCAATTTTACAAAAAATGATGGCTGCAAAGTGGAACATCACTTTAAAAATTAGATTTTTCTTATTATTAATGCCATTTTCCTATATGACTATTTTTCTACACTTGACTGTTTTCCTTTTAATTTTAACTTCATTGATTTTTGTGCAAAAGCTTTTCAATTTTATGTAATCAAAAATGTCTATTATCACCTATGATACTTTTGATTCCTTCCTTTGTCAATTACCTTATACCTATCCACCATTGTAGATGATTACTCCTCCCTTTTTCCTCTAATTTGTTTGTGACACAATCTTTTATATTTAGGATATGTATTCATTTGATGTTTATTGAGATTTTTGTATGAGTGGTTAACTGAAACTTAATTTCTACCAAACTGCTTTCTCATTTGCCAAGAAGTTTTTGTTAAATAGTCAATCTATATCCCAATAGCTGAGTTCCTTAATCTTATCAAGCACTGGGCTACTATATTTACTGGGTTATGACTATTGTGTTCCTAATTTGTACATATGATTAATTTTTCTGTTGTTTTAACCAGTACCAAACAATTTGATAATTACTCCTTTGAAAGAGAATTGAGATCTGATAATGATCAACCTCTTCCTTTCCTACTTTGGTTCATTGTTTCCTTTCAGATTCTTGACCTTTTGTTGCTCCAGGTAAATTTTGTTATTAGTAGTGTATGTGTATATCTATATCTATATCTATATCTATATCTATATCTATATCTATAT
>JAJPUD010002256.1:160484-278515 GCA_023553655.1 Myrmecobius fasciatus
TATATCTATATCTATATCTATATCTATATCTATATCTATATCTATATCTATATCTATATCTATATCCATATCCATATCTATATCTATATCTATATCTATATCTATCTATCTCTCTCTGACATTATGTTACATTGGCTAAACTTAATATTGAGCCAAAAATAAATCTCTTGTCACTTAACTTGTCTTTCTATAAGATATTTTGCACTTATGTTCAGGCAATTGCTGTATAAATGGACTCCAGATACTTTTTATATACTGTAGTTATGTTGAATATTTTATTTTCTTCTACCTCTTCCTGCTATATTTACATTCTAGTTGTAGAAAAGACAGCGCACATAAAACAACTGAAAAGTGGGAGGGAAGTAGAAATGGGTTATGTGGTACCATAGGCTAATAGTGGTTTGAAGAGAATCTGACAACCCGTTTGAGTTTCTTAAGTGGAACTCATCAACTGGAAATAAAGAATACAGGAATGGAGGTATTGCCAGAGGGAGAAGAGACTATTGGGGCAGAGTAAAGGTTATCTGAGGCATTATGAACAGGACCGGGTTTGAAGAGAAGTCTAGATTTTTTCCTGACATCATGTCCTGGCCACAGAGTCTTGTCATATGTCTTGAACATCTTGCTTCAAAGAGCCCAGAGTATTGTTTTGTTGGTGACAATGAAAACAGGCCAGGAATAAGGAATCTTACAGCATGATAGTGCTTTAGTTCTACAAAACTACCCTGGGCAAACCCCAACCCCAAACCACTGCAGCATACACAAACAAAAGAACTTAAAAATAACAAAACACTTAACATTGTACCAGAGTGTCCTCTGGCAAACATAACATCTGTCCTTCTCATGCTTCCCAGTCACACTCCTATTCCAGGAGGCAATGTGGCTTATAAATGGAAGAGTTAAGGAAGCTGGATTCAAATCTAAAAAAAGGATGTACTTTTGTTTTGTTTTTTTGTTTTTGTGAAGCAATTGGGATTAAGTGACTTGCCCAGGATAGCACAGCTAGGAAGTGTTAAGTGTCTGAGGTTGGATTTAAACTCAGGTCCCCAGGGCTGGTACTTTATCCACTGCACCCATTTAGCTACCCCAATGTATCCACTTTTTAACAGATTTTTTTATTTGATCTATCATATGAAAGTATGAGGGGGGGAAGTATAAAAAAATAAGAAAAAAGTAAAAGTATTAAAAAAGTAAAAATATCATGTGAATCTTAGGTAAGTCTCCCTATAAATTCCTTACAATATGACTTTTCCTTCAACATTCTACAGAAAATATCCTCTCCGATCATTAATGACACATTCATAATCATATCCAGTTACCTCATTCTCTCTGTTCTCAGTCTGGTGCTTAGCACATGTATGATCTTAGCAAAATCATTTCATCTTTCTGGACCTCAACTTTCTCATTTATAAAGTGAAACGGTTGTATTAGATGACCTCTTCTTTCTCTAAGTTTATGATGCTATGGATCAGGAAAAATATTTTCTAGGTCACTTCTACATTAGTGTACCAGTGTACATAGAAGTATGAAATGATTCCATATATTAGTTTTGATATCCAAAGAGGAATTTGTTCCTTCCCTTTTACATCCCTGATGACTTGTCAGGAAGTATACCTATAACAACTGAAATTCATATTTGCCATAAAGTTTTAAGTTTCACAAAGCTCTATACTCAGAAAAAAACCAGAGAAGACAGGAAGCATGAGTCTTATGTCTACTCTGCTGATGGGATTCTGAGAATTAAAATTATTTGTCTCTGATCACAGACTCCTAAGTGTTTACAGTGGTATTCAAATCTTGATTCTAAATACCATGCTTGATCCACTCTGCTATATTACTTCTTTCCAAAAAGTTTATCTCAAATGAACCTGAATAAATATCTGCTTACAATTGTGGTAGGGATTGCTCCATCACTGGTCAACATGACCATTCCATATCAGTCTATCTGTCTTGTAGACTTTATATGGCAGTCCTCAAAACTCAATCCCAGTGGCTTTAACCCATTTATCCAACACTACAACTCCTAGAAAAGATCAACTCTTGTGGTTATTATGAGTGGAGTAAGTACAGTTAAAAAAGCAATGAAACTATGTGAATGCTTGCCTTGTGAGGATAGAGAGGGTAGACACAAATTTAGTCATTACAAATTCAACAAGGAAACAAGGTAGACACAAGTTTGGTTAATAGTAATACCATAAGGAAACAATTTCCAATTTCCAGGAAAAAAAGTATAAGAAAAGTAAGAGAAAGTAAAAATGTTTTTTTAAAAAAAGAAAAATGTAAGATGATTGTTAGATAAGTCTTGGTCACTCTCACTACAAATTCCTTACAATCTGGCTTCCTCTCCCAACATTCTACAGAAAATATTCTCTCCATGATCACTAATGACATCTTAATCATCACATCCAATAACCTCATTCTCTCTGAGAAAATTATGTTAAATATAACACAGTAAACTGGGTGATGAAACATTTGATAAGTTCTGTTGGCCTATGTTCTCCAATAATCTTCCTTAGGCCATCTGTATTAATCTAGACTATACTTTCAGCCTGACAATCCATTCACAGGGTGATGAGAAATGATGACAATTTTGATAAGGGCCCTATTTGAAAATCTCTTGTCATCATAGGCAAGTGGAAAGCCATTATTTATCCCATCAAAAATAATGTTGGAGGATCTTTGTATTTAAAATAACTAGTATAGAGTTGTGATTTTTGCAATAGAAGTTTGGAATTAGACTAATACCACTTCAAACCATTTTCAGAAATATACTTCAGAAAAGTTCTCCCTTAAATTAGTTCTACAAAATCAATATATTCTTGACCAGAACATCCTGGTCAAATTTCATGGAGCCATTGGCCAGTGATGCCAAATAGTCTAATAGATGCTATAGTTATCTGTAGTCTTTTAAATATCACAATCAATTCTAAGTTATCACACAATTCTTAAAATCATTTTGTTCAAGTGAATTACTATAATCTTAATTACAATAGACATATTGTATCTAATATTATGGTTAAGATAATGTGATGAATGCCTTATGGAATAATGATGAGATTTCTCTCCTATTTTATGTTTAGATAATTCATACTGATGTTTTCTCAAAGACTTCTATGACATTCTACTGCTCATACCCTCTACACCTAACCCAAAACCCAAACCAACCTGTTTTCTTAAGCTATTAGTCATGTTTGTTTTTTTGTTAAGTATGTCAGAAAAGTTTTACATAAAACTGACAAAACTATATAATAAGGCAGATAGTATAGGACACAACATTTATGAATTCATTTTTAAGATTATAGGCATCTTTGTGAAAAAGTCCTGGTCATAAGATCAATAGAAGATAAATTTGGGGAAAGGCTTAATAACATCTTAATTTTTTTAGGCTGAGTAGGTGACTGAATAAGAAAAATGTGCAATCAGAACTTTTAATGGACAGTACCGTCCTTTCACTTGTTAGGAAATTCTGTGAGTAATAGAAATTTCAAATTGTTGGTGTTAATTTCAGAATAATCCTCAAGTAATGATAATTTTTTTTTAGCATTAGTAGTAACATAACCAGCAACTAACTGCTGGAAAGCTCAGGCAAGTTCAAATTTCACCAATATCTTGTTTTCAATAAGAACAGCTAGCCATTGATTGTCTACTGGCTCTGGATATAGGTATTATTTCTCCTCTCACCTATTGCTCCACCCATTTGGACCTATAATTCCATGCCACATTAAGGGGCAATAAATACTTCTATTAATTCATATCAGTAACTTTTACTCTTAGAGTACATTCTTAAGAGTTGCCTCTGGCACTGAGTGGTTAAGTGACCTTACCCAATCTCACATAACTAGTATATGTCAAAGCAAGATTTAAACCTAGGTTTTCTGGAGGATTCAAGAGTACTTTGCTGTGCTGCCTCCCTGGGTACTACGTGACTTATTAATGTTGTATATTTAGAAAGCCTCATCTTATCTTTAGGATTTAACTGGTATGCCAAGTGTATGTATAGGTCAGCATTTTTCCACTCAGACCTCACAATAGCCTCATCTTCAGTTTTCTAAAAACAATTATCATATGATACTGTGTAGTCTGTTTTGAAGTCTTATTTCCCTTTCATCTTGAGAGGTATTTAAGGTAACAATCATGTCTTATCTAAACTTTACACCTAGGACAATGCTCTGCTCTGTTGTTGTTATTGTTAAATAAATTATATTTGAGGATATTTTTTCAGTGAGTACATAAGCTTATCTTTATCTCTTCTAGCCTCAAGAATATATTTTTAATTAAGGTGTTATAATCACTGAATCCAAATGAAATGATATTACCTCTTCCTTCTAATATCCTAATTCCTTGACAATAACCTGGAAAATGTGTCACTAATCTGCGCTGATTCTGAGTTAGCTAATAGATAACAGTAGAGATTATATGTAGGGATCCTTAGTGGAGGCCAGTGGTCCTGCTAGAAAGAACAGTCTTCATATTACTATATATTTCCTGCCCTCTGTGACCATCACTCTTCTTCCACATCTTTAGAGACAGCCTTTGAATCCTCATCAAAAACAGATGCTCCAGCTTGTATATTCTTTCAATAGTTAGCCCCTTTTTAGTCTCCTTAGCTGCCATCAAGCATTCAGTGTCCAGCCAAAATCCTTGCCACAGCCTCCTAGACTAGTCTCAGTATTGAATACCACATGGTTCTCTCTGACATTTACCAGGCATGTCCTTCAATATCACACTTAGTAGTATTATTATTAACATGAGTTTTTTTCTTATTTTATTTGTAAATAATTATAATATTCTTAGTTTATCAAAATTTGATTTCACTTAATGAAATCAAATTTTGTTTTTTTCGAATTTTATCATTGTGACAATTTCATTCTGCTATGCCATCTACTAAGGTATAGAAAGGTCACAATTTCCATTGGTGAAAGGATTCCTTCTATGGATTCTTAAAGTTAGAAGCATGCAATCAAAACAATTTTAAAAATATTTTCCAGATGCAGTTTTTTTTTTAAATTTGCTATTTCCTTTCTTTATCCATTTTTTCCAAAATAGGGAAGTATTAATGGGTCATTTGATAATTAAATCTTAAAATAGTGTTTTAAATCTTAAAAACAACTTAACAAACAAAACAATGAAACATCTTCTATTTTCCCCAAAGTGTTGCAATCTTTAATTTGTTCAGCGTGAAATTATGATTATTTCATAGGTTTATTTTAATAAAAAAATTATTGCACGCTGCAAGGAACGGCTCCAAAAATTTTGTTGCTTATAAGGCACCAAAGACCTTCATCTTCACAGTTAATAGTATTAATGCTTTGGACATTAACTCCTAGTGATGTAAGTCACTTCCTTCCCAAGATACTTTTGCAACACTCCCATGAAATAAAAAGGGGAAATTTCTCCCATAAAGATGTTATTACACATTTGCAACAGAACCATATGTAATATTGATAATTTTGGAAGTTCAGCAAGAAAAGTTCAGCAGTCATCTTGTTCTCAAAGCCTCCGTAGGAAAGTACATCTATGTATGCAACTATGCAATTGTCCTCACAAATTGCCTACAAGGCAAAGCAGAAGTCAACTCTTGTAACAAAGTAGTGACTCACAAAGATGGTTATCTTTTTCTAAAAAGGTCCACTTAGTAGATGGGAACTTACTTCTAGGGCAGTTCCAGTTCTTCATTAGGATGGATATTGTTTTTATTTTAAAATTTATGCTAATTCTTTTTAATTTTTATTTTTGGTTCCAAATTCTCTCCTTTTCTCACTACTCTCTGACCCATCGATAAAGCTAGCAATACAATGTCTGTATGCATGAGAAATCATGCAAAATACATTTTCATATTAGTTATATTGTATTTTTTTTAAGTGAAAGAATATGCTTCAATTTTCAGTTAAAGTTCATCTGTTCTCCATCTGGAAATGGATAACATTTTTTCATTATGAGTTCTTTGGATCATTTTATTGATGTGAATAGCTAACTCTTTCACAGTTGATTATCATTACAATATTGCTTACTGTATACAATGTTTTCCTAGTTCTGCTGCCTTCATTTTGTATCAGCTTATATCAGACTACCCATATTATTCTGAAACTATCTCCTTCATTATTTATTACAGCACAATAATATTCTATCTCATTCGTAGGGATCAACATAAATGCCAAATTGGGTTCATTCAAGAAATGCCATTCATCCTCATCATGAGAGAGAATTATGAAGATAATCATAATATTTTCACCTTTTTGTTGTTATTGTTTGCTTGGTTTTTTTTTCTCATGTTTTTCCCCCTTTGATCTAATTTTTCTTGTGTAGCATGACAAACATGGAAAAATGTTTAGAATTATACATGTTTAGTTATGCAAATAAAAAATTAAAAATTAAAAAAGAAGTCCTGCAATAGATGAACAGTGAAGAAAACAAACAAATACATATTCATCCTCATGTATGAATCAAGTTATCTAATACTTTGTAGTATGGCAGATAGTTTTGGGAACAGGAAAGAGGGATTAAGACAAAGACTTGAAGGCATGCTAGTAGAGAAACTTGAAGAGAGTTTTGGAGCAATTCCAAATATTGAGAGCACTTACAAAGGAATAACTGAAATCGGAAGATTTCCAGCTATAACCCTTAAGTTTTCCACAATTTTGTGAAAGATTTATCTGAAGCTGAAATATCCTAATCTGACCTATTTTGAGGATGTGGGAAGTAGTTAGGGAGAATTGAAAGGAGATAGTCTACCAAATTGTGCCTATCTTTTGATCCAACAGTATCTCTACTGGACCTTCATCTCAGAAAAGATCAGAAAAAAAGTGGAAAGGACCCACATGTGCAAAAATGTTTGTAGCAGCCCTTTTTGTAGTGGCAAGAAACTGGAAACTGAGTAGATACCAATCAATTGAAGAATGGCTGAATAATTTATGGTATATGAATGTTATGGAATATTATTGTTTTGTAAGAAACAACCAACAAGATGATTTCAGAAAGGTCTAGAGAGACTTACATGAATAGATGCTAAGTGAAGGGAGTAGAACTAAAAGAATATTGTACACAGCAACAAGATTATACAAGATCAATTCTAATGGACATAGCTTTTTATAATAGTGAGGTGATTCAGGACACTTCCAATGGTCTTGTGATGGAAAGAGTCATCTGCACTCAAAGAGAGGATGGTGGGGACTGAATGTGGATCAAAACATAGTATTTTCATTTTTTGTTGTTATTTGTTGCATATTGTTTTCTTTCTCATTTTTTTCCTTTTTTGATCTGTTTTTTCTTTTGCAGTATGATAATTGTGGAAATATGTATAAGAAAAATTGCACATATTTAACATATATTGAATTACTTGCAGTCTAGGGAAGGGGGTAAGGGGAAGATTGGGAGAAAAAATTTTGGAACACAAAGTTTTGCAGGGATGAATGTTGAATACTATCTATGCATATATTTTGAAAATAAAAAAAAAGCTTTAAAAAAAGAATTATACATGTTTAAGCTATATTGGGTTGCTTGTTTTTTTGGGGGGGGCAATGAGAAGAGAGAGAGAGAGAAATGTAAGCAAGGTTTTGCAAAGGTGAATATCAAAACTTGACTCTTCAACAATGTGGTGATTCAAAGCACTTTCAATAGATTTGTGATGAAAAGTGTCATCTGCATCTAGAAAGAGAACTATGGAGACAATATGGATCAAAGTATTTTCAGCTTTTGACTGTTGTTGCTGTTTGTTTCTTTTATTTTTCTTTCTCATGTTTTCCTTCCTTTGATCAGATTTTTCTTGCTTAGCATGTTTATAAGAATTGCACATGTTTAACCTATATCAGATTGCTGGCTATCTTGGGCGGAGGGAGTGACAAAAATTTGGAACACAAGGTTTTGCAAAGGTGAATGTTAAAAACTATCTTTGCTTTTATTTGGAAAAATAAAATACTATTAAGAAAAAAAAAGAAGTGCCATTGATGGGCTTTATCATGAAACACATCCCCCCACCATAGTGATCTTTCAATATGCAGTTATGGACATTTCTCAAATCACAATTTCAAGTAAAAATAGTTACTTTACTTTACAAAATCAGCAACAATGCCCTCAATAGATTCTTGTTTTGATATATGTCATTATCAGCAAGAGAAATATGATCTTTGACATCAGTAAATAAGCAGAAACAGAGATAAACATCCAAGACATTTCTCCATTTCTTGTAAACTTCACTGGATAAATCCCACCCTAATCACACTGCTGTCATATCCTCTAGAATTCAAAAAGGCATTTATTCACAATGTTTCCCAAAAATAAAGCATCCTAGCTCAGAGGGGAATAAGACTGGCAGAATTAAGAAAAACACATCTCAGTTATTTTCATGATGTGATGGAACAATACTAGGATGAGAGGAAATAGATTTAGATTCTAGTATTGGCTCTATCATCAACCAACTGTGCAGATCATTTCACCTCTGCACATTTAGGTTTCTCATAGAGTCAACTAGGCCATGAAGTGGATAGATTGCTAGGCCTGGAGTCAGAAAGAACTGCATTCAAACCTGTCCTCAGATACTTCCTAGTTCTGTTATCCTAAGCAAATCACTTAACCTCTATTTTCCTCAGCTGCAAAATTGAGATAATTATACCACCTTACCTCAAAATTGTTGTGAGGACCAAATGAGATAATACTTCTTAAGGTCCTTAACAATGCCTGGCACATAGCAGTCACTTATTAAATTCTTATTCTTAATATTGAGGGGAAAAAGCTTATTCTTTCCCCTCTCTTTATAGTAAAACAATACTAAAAATAGAAAAGATGTCTGTAGGTGGGTGAATAGATGAACAAATTGTCATATATGAATATAAGGATCATGATTATATTGCAAGAAATGGAACTTGAAAAATTCAGAGAGATTTAGAAAAACTTATATGAACTGAAACTGAGCAAAGTGAGCAGAACCAAGAGAACAATTCACAAAATAACCATGAAAAACTCCATTGAAAGACAGCACATTGATCCAGGTAATTACTAATCTTAATTCTGAAGCATTAAAGTTGAATTATACTTCCTTCTTTGGAGGACACATATAGAATGAAGCTTAATATATAATCTATTATTGTCCTTTAATATTCTTTCTTTCAAGGACTAGGGCTGGGAAGATTGGGATATGCAATGCAATTTTAAAGTACAATTAACAAAAATAAAAGAGATCAATTTTTTAAAAAAAGCCAAGACCAAGAGTCTGGATCATTGGGTTAAGTGTATATTCTTATGCTTCTTAGGTATATGGCCACCATCAAGAAAGTTAACTGAGCCTCAATAAGTTATCAACAAATGGGGATAATAATGACTTTGTAAATCTCAAAGTGTTCATAAATTATAAATTATTTCTATGAGGGCATAGTGCTCTCTGTCAGTTTCTAGTGAATGCTCTACAAATGGTTAATGATTTCGCTGGTGAACTCTGTCCTTCCGGTAGTAGCCTGTCTAAGATGTTAGAATGACAGAAGCTGCTCACACAACAAAAACCTCTTCCAAATAATCAATCAACAATTGACATGTGTTTACTGAGTGCCTACTATTTGTTCAACACTGAGCTATATGCAGGCGAGGATTTAAAAGAAGGATAAGATCCTCACCCTAAGTGGAGGAGAGAGAATTAACCTACATGTAACAATGAAAGAACAGTTAAATACTAAACCATGTAGTACTAATGGACAACTAAGTGCTACCACAGTTCAGAGAAGGACAATTGGTGTGGACTGGAATGATCTAGGAAACTTTCTTGGATGAAGTGGGGATTACTCTAGTCTTAAAGTATGAGTACAGTTTAGATTTGATTCAGCAATTCATCTAAAGTATATTAAGCACCTCCTGGGTATTGGGTCTCACTTTCCATTCATATAAAAATTAGTTGAAGGAACAAAGAAAGTTTAGAGAAAAGAAAACTTGAGGGGTGGTAATAATAAATATCTCTAAGTATTTGAAGACCTGTCCAATGGAAGAAGGATTAGATTTGTTATTTGTGGCTTTGTAGACCAGAAAAGAGAGAAAAGTATGTTCTCCAAAAAGGAAATGTTTGAAAAGTATAGGTCGTTGAAACTACAGTATGTTGTTCTTCATAGTAGATTTTTCCAAGGCAGAATAATTCAAATATTACAAAGGAAAATCTCTTTGAATTACTCTCTGCTTGGCTGGCATAATTCAGATTCCCAGATTAGGAGAATATAGTGAAAGATATAATCACATCACCAAGCAATTGTGCTCCTACTATGTGCCAAACATTATGTTAAGTGCTGGGGATACGAAGAAAGCAAAAGCAGCTTTTGTCTTTAGGAAGTTCAAATTCTAATGGAGGAGACAATATGCAATCAACTATATACAAGCAAGATATTATTGATAATAATCTCAGAGGGAAGGCACTATTATTAAGGGAGATCAGGAGACTTCTTGTGGAAGGTAAGTCTATTGCCTTGAAAAAAGACCATAGGTCTCTCCTATATCTCTAGGATTTTTTAGATATTCATGACCTATCTCAATTCCCACTTTCCCTTTTCAAAGACCAGCAGAAAGAAGGCCTTATATAGAGTCCATGCAAGTATTGGGATGTGATAACTCATCATCTCCATCACCCGCAACAGCTATTTACTAATTGGCTTTTATAGTATGACTGTCAGCTGAAGAACCCTATACCAGGTACTGAGCATATAAAATGGTGTAAGATACAGTCTGTGCCATTTGAAAGCATATGATCTAGCTAAGGAAAGGAATATGGATTGAAAAGAAAGCAATATAAAACAGCATATGGTCAGAAATTAAAGGCAGGCTTGATCTGTTATTATCAGCAGAACCAATCCATAGAAATAGTTGTCTCCTTACACACTATAATTTGAAGAGCGCCTAAAGATACCAAACAGTCTCAAATAACCCTTCCACTTGCCTACCATAGCTTTTCCTTCCCTTTCTTGCATACCTGAAATTCCCATGATTAGGAATAAGCCTTCTCCTTCACTCTCTGATCTCTTTGCCTTGAGCACTCCTATGATTCAAAAGATCAAATCTATGAAAATAACTCCTAGATCTATATTTCTATCTTTGGACTCACTTCTGTGCCCTAGTTCTCCATGTTTAACTGTCTCCTGTGCATTTCTCACTAGCACATCAAACTCACCAGACAAAAGACATCATCTTCTGAGATGGATGGAAAATCAGAAAAACCTAACTTTGAATACTATCTCTTACACTTCCTAGCTTTGTCAACTTGGGCAAAGCACTAAATCTCAGCCTTAGTTTCCATGTCCATAAAATGGAGCTAATAATAGCATCCACCAACAAGGCTTTTGTGAAGATTAAATGTCAGTATTTGGAAAAATGTTTTCCAAGTTTTAAAGTAAAATTGAAATATCACATGTCATCTGTAATAGTTAATAACTGTTATTTATGGTCACATTTCCAAAAAGAAATATTGTCAATCTAATCATTTAGATTTGAAACCTAAAAGTTACCTTTAAATCTTTTCTCTCCCTTACCTCTCAAATTCATTTACATAATTGCTTCTAAATTCTGTTGATTTGGCCTTGAAACTATTTATTGCATCTATTCCTTCCTCTTTACTTACCCATATGCCACTTTTTTAAAGATTCTCATTATTTCTTATCTAAGTGTAGATAATAAATAATAATGATATTAGTAATTTAAGGTTTATAGAGAGCTTTACAAATATTGGTCTCATTCTTTTATTCCATCATAATTATTATTATCTTTATTTTACAGATGAGGAAACTGAGAGATGGAGCTTAAGTGACTTGCCTAAGATCAAATAGCTAGTAAGTGTCTAAGTCTAGATTAAACTCAGGTCTTCCTGATTCAGGTGTATCATTTTATCCTTCTGAATTATTGTAATAGCCTTCTACCAGCTTTTTTCTTCTTCAATTTCACCCCAGTTGGAACCAATCCAAACTTTGTGTTCTGGATCTGTGATTTCATTAGTGTACAGAACAGTGAGGAAACTCCTGCTATCAATTCAGATCAGTAACTATTTTTCAATTTGCCATAGGAGTTGCCTTAGGCATCAAACAGTTAAGTGATTTGCTTAGGGTCCCATAAACAGTATGTATCTGAGGAATTATTTTAATCCAGGTGGTACGGATTCTGACACAGGATCTCTATCCACCACACTGCCTTACACACAGGAGGTATTTTAATAAATGTTAATCTAGTTGAAGAAGGGGTATTTTCCCCCCAAAAAAGTCACAATTAAAATGTGCTTCTTATTTTGGAAAGTAAAAATCCCTGTTAGTCTCCTGATATTTGCACAAGATTCCTAACTATTACTTTAGTTATCATATATTCTAATTCATCCCTTAGAAAGGGAATAGAACAGAGCTTGACCGTAAGAAAAAGAATTATAGGACAGATAATTTTCAGTGGAGGAAGAGAAGCCTGTAGAAGGAAATGAAAGGCACAATCATGGATAACAACAATAATAATGATGATAACAACAGCTAGCATTTATATAGCACTTATGTGACAGGCACTGTGGTAAGAGCTTTATAGTAACAATTGCTTTATTTGATCTTCACAACAACCCTGGGAAATGGGTGCTATTATTATCACCATTTTATGGATGAGGAAACTAAAGTAAACCTGATTTGAGTGGCTTTACCAAGGTTGCACAACTAACTAATATATGAGGCCTGATTTAAACTCAGGTTTTTCTAACTTCAGGCCTGAACCTAGTTACCCTTAAATGGTTGGGAAGCAAAATGAAATATCTACTCATCCTAGATGACTACTCTAAGTATATAGAATATTTACTTTTATTCTCCATTTATCACACTCTAGAACCATTGTACCTGCTCATTTGTAGCATGGGAAGAAGTGAGAACCTTCTTTGGGAATCTTCAGTCTCTTCAATTACATCCATTTGCCTCCTCTCTCTTTATAGTTAAGAAAAAGGAAGGGTGGTATAAAATTATCTGAGTAGGATTCACATCCTATGTGACCTATGAAGACTTCCATCTATCTATGCAAAGCCATTGCCTCAGATGTTTCCAGAAGATCTTCTGCAACCTCTTAGAGATCTTACTGTAGTTTATAACCTCAAATTGAAAATCAGAGCTCTACACATTTAAAAGGAATATAAGAGGTGGGTAAGAACTACAGACAAACTACAGCCATCTTTCTACTTTGCTTTGGGCTACTACTTTCACAGAAAAATGAAGATACTTGATGCCTTCATGAGCTTGACTAATAGGTAAGGACACTTCTTAAATACACCATGGTGAACTAAGCATCTCTCAGCCATTCTTCAAACCCTGTCTCTCTGGCAAAAAAACATCCTTCATTTTGCCAAGTGTAGCTTTCATTAAATTCTAAGCATGGATTTTTGAGGAAGTTTAAGTCATATGTTTATGATTCACGGACAATGAACTCATCCCCAAATTTTGGAACATCTTTTTTTTTTTGATGTCTTAAAAACAGCCTTCTGAATGTTTGCCATTTTAATTCCCAATGGTTTAAAATTACAAGTGTGTGGGCTTCATGTTGATTTCTAACCTAGAAAACATGTTATCATTTCTAGCCATTTCCCAAATATATGGAATTAATAAAATACTCTGCCCTATATGACAGTCACTGTTTCCATGATGCTATAGGATGCAAATCATACTGATAATCCCCAATTATATTAGGTTGTTTACTTTTCCCCACAAAACAGAATGGAGGAAAGACCTTTAAAAAAATTCTATTTGATGATGTTAAGTAGCCAACCAATAATTGATGGTTCTTGAATCACTGATAATTACTGCCATAAAGGACTTTAATTCAACATTCATCTGCCCTTTGTAGAAGGTATGTGGGGATTTCCCTGGTACTTTTTGTTCATTAAATCATATTTTATCTGCTATTAAAGCAGATTTGAAAATAGATAATGATAACATATCCACCTGCAACTTCACCTGCCCACCTGCTTTTGCACTAAAAATTGGGGCAGGTCCATTTTTGTTAACTGGTTTGACTTCCTCTCCCAACCCAATTCATCCCTAGCCTTAGTTTTCACTATTTTCACTCTCCCTACTTCATTTTTTGTCTCTTATAAAGAAATGATTCTCATTGAATGTGTGTGTGTATGTATGTATGTATGTTTGTATGTCCCTTAATGAAAATTTTATAATTCTTAGTCCTAAAAGTGAAATAAAAGAGATAAATGAGATTTTTTAAGGATATTCTGACCACAAGGTTAGAACTACATTATGAGTGATTAAAGTTCTAGCCTAGATGATTATTTTAGACATCTAGTCTCTTTCTTTTACTCTTCATTCATCCTGCTATACCAATATGAACCATTGCAGCTACTCGTTTATAGTATGGGGAAAAGTGAGAGCCTTCTTTGGGAATCTTTTGCTTCTTTAGTTACGTTAAGTTGGCCTCCTCTCTCTTTACAGTTAGGAAGAGGGGAGGTGATATAAAAGGACCTAAGAGTAGGGCTCATGTTCTTTGTGATCCATGAAGACCTCCATGTATCTGTGAAAAACTGTCTCCTCAGACCTTTCCAGGGGGTCATTTTGTGACCTCTTGGAGACCTTACAGTAGTCTGTGACCTCAAATTGGGAATCAGAGTTCTAGATTTGAAAGAAAAATAAGCTCTGGGGTACTGTCTTTCCTTTATAGTAAAGAATGTAGAAAATATCAAAGACTTAAAATCAAAAGGGGAACTGGCATCTGACTCTGGACATTTTTTTTCACTATTAATATATATCCGTTTTTTAAAATTGAACTTGACAAAACAGCTACTAATCACTGATTGTATATTTATTGGCATAGACACTTACATTTAGTTATTGGCCTTAAATTGTGAAGGATTTTCTTAAGTATTTTGATGAAAGTACAGAGATTAATTGGAGTAGTTAAACTGCAGAACAGGTCAGAAACTTTGGTAATCACAGCCAAGTTTTTTGGCGCTATTGATGGGATCAGAAACGGTTAAATGGACAGCCTTCTCTAACAACATGACACTGGGGAGCAGTTCCTGGGAGTAGGGGAGCAGAGAAAGATCTCCTGAGAAAAGGGATATTAGAGCGGAGTCCTGAAGGAAGCCAGGGTTTAATGTTTGTTGAAATAAATATAGGAATCTGAGAAAAGAAATACTTTGGACTATTTGGGGTGCTTATTTTGGAAAGATCTCTTTTTGAAGTTTTCTGTGAATCATAGCCTGGATTATAGGTGTATCTGGCCTGGCACTCTTATAGGAGTTAAGTCTTCTGTAAAGTCACTTGAAGTGGAGAGATCACCCCTGTCCTATGGTCAGGGCCCTCTCAGAGTTGGTCTTGAAGTGACCATGTGTTCTAATCTTCACCATGAGTCCTAATCTTGTTTTGTTGATGTGGGCATAGGAGACAAAGGCCTATTCCATCCTGTGAACTCTTCAGAATAAGGACAAACCAACTGGAACTTCTAGTCTACACTATTAAGAATTAGATGAAATACCTTCATACATTACCAAACAGATATTCTTAATGTGCTGCTAAAATTTAGGACAGTCCAGTTTCCAAGTCTAACCTTAGTGATCAGATTAAATATACATATTCCTGAGGGGTGCTTGAAAGAAAATTTCAATCTTCAGTGGAATACATTTTATTCTTCTCTAAAACCCTTGCCTCTCTTACTGTAAACATGGGTATGAATTGTAGCATTTCCCTCTTGGAGTCTGGCACTATTTGAAAGAAGGCTCAAATTGTTCACAACCCCAAAGCACTAGTGAGAGAATATTTCATTTGCGCTCCTCAGATTTGCTTATTGAATGTGACTAGGAAACCTTCTCCTAGCTTGTATAGAATTCTGCATTAGTTAAAACTGGTGGTCTTTGATCATTTGGTGCTAAAGTAGGCAAAGAAGGCCATGCCTTGTGTTTCTTGACATCTTGCAGTTATTTTTCCACCAATTTTTTAGGCAAGAGAGACTTCTAAACACATTTTGCCAAACACTTCTATTCATTTGTCAAATCATGTGTGATTTTTTTAGGAAATTTACTCCATATGTTTCTGTTTCATTTGCACTAGAATCATCAAAATAAGAACGCCAATTCACTGTGGGGGGTTCGGCGAGGAGGACCAGACTAGTATAAACATATGCTGGCCTGGGCGATGTTTGTAGAAGCCAGGGTGAGAGAAATTGTTCCCCCCCACACAGGTGCTACAGCTGTCCCTGTGGCAGGAGTGCTTGGATACCGTTTCTAGAAATAGCTCATTTCAATTCAATTCAATAAATATTAATGTTGTGGCCTCCTCCATGCCCATCATTGTAACAGGAGACTATGGTGAGAGAAAAAAAAAATAGTTTAAGGCTCCCCTCAAGGAGCTTGGGAATGGTCTCGAAAAATATCAGTGCCCTCACGAGACTCCATCTAGCTTCCTGTACCCCATTGCAGGATTGCATTTATGACAACAGCCTGATTTGGAAAGATTCAAATGTCATGCAAATGCAAATTGAGGATGAGGTGCAGGCCCTTCTGTCTCCTGAGGACAGTCAGCCGTTTTTCATATTCATGTGAATATTGGAATCTAGGAGGAGATAATAGAAGAATGTGCTGTGAACTGACCTGGCCCTAGCAGAGGCAGATGACAAAGTCATCTATGTTTACAAAGACCATATGTCCCTGATTTTCTGCAACAGTCTTGATGTCAAGAAGAGAAAATATACTTTTAATAAGGCTTTGCCAGAAGCTTATTCTTTGTCAAGAGTTCCTAATTGTGTAATTAGAAAATAAGGTCACTGTACCTGGAGTGTACAGTCTGAAGTCTCCTACAAGGCCACAGAGGCTCCAAAAGATCATTCCTGGTCTTTTGTAATGGCTAGAAATCCTTTCCATGGTCATCAATAGCTTTTTTGTATTATTCAGAGAAGGCCCAAGGTGGATAGTGTAAAGGGAGTATGCAAGTGTTGGAGACTTCATGTTAAGAAAGCTATTTTGAAAATATAAACTATTTAGAAAAAGGTGGGAGGGAGGGAGTTGAGAAGAAAAATACTTTTATTTCCATTGTATTAGTACAATATTCTAGAAAAGTATATGAAAAAGGCAAAATGATCACCTGGAAAAGACTGAACTTATCCCTGAGGGAATAAAAAATAGGACTGATAAGATTTAACAGAAGTGTAGGAGAGGGAAGGGCACTAAAGGCTGTTGAGTAGCAATGGCAACCACTAGAGGAAGCCAGGCCATTCACCTGGGAGAGCCCATCCATCCCAGGGTGGGAGTCTTAGGTACCTGGAAATAGCATATGATCACTGGGTCATGGTAAGTAGATCCTTGGTAATGGAGTAGTGAGAGTGAGAGTGAAAAGATGAACAAGGATTTAAAAACAGTACTTACTTTATAACTTTCTTAGCTAGGAGGATGGTGTGTTGGACTCCAGATCAGATGACTTTGGTTGGAATCCTATTTCAAACTCTAAAAGCTATGCATTTAATGTTCTTCTCCCTTGGTGCTCTCTTTTATAAAATGGGGACAACAACTGCACCTGCCTCACAGATAGGGTTGTTGTGACAATTAAATAATAATTATAAATATTCTGTGATGTTTAAGACCACTATGTAAAAGTTAGCTTTTGTTGTTGTTATTGTTATTTCCTTGAATTGACCTATCAATGTTAGACATAGTCGTTCCAAGGTGAAGGGAAAAACAAAGACTACACATTCTTCTGGTTAAGATGAATCATCCTTCTAAAACTTTCAAATTTTCCTTTTTTCTATAAACAGGTATTCCTACTTTGATATTATAGTAATAGTAAAATAATTTCAAAACTGAAGGATTTTAGATAGTTTAATATACTCTCAAACTTTACATGGATTAAAAATTTGGCAAAACACACATTTATTTCAGAAGAAATTTATTTTATTGTATTTTATTCACTTCCCTTTTCTGATCACCAGATTTGTGAAGCAGTGCCCAGAATTATGATTTCCTTGTTAAAATTATTTTTCTAATTCATCAATCTCTCAATTGTTTGTAATAAGCATGTCTACTTATTTTGGGTTAGATAATGATGGGATTTTCATCAAAATTCATTAGAAGCTACTTCTGAAAGGACATGCTTTTAAAATATTCAGATTTACACTTAATGTTTTATTAACTGTGTTTAGCTTATAATTATTTTTATAATGAAAAATTATCTGAACTGCACCAGCTGATGTTTTGAGGCTAGTAGTTCAAACAAAATCCAAAGAGATATTATGCAAGAAGGAATGTTTTTCAATCATCTGGGCGACAGAGTTGATATTTCAAATGATTAATCGGTCAGTACCTTCACTAGATAAACTTCATATAAGCCACAATTCCATTTTATATCAATGCATGCTTTCTTTTGGTGGGGATTAAAGAGTAAAATCTTCCAGAAGTTTAGAAGAACCAATATAGATACATAATTGAAATACTGATGAGCTGTGTTTGTTCAAAAACAAAATACTCTAATAAATCACTTCTGATGTCCATCAAGTGGCAGCTTTAATAGTTCAAAAATAAGTTTGTTTCCTTTTAGTGATTAGTTCTGATATAATTAGCAAGTGTTTGCCAGAACATTTTGTTGGTTGAATCTTGTAAAATGGCCAGTTGAATTTAGTTTGATTTTTTCTCCCCAAAATGCTTTCCTCAAGGAAAATATTTCATAGACAAAAGATGCATATTTGTTCTGTGAAAAATGATTCACCAAGTGGTTATTAAGTGCTTACTGCATTCAAAGCACTTGACTGTGGGCCCATAAAATAGAAAAATAAAACTATTTTTGGAGAAGTCTCTCATTTCACTGAAAGGGGGAATCTCTTTTAACCCATGCAGGGAGCAATAACCAGGAGGTCCTATACATTCATTTGGTGGCCTGCCTGAAGGAAGGAAAAAAAAAAGGAAAAAGTGAGCAGTGCAGAAAAAGTCTGGAAGGAAGGCTACTGAGAGTACAAAGGCTATAATTCTCCATCTTGAAACAAGGAAATAATTTCCTGTCTAAGAGAAAACTAGATTTCCCTCTGACTCCCTCTACTCAGGAGTCTGCTTTGTGGATTCTTTTGTTTTCTTCCTGGATTTAAAATTATATAAAAGTCAAGGGCAGATTCAACAGAAGAAGAGAAGGAGAGATGTAGGTCCCCTCAAGATCTCAGTATGACAAGGGCATATAAAAAACAGTGTCCTGTGGATGAAAGAATTACATTGAGCAAGGATTATTCAATAATTAAATATCTCTAGGTAGGATATAGTTGTGGCTGAGTGATTCTCCAGAGAGATTTAAGCATAAGCTTAGCTGCCCCTCCTTCTTTTTCTCCACTCCCCCCCAAATCAAGGAAGGATCAAAGAGAATGTTTGTATTCCAACCTTCAAATATTGTGGGTATTGTAACCTGATAGAGTGTTTTGTGATAGAATTGTACATGATATCCCTTAACATCTCATGAAGGAAATTTATTTCTTCATTTGTACAATCTTACTAGTACATTTTCACAAAAGTAACAATAGGATGGGAATTAAGTCAATAACATTTGCCCTCAATTGTGCCTGAGTATGATATATTTTTCAAATAAAATTTTCTTGGCAACTTCCTTTATCACTATATTTTTTTTCTCAAATTCAATTCTTGTCATTTGTCTTTTTTCTCTATATGTTTTTACATGATTCCATGTTTAAAAGTAACATAAAAATATGCAGGCATGCCAGAAGTAGCAGCTAAAAGGTTCAATGACTGAAAACTTTGTCCTAAAGTCTGTGTTTCAGGAAAAACATTAAACAATGAAAGTATCTGAAGTATATAGTTTGTCTTGCTGGAACTCACAGTACATCCCATAAAGTATAGGGATTCAGTATTCAGATTGTGTTTAGGCTGATCCATTCTTTTCTCATGAATAGTAATGAAAGCTCCATATTACCCTAAAAGTACACTAAACAGTGAACCCTGACTCTATATTTGCATGATAAGTGATCAAATGATTCCAAGATGATTTATGGGCATAAACAGTCATAAACTATAGGTTTTAAGGTTTTGAAACCAAATTATTATAATTTTAAGTCAAATTAATGATGGGATTATTGACATGAAAGTTTTCAGTGACTGCTATTTTTGTGTCTTTAACCCAGAGATTTTTAACTTGGGATTCATAAAAAATTTAAAATATATTTTGATAACTATTTTTCAATATAATTGCCTACCTTTGTAATCTTTTTTTGTGTGTTTTTTTGAAAACATTCAAAGAAGCAGTTCACAGACTTCATTGGACAACCAAAGGGGCTCCTATCAAAAATGTTAAGAGCCTTGGAGTCTAAGCCAATAATCTATTACTCTCCATGAATCGAAGAGAGTTTCTTCTAATGACATGGATAACTCATCCATACCCATCCTATGTCACTTTTGCCCATGTTGCTCATAAATGTGCCTCAGAACATCTATCCAGCAAGCTAGAGGTCTTCCTCATGTGCTTTTTACATTGGGTGAATATCAGTGGAATATGTGACCTATTCAATAGTTATTTCTTATTCTGGCTGTATGTTTCTTCTTCCCCTAGTAATTCATTCTTCCCATTACAAGCTTACATTACTTTTCCTACATATTTGCTTGTGCATTCTCTTCATACTAATTGTAGTTTTCTTGGTAAAACTTTGAAGATTTCTTTATTCAAATTCTTCAGATATATTTGACATCTTAAAGTAATATAGTATCAATAAAAGGATACTGATTTTTTAAAAAATTGGCTTCAGTGGGTTTTTTTGTTTGTTTTAAGAACCTTGGCCATAAACTGCACTGATTAGTTTGACTGGTTATGGTCATAAACCATCTTGGAACATTGACCACTTATCATATAGATATAGAGTCAGGGTTGAGGGTTCAGTGTACTTTTAGAGTAATGTGGATCTTTCTTCACTATTCATGAGAAGAGAATGGAACAGCCTAATAAAGTCTGACTATGGCTTTCATGTACAAGCAAGACAAAATGAGTTCATCAAATTAGGCATGCATTAGCATAAGGATTGGATCCTAAAGGGAAACTAATTTCTTGGAAGGGCTAGGAAGAACCAGGCAATGAAAATTCTTATTTGTTTTTCATTTTATCAGTGTTACCAAGAAAGTTTACCAACATATTTCCATATAAGTAGAGTCTAAAGGTGGTGATAATTAAATTCATCAGTCAGCCAGGCTCATAAATTCCTACATAAAGAATTCACACTTGAATTTTTTTTATAAAAGTTTTCTCATCTCTTTACTAAGCTGTTGTAATGGCTTTCATGAAAGGGAGAACTAAATTTGTTATGCGCTGTATTTAGTTCACTTCTTTTCATCAGTAATAGAATCAATGAACTGAAAAGGTATGACCTGATTAGGGTCCTTATAATATGATTTAGAATATGTATAACTTTAAAATTCTACGAAATGTTTGAGAAAGAATAGTAATATAGCGGCCTATTTTTAAAATTCAATATTTGAACAATAAGCATCTTTTAAAAAATGCTGTACTTTATATAATTCTGGAACTGTTATAAGAGCAAACTTTTTGAGGAAGCTATAGATTGTTTATGTGTTCTAGAAGTTACCTGGGAGAAAAAAAGTTGCTTATTTTTGGTGAACTTCCACTCTAAAAAAGTTATCTTTTTAGGAAAGAAAAGCAACAAAAAGTAAATATAACATCCGAAGGGGAAAAAAAGCCAGGTGATCTATGTGTCATTCACTAACTCAAATGCCATTTTCTCTCTGTCACAAAATTTAGAATAAGAGGAATCTTGGGGATTATCTAAATCAGTAGGGTTCAATTGAAAGAGAAACTGGACACTAAGTTATACATAAGCCATAAGTCTTGGCAGTAGTGGGGATAGAGGAATGGGAGTGTGGATAGGAATAGAATTTTAGAAAACTATGCATTACCCATTATATATACTGTATTGTATTTTTATTTATTTTGTTCAATATTCTTTAATGACAATTTATTCTGGTTCTGACTACAATGGGGAGTGTTGCTAGGCAGAGTCTGACACCTCTTGTGTATAATTTTGCAGATTAAGGAACCTGGCTTTAGGAGTAAAGGGATATTCCTAGGATCTCATGGTTAATAAGTAGCAAAACCAGGATTAAAACCTAGATTTTCTAATGTCAAACCCATTTTTGTTCTACTGTCTGAATATCATTCTAACATTTACAAGCTATTTGACCATGGTCCAGTCAAATTTTTTGAATGTCAGTTTCCTGTAAAGCAGGAATAGCAATCCTTTTATAACTTACCTTCTCACAACTTTGTGAAATCATTTTTAAAAAACTGTAAAGTACTATGCAAATATGAGTTATTATTACCATTAGCATCATCTTCACTCTAACTTGAAATGACCCTAGACTTTCCTGAACTCTCAGAGCAGTTTACATGTGTCATACAATTGAGAACTTATTACAAACTTTACTTATTTATAGTTTCTGATAGCTATTTGCACAAATATCTTATTTCCCTAATTAAACTGTAAATTCCTCATGGGCAGGGACCAACAATATAACTAAGTCTGTCTCTAAGATGTCTCAGAAATGCTTTGCATATATTAGGTGCTTAGGAAATAATTGTTAAGTGAATGAGAAAGGAAGAAGTCAGAAAAAATAATGAATCAGAAAATTTCAGAGTTGGAAGAGATTTCAGAAACCTTGTCTAATAATCCATACTCAAACAAGAATCTACTCTATTGAACACCAGACAAGTCATCATCCAGCTTTGTCTTGAAAATTTTCGGTGATGAGAGATAACAGCATAGGAGAAACAGCGCTTTGGAATTATTCTTCAGATGGATGAACATGAGCAAGATAGACTAATCACTTATTCCTTCTGAATATTATCTTGCTCATCTGAAAAGTAGAATTCCCTTAATACCTGTATTATTTACCTTATAGAGTTGTGACAAATGAGATAATTTGTGTAAAGTACTTTGCAAACCTTAAAGCAATACAAAAATCTCAGATATTATTACTTTATGAGGCAACCCACTGCATTTTTGGATAGCTTTGATCATTGGGATGTTTTCCCTTTAATCAAATCTAAATATGAGTCTTTATGACTTGAAGCCAAAATGAACAAGAATAATTCCTCTTTCATGTGATAGCCCTCCAATTGTAGAAGTCAGCAACCCTAAGTCTTCTCTTCTCCAGATTAACCGTCCCCATTTTTCTCAGTAAGGTGCTACATGGTCTGCTACTGAGAACCATTACCATTTACAGGAGGAGTGTTCTGGAAAAACTAGCACTTTTGTTGTAGGACTACTGAACCCTTTTCAGGACTGAACATCTATCTAGACAGGTGTCTACCTAATCCTAACCTATGGCTCCAAAACTCTAGTGCATGCAATGGCCACCCTCCCCCCTGCCCCTCAGTAAAACCATTGTGCAGATTGGGCTAACCCTTGTTGAGTATAATCAACAGGCTAGAAACCCACTGGTGAGTCAGAGGGATGCACAACTTAAGCACGTGAAGACTTCTCCAAGTAGAACAGGCAGATGAGAACAATTTGTTCCAATGGCCATGGAGGCAGAAGGAGCAGGTGCTTTGGAAAACTTAGAGTTTGGTTAGCCATCAAAGACACCAAGGTCATGCATTTCATCCTAGGCCAGTGCTGGTAGTCCTGGCTTTTGTTTCACCATTGGACTCGAAGAAAGAGTGAGACTGACAACTTTGCGCAACTCTGATTTATTTAAACCTAATTCTCACATAAATCAAGACATCACATGTCTTGGGTACTTGTTGAAACAAAGGATAAACAGCAATCCTTCTTAAAAGAAGAACTGAATATAGTCTTTTTGTCTAAAAGACAGGCTAACACTTATTTTCTGGGTACTTTGTATGACTTGAAGCCTAAGAGACAATTAGGTTTGGGTTTTTTTTTTTGAATGATTATATTTTAAAATTGCTTATTGTTTTTAGACACTTTATATATACTATCTCAATTGATTATCAGATACAAAGAAAGGTTGTGACTTGTTAACAGCCTATAGTTAGTGATAAAATCAAAAGTAGAACCCATTAATATAATCCAATGATTAAATGATCCAATGATCCAATGATCCAAAGTTAAAAAAATAGAGAAAAATAGGAAATAGGAGAAATCAGTCACTGAGTTCAACTTTGTCCTATTATAGCTGAGAAGACAGTGGCCCAGACATGAAAAATAACTGGCCCAAGGTTGTGTAAGTAAGACAGCTAAATTTTGCACCCAGGTTTCTGACAAATGGAATTTGATCTCAGTTCTTAATATCAATCCAAAATTCTTGCCAAAGACATGATGCTTCTAGAAATAAGAAATAACTTTCTGTCTTGGGTAGTTCAAATTCTGGGCCAAGGGTTATATATGCATTGAATCTTAAAAGAGAGACTAATTTCTAGTTCTTTTGCAATTTTGTGATGCCTAAGTTATTTTAAATTTTAGGCTGGGGTTCATATATTAGCTCTTTCCCACGGTAAAGAGGGAGACACACATGACAAATCTCAGTCATGGAATTTATAATAAATACAGATGTTATACCTTCTTATGCACAAACTAGTCTAATTCCATTAGGCAATTTATTATGCATACTTATAATAGTCATGAAATAATGTGAATACTCCAACTAAATTTGATCTCTTTTTTTTAATCTGGATATTTTCAAAATAATGCAATCCTTTGCGGGGTTGTTTTTTATTATGCTAACAAATGCTCCAAACCTTAAAAAAAATAATGTGAATCCATATGGCCATTAGCCCATTCTTCACAAGGAAAATTAATAGCAAACATGCCTATGTACAAAGATTGTGCAATGTTTGAGAAATCGTTTCACATGGAGGCATAGTTTAAGTTTTCAGTGAACGAAAGGAATTTATTTAAAATCCTGCCATAAAAAAATCCTCTTTAAAATAATGTCAAAGACCATCGCTCTCATTTAAAATGAATTTCTTCTAACTAGAAAATGTCAGTATCTTCAAATACAACAGTGTGTGAGGAAAAAAGACTCGTGGCCAATATATTGGCAGTCTTTTTTTTTTTTTTTCTTTTGAAAACACAAGTAAAATAAGATTCTAAATGTAAGACCCATGAGAAAACCTATGTTGGTTCCCTGAAAAAATCAATAACTTTTTGGGAGGATTAAGTCATATCATGAGCCTGTATATGACTGGTTGTTATGATATAAAAGCATGTCAGGAGTAGCAGGATCTGGGGGAGGGAGGCAGAATCTATTAGGAAAGCCATTCATTTCTTTTCATTATTGGCATAACTTCCATAACAAAAGATGCAAAATTGTCAAATTAGTTTGTTTCCCTCACAAATTTGCTGAAAGTTGGTTCTTGCCCAAGAAGCCTGGTAATGTCCCACCTGTAGAGCATTAATATAGTGTACAGAGTGGCAGATTTATGACTTGTTCCAAAGACAAGCATGAAACGATATATTTTCCTTTTACTGAGAAGGCTTCTGCATGAGATGAACTAATACATTATTGTAGCCCAACATACTTGTTAGCTACTTTCCTTTCCTGAATTAAAAAATTGAATTATATACTCAGCCTAGTTACTGAACCTGTAAAGTTTATTAAAGTTTATCGACCATGTGTACACACTTCAGGATTTAGGTTCAATTGCTTCTCTCAAGCTGGAACATTGAATTAAGATGCAGTGCCTTGCTGTGGCTCTCATGGACTCCAACTGAGCTACAGGTAGCAAAAGTCTCCTTCAATTAGACGTAATCATCACTCACAGTCAATAATTGTGCTAAAGGCTGCTTTCAAATCTGTGAGGGATTCGCATTTAATGTACTGATTCAGCTTGTCTGAGCCAAATTCACTGTGTACTGAAACCAAAGCAATTTAGTTCTTGCCTACGGCCCTTTTGGCAGTTCATCTAGTACTGAGCACTGTAAGGACTGTGAGATACAATTTAATCTGAGACATCTGTGCACAGACAGGACCTTTTCCTTAACAGAGAAAGACTAAGTAATGGCTAAGCTGTAGTTTTATGTGAAGAACCAGGCCTTATCTCTCCCCTGAAAAATAAAGCATTTAAGATATAGTAAAAAGCCAAACTAAAAAAAAAAAACTCCTTAGGTTTATGAAATGCACACTGAGGCTACTAACAGCTTTCCTGGCTCCAAACCACATAAAGTACTTGAGCCATGATCCCTGGATTAACCATTTAAAGATATTACACTTATCACCAGCTGCAGCTGACGGTGGAGATCTTTATTAAATATGAAAGGGAAATGTCCTGTGCTTTGTGATTTTGCAGAAATATCAAAATTTCTTTTATACAGGCTTCCTGCCTTGTGATTTGACTGGGAAAGTGCTGTAATGTGTATCTGCTATCTCTTGATAGATTCCAAAAAGGCCTTCCTTCTATGGTATATGAAAGACTTGAAATTCTTACATTTATCATATAATGCTCCCAGAGATGTCTTGAATCTGTCTGAGCAAAAGTAGACTTTATAAGATCATCTGCCAATTGTTAAAGTGACAGGCCTGTTGGTGACTGAGTCACCTGACTAAATCTATAATTGTTTAAAAGTGGCTCTATTGTCCTTCCTGGTGCTGACACAATAGAATTTTGTTTGTTGGGTAAAAAGATATGATGTGCTTAAAATAAAACATTTACAAACAACACTCAATATTCTGATTTGGAAGCAATGGCATTATTTTCTATAAAAGAATATGAGGATAGGTTTACAGGGGAGGAGGAAAGATGTGACATTTATCCCTAAAATTGAGAAATATGGATGACACCAAAAATAATAATTCTACTCTGATAATAATCATAAATAACGTAGTCTAAATAGCAACTGTATAGATAATATTTATACAGTGGCTTACAGTGCTCTTAGGAATGCCCAATCATAGAAGAACACATCATTATTTTAGAAATTCACTGCCAAAGAAGATGTGGATTTTGGCAAGAATAATCTTAATGACTGCCAGAAATAGATCCAGGGAGAGAAGAAAGGAAAAAAAAAAGCCTAGAACAGATTATTAGGCTTACCCAAGGCTGGATCTACATAATGCACTGAAGGAAAAATATGGTGATTGTCTACTTAATGGGAACAATATAGATGGTTAAATTGGATGATTAAGATCCCAAAAAGAATTTGTTTAAGTTCAAATTATTTCAGTTTGGGGCAATTATTACAGTTAAACTGCTCAAGCTTGATAGTTCAACCTGACCAATTTAGGCTTTGAAAATCTACTTTAGGACCAGATCATCTATTTTTGTTGTCTATATTCATTAAGTTAATCAGGTAATTGGCCAATCTTCACTTTATTGTATGATACAAAGCCTGTTGACATCTGTATTAGATTTTAAATTTGGCCTATTTAGAAAATAACAGGATTGGGGCAGCTAGATGGCGCAGTGGATAGAGCACCAGCCCTGAAGTCAGGAGAACCTGAGTTCAAATCTGGTCTCAGACATTTAATACTTCCTGGCTGTGTGACCCTGGGCAAGTCACTTAACCCCAATTGCCTCAGCAAAAAGCAAATAAAATAAAATAAGAAGATTTACAGAAATAATTGCATTATCTAAATCATGCCCCTGAATGTATATTTCATCTACAACAAAAATTCTTGGAATGTGCTCAAGAAATAGAAGACCATAGAGTTAGATTCCTCATCTTTTTGATTCTACCAAATAGGAAAAGGGCATCTTGGGAGTAGTTTTTGTTTTTTAACTGTTAATTATAAATAGGAAACACCCTCAATTAATCAATGAGAAAGCAATGATATAACAGAAAAAGAACTGGGTTTAAAGATAGGAATTTGGATTTAAGTTCAGGCTTTCTCATTTATGAGCTGTCTGATTTAAGACAAGTCTTTCATTTTCCTAATTTGTAAAATGGGGGTCAAGCTACTTAGAATATTCACTTCATAGGGCTTCTGTAAAGATCAAATGTGAAAAATGTATTTAATATCTACATCTTCTCCACCTAAGTGTGCAAGTCATATTCTTAAAGCATGGATCTCACGGTAGCTTATAAAAACTTTCTACCAAAACTAGACAGGGGTGTGATCTGTAACTGGACAAAGTAAAACGTGATCAAAGCACAAATCTTTTGAAATCATCAGAGAATCTAGAGAATGATCTTTTATATTTTGGGCAGATTTCCTGTGAAAAATTTATGGAAGGACAAGAACACATGTTGCATAGGATGAGAAAATATGCATGATTGTAATTTGTAATTTGAACCTGTATATGAGCAAATGCTCTCCCTGATGTTATTGTAGATACAGTGAAATACATCTTTTAATTCAATTAATATCCTAGTGTTCCTCCTCCAGACAAACAAGTTTTCAATGCTGTTCTTTAAATGTGGCACCTAGTATAGAGAACAATACATGGGATTTCATTGCATCACATCAGAGTACAGGAGAATTGTCATTTTCCCACTTCTAAAGATTATACCTCTTGTAACGCAGCATACAATTTTATTGTTGTTGCTTTTATAGTATTGCTGCTGTTATGATAACTGTAATAATTGCCCCAAACCATTGTGACCAGCTTCATTTCTCCTACCTTATACTTGGTGATTTTTTTTTTTTGCAAGGCACTTGGGGACCCACTTGTGCCCAGGGTCACACAGCTAGGGAATGTTAAGTGTCTGAGATCAGATTTGAACTCAGGTCCTCCTTACTCCAGGGCTGGTGCTCTATCTACTGCTTTATCTAGCTGCCCTCCATCCCCCTTGTACTTGGGAAGCCAATTTTTGGAACTCAAATATAAAACTTCATATTTATTCCTATTAAATTTTATTTTATTAGTAATTTTATTTCTCCAACCTATTGAGATCTTTTCACATTCTGATTCTCATCCAAGACTTTAATTATCTCTATTTGCCAAATGTCATCATTGGATTTGATAAGAATAGAATTTATAGTTTTTTTTTTCCAAGACATTGATAATAATAATTATTTATAATCTATTTATCTATCAATATCACATAAATAGAATGGAGGACAGGTTCCTAAAGGGATCCTTAGAGATTCCCTTTCAAGAGTGCTATCTATGTATATATTTGTTCAAGGTAACTTCAATCTCATTAAATGCTAATATTAAAGTCTATTCATTCTACTAATTAAGTTAACCTTACAGTATTGTTACCTACTCTATTTCATTGATGGAATTAACAAGAAAGACTCCATTCTAAATCCCTTTTTCTTGCCTTAAAACCTGTCCTTCATGACTCTCCCTCCTTCTGCCTTTTAGAAGACTACTTTTCTCTTTTCAAGATTCAGAGAGATTAATCTAATGAAGCTTTTCTTAATCATTGCTCACTCTTACTCCCAAATTCTTAGTGCTCCCCCTCCTCTCATTATCATATGTTAAATTATTTGTAGATGTTACATACACTCCAAATAGAATGCAAGTTCATTTAGGACATGGGCTCTTTTTTATATATTGTCTTTTCATTCTAGCACCTAAAAGAATGCTATGTGTGTGTTTGTTCTTGTTCAGTAGTTTCAGTTATATGTGACTCTTCATGATCACATTTTGGGTTTTCTTGGCAAAGATACCATATTTTTTTTTTAAAAATTTCTTTCTCCAACTCATTTTACAGATAAAGAAATTGAGGTAAAAAAAGGTTAAATCACTTGGTCAGGTCTCACAGCTAGGGAGTGTCTGAGACCAGATTTGAACTCATGAAGATAAGTCTTCCTAACTCCAGGCTTGGCACCCTGTGCACTGTAGTGCCATCTAGCTGCCCCAAATGCTCAATAAATGTTTGCTGAATTTAATCTGGGTTTATTTTGTCCATAGCATGGTTCTGATCTAAAAACTTAGTAAGCCTGTCAAATAAAATGGAAGTGTTTATTTCACAAGACATTGTGTAATGCATACTAAATCCTCAAAAAATATACATTTAAAAAAATGCATTCAAAAAAACCATCTCCCAATTCATATGTCCAAAGGATATAGAGGGCAAGGGAAAATGTTAACAAGAATTTCATAGTATTAATAAGTACATACAAGGATTATCAAAATCACTAAAAAAAAATTAAAAAATGAATTGCAAATTTGTTTTCACTTCCTACCTTAAAAAGAGTAATATTACAAAAAAGAAAGATATGTTAGAAAGGTTGTTTAATGGAAGGCTCACTAATTTTTTTTTGATTGAGCTATGAATTGATTTCACCATTCATGAGAACAATTTGGAATTATATAAAAACCATGACTAAAATTTTCATGCTCTGATCTAACGCTAACCATTTCTTTTCAATGACCTGGCTCAATGGGTAAGGATGATGGTCTGGAATTTTAAAAGGTCCAAGTTCAAATCTAACCCCAGAGACTTACTAGGTATGTGATTTTGGGTAAGTCACTAAACCTGTTTATTTCAGTTTCTTCAATTTGCAACCATAATGATAGCACTGTGTCCCAGGGTTGTTGTGAAGATAAAAATGAGGTAATATTTTTTAAAGTACTTTAGTACAATGCTTGACACATAGTAGGTATTTCACAAAATTATTATTGTTATAAACATGAGAGGTTAATGATACACAAAAAATAACATACACAAATTGAAATATTTATGGCATCACTTTTTGTAATGTCAAAGAAATAGAAACAAAGTAAATGCCCATCAAGTGAAGAGCAACTAATCAAATGTGATACATGGATATAATGGAAATGACTTAAGAGATAAATAGAGGAATGCAAGGGAGAATTGTTATAAGCTAATATGAAGCAAAGAAAGTAGAACCAAAAATATTATACACAACGGCCATGGCAAGGAAAATGGAAATTTCAGTAGAACAACAGAAAAATTCACTTATACACACAATTATATCATAAATTGATATAATAGTAATAGTCAAGTTTGGCCCCAAAGAAGAGAGATAAGAATGTACCTATTCAGCTTCTTTGCCCAACAGTGAGATCTGTGGATGTGAAATATTTGTATAATATCAAAATTTTAAAATATGTTTAGTTGAAATGTTTTTCCCTTATTTTTTCTTTTATTATATAAGATGGCTTGGTGGGGGGCAGGGGTCTACACTGGGAAATGTTGATAATTTTAAAAGATAAGATATAAATAAAATTATGTTCTAAAAATGAATCTAATATTTTATCCAAAAATAAAATATATCTAGTTCTTCTATTAAAAAACATATTTTACTTTATTGGTTCTTTGCTGAGAACAAGGTTTGTGACACACACATGTACAATTTCAAGGGGAGGAAAAAGGAAATATTGTATAGGCTGCCCTACAGCCTCTATTGAGCTTAGGGCATTTGTTCGCAGACTCTTGGTAGGAGTCGGGGTAGAGATCTACCAAAAAAGATACAGATATAAAAAAACAAATTTTATCTAATTTATTTTGCTTAGAACAGAATGGGGGAATAATGCTCTCATGCAAGGGTTAAATTACAAAATAGATCCACAAATAATTTTGGTGAAGAAGACCCTCCCCTCAGTGTCTAGGTCATCACTGTCAGAAGCATCTGTGACATAAAACACACATAAATAAAATATTTAAATTCCCTTCAAACCAATGTATGGACAGCTAGGTGGTGCAACAGATAAAGTTCTGGGCCTGGAGTCCGAAAGACTCAAATTCCTAAATTCAAGACCTCAGATATTAACTAATTATGTGATCCTGAGCAAATCACTAAACCCTATTTGCCTCAGTTTCCTTATCTGTAAAATGAATTGGAAAAAAATGGCAAACCACTCCAATATCTGTGCCAAGAAAAGACCAAATAGGGTCATGAAGAGTCAGACACTACTGAGAAAATGATGAAAAACAACAACAAATGCTATTGTGGTATGTGCACTTACACAAATCCTGTATTATACTGTAAAAAATGTGAATTTTAAAAATTCTGCCCAAATTAATAATTTGTGAAGACTAGGGTTTGTATTTATCAAATTCGAATACACATTTTTTTAATAATTGGAGTGAACAAATAAAGAATCAGTAGGGAGAAGCAGGCAGAATCTGATATGTTTGACATTTTCTTATCATCTTTCTCTCTTGTAATCTCTATAATTTGCTTGCCACCTCCTCTATGAAGCCCTTCTTGATCCCACTCATTAATGTCTCTTCCTTTCCTCTGCAATTATTTTATATTGTTATTAATTGGCAAAGGTTGAGATTGAATCTATAGTTCCATGAGCACAAGGAACTAACAGATGAAGAAACTATTTCTGCCATGGTAGGTTGGTACCAGAGTTGCCTAGAGAGGTCCATGGACTTACTAAGGAGTTACATAGAAAAGATTTATTAGAAGATAGATTTGAACTCAAGTCTCCCTCCCCATGTTTATGAGATAACTCCATCTTGGCCAGTTAAAGAAATAATTCTCAGTGACCTCTTAAATCTTCTACTCACCTTATGAATGGAATTGCTGTATGAATTTTTGACACAAGATCCTAGATACTGTATTCAAGCATTATTTCTTCTGTAAAGCAAACCTTCAATGATATCCATTTCTCTGAATATTTTTGTATTTCTTGTATGTGGGGAATTTTTTCTGTTGCACAGATGTGTGTAACTTTTTGTGGTCTCATTTGGGGTTTTCTTGGTAAAGATGCTGGAGTAGTTTGTCATTTCATTCTCTAACTCATTTTACAAATGAGAAAACTGAGGCAAAGTGACTTTCCTATGCTCACACAGCTAGTAAAAATCAGAGCCCAGATTTGAGTTCAAGAAGAGAACTAGGACTCTAACTACCATATCACCCAGTAATCACAAGTAATTTAGTTCTCCCTTTAATTATGCAACCCTTTTTAACTACCTGGAAGGACAATTCATATTAAGTCTGTGATAGGCCATCCTTTATTTTTTTTTTAATGGCAGAGCCTCTATTTAATTTATATGTGTGTCTTTCTTATCTGCATTTTATACATAGGTATTCACTAACACTACAATTATAAAGGCAAGATTTCAAAGATATTCATTTATATCTTTGAAATCTTGCCTTTATAATTGTAGTGTTTAATCATTTTTCAGTTGTGTCTGATTTATTGTGATCAGATTTTGTGTTTTCTTGGCAAAAATGCTAATGGCTTTCTATTTCTTTCTCCATCTCATTTTCCAGATGAGGAAACTGAGGCAAATAGGGTTAATTGTCTTACATAGGGTCTTACAGCTAGTAAGTAAGGCCAGATTTAAACTCACAGAGATGAATCTTCTTGATTCCAGTCTTTGCACTTAGCTTCCTGACTTTATGGCGCATTGGAAAGAGCACTGAACTCTAATTCAGAGGACTTGGGTCTGCCACTTTCTACTTCTATACTCTTGGACAAAAATAGTTTACACTGATATAGAAGTGCTTCAAGTTTTGCAAAGTGCTTTACAAATGTTAGGGCAGCTGTGTGATGCAGTGAATACCAGATCTGAGGTCATGAAGAATCATCTCTCTAAGTTCAAATCTTGCCTTAGACACTTTTTAAGTGATATTGGAAGTCACTTAACCCTATTTACATCTGAAAAAGGAAATGGCAAACCTCTCTAATCACTGTCTGCTCATAAAGACTCTAAATGGGATTACAAAGCTGGACAAGACTAAAAACAACTGTACAGCAAATTACAAATATTATGTCATTTTGTCCCTGAGAAAGAGGTGCTATTATTTCTCTAATTCTACACCAGTCAACTGTGGAAGATAGATTGGAGCTAACTTTCCCAGAATCACATTGCTAGTAAGTGTCTAAAGCTAGACTTGAGTTCAGGTCTTCCTAATTCGGGGCAGCTGGATGGTACAGTGGATAGACTACTGGGTCTGGAGTCAGGAAAATCTGAGTTCAACTCTAGTTTTAGACACTTTCTAGCAATGTGATTCTGGGAAAGTCATTTGACTTCTAATGGGCTCAGTTCCTCAACTCTAAAATGGGGACATGCTGGAGAAAGGAATGGCAAATTACTCCAATATCTTTGCCAACAAAACCTCATGGACAAAGTCCAAGAGGTCATGTAGAATTGGACATGACCTAACAACTACAGCTTTCTGACACTCTATTCAATAGGCTTGGACTAGATGAACTCAAAAGCCCCTTCCAAATCAATGTTCCTATTTTTCTTGACCTTACCTTAACAGCACATTTCATTTGGTTCCACTTCCATCCCTATTTCACTCACCCTCCAAATCATTTCCCCCTGCATTGAGTTATTATGAGGAGAACTGGGAGTCATAGTAGGTAACTGGAAAAATTAAAATTCCAAGAAAATGTGATTTACTCCCAGCAAATTACTACCACATCACTTAAGAGTTTTCTGGCCTACTAATTTTTATTGCAGAGCTCATTTTGGTCTTTAGTTTTCATTTTAAGAGCTGGTGACAGTTGGTTGTGAGGTACTGCGTGGAAAAAGATAACTTGAACTGCATTATCAACTTCATTTCTCTTAATATGGATTTTATTAATCTAGCAATAATGTATGACCTTTAGATAATTTGTTGGGCTGTTAATGACAAGCTGGAGAAGTTTGAGTCCCTGATGTAAAGCTACTCGTCCTTAGAACTTCATCCAATCAAAAACCTTAAAGGAACCATTCATTAAACTCTATTCTCAAGACATGAACTGGGAGGTTATGGTCTTTTCACAAGTTTCTTTCTGAGAAATAGTAAGTAGCATAAAGACATGAAAGAAACAACAGCCAGTATTTAAAGAGTTGGCTATCATTCATTGAGTTTTAAGTGAGCACAGAGTGCTGAGTAGGGAAGTAGGCCAGAAATCTGGCAAATTTTCTCTGTTGGAATTCAAGAAAATGATTAAAATGTATAGACAAATTAAAAAAAAAGAAATTGATTGGAAAAAGTAGACATGAGGATTTTTTTTCAACTAAAACCCCACAAAATAGTATGTTTATTGTCTGGAATTGCTTTCAAAATTTGACATTGAAATTAATCTACCTTTTAGAATGAGCTACAACTGAATCGGCAATTAGTATAATGGATAGAGTGCTGGGCCTGAAGTCAGGAGGATTCATCTTCCTGAATTCAAATCTAGACTCAGATACTAACTGTGTAACCCTGGACAACTCATTTAATCCTATTTGCCTCAGTTTCCTCATCTATAAAATGTGTTAGAGAAGGAAATGTCCAACTGCTCCAGTATCTTTGCCAAGAAAACCCAAAATGGGATCACAAGGAGTCAGCACAATTAAAAAATGAGTGAATAAATTGAGTCATTGTAAGAACTTGAGGTCAAATTTCAGAGAGCCTTTCATAGATTTTATGTTGACAAAGGAGTTAAAATGACCTTGATGATAACTTTGGGAGGTGAAGGGAAGGCTTTGACTCCCTAAAATATTTATAGAATACACAATTGTTACCAACCCTTCTCACTGTTGTTAGAAAACTATACTGAGAAAAAAAATAGGCATTAGTGGCCCAAGGCTGTACAGAACTAAAATATGTCATACAGTAATTTTTTTGGCGGGGGGAAGAGGAATCAATTTCTGTTTTCTTTTATATTGAGAAATTTTAATCAGGAGGCCTCTGCCAATGATTAGCAACTGCTCTGCAATTTATGATCTTACAAAGTTAATAGGGGCACTGAGAGCTTGTGACTTCTCCAGGGTCACACAGACAGGATATCTCAGAGGCGTCCCACACCCAGGTCTTCCTGACTGTTGAATTCGGCTCTATTCTACTCTGTATCTTAGTCATATCATATTTAATTTTTTTATCCTTTTACTAGCTGACAGCATATCTTCTATTAGGCTTTGGGCCTCTGGGCATAGCTGATTTATAGAGATAATTCACAATAACCTCAGGAAAAGATTAATAGAATTATTCACACTTTTATAATAATTCACTTGAAGCACAGACACTTGAATATAGCTCACTCAGCAAAGTAGTCACTATGCTGGTCTATACGATACTTTAAACAACCAAGCCAGTTATTGCTATCTTGTCATCTAGATTCAGTTTCTGGGTTGTTGTTTGTTTGTTTATTTTAATGACATCAGTTAACCCTGATTTCAGGTATAGAAAATAAAATTAAAATTCATTACTGCTAAAACTTAGATGATTCATCAATTATTTCATTTCCCAGTGAAGAAATACCAGTTTTGAAATTCTCTTGACCCTTGCATCAGATATTCCAGGAAACTTGGGTACATAGAGGAGTACCTAGGCACAGTGTCCCTGAGAAACACTTTTGCCCTTCTGGGCATCATTGGCAACTTCTGCCTCATAAACATCCTACCATGATTATATCTGTACCATAGTCCAATTTCTCTTACTTGAGAAAGTTCAGGTGATTTTATGACCATTCTGATTCATCTCCATTGAAGAGAGAAGGAAAAAAAAAAGTCAAAGATAAGTCAAAATAAAGAACTTTTCTTGTTAGAGACAGACCATCTATTTTAACTTATGATTTAAAATATCTACAATGCTTTAATTTAATTCCCCAAGGCTTTTCCTTTTCCAAATTGTCTAGGCCAAGATTGTACAAATACCCATCCAAACTGCAGTTACTAATCCTCTTGCCTCTTGACTTTTTTTCCCTTTGCATTTTAGCAACCTTTTCCTCCTAGGCTTAGCCTGTGTGTCTTTTCTTCCACCATGCTTCCCTTCTCCACCAGGATGATGTTACTTCTCTCTTTTTTAATCCTTCAGATGCATTTAATAATTTTAAAACTAGAATTTTAGTTGTTTGGTTGTGTGTCCTCATCCTTAACAGTGTGCAGCACATAGTAAGTACTTAAGAAATGCTTATTTCCCTATTTATTTGCATCTTCTTCTTGATTGGAAGGTCCCTGAACACAGTGACTGTGTCATTTCTTATGACAGAGTTCACATTGTCCACAATAGTATCTTGCACGTAGTAGGCACTTACGTCAATTTATATGTCAAATGTGTCAATATGTCAAATGATATCTACATACACAAACTTGTCTGATGGCATTCATTTTTTCAGAAATGTTTAAATTGAATAAAGAGACATTTATTGGTCTATGTGATGACAAATAACCAGTTTTATTAAATTTTTCACTGAGTTGTTTTTGGATCATGTAGATAAAGCCATAAGATATTGGACCCATGATAAAAGCCAAGCTCTATTTTAGTTTAATTTTCATTCGTTTTGCATCAACCTCCTGTTTTTATGATTAATTTCTTCATTAACAGTTCATTTTTCATGTGGGAGCCCTCCTGTGGCCAAAATAATACCTGTAACATTCCTTGAATATGAACCAAATATCTGGGGCCTGCTACCCTGAATATCTATTTTTAGAAGTGGTGAGTTTAAATAATACCTTTATTTAAATTCTTCAGGACACTTCCCTGTCAGTATCATGACAAGGATAACATTTTACTACAGTTCCTTATCAGCTTTAAAATTACCCTGTTAATAGAAATATTTTAAATAAATGTGCAGTAGAAGCAATGAATCACTTTCCATATTGCATCTTATTTCAATGATATGTGGCATTGACATAGAACTCCTTATGAAATAAGGGCACATCTGATTTGACGTTTTTCTCCCCACAGGTATAAGTGGTGCTATTTATTGAGTGGAGCCAGGATCTAAAAAATCGCATTGTTGTTCAACTCCTAGGATTCATTTGGTGCAGGGAACTCAGTACTAAACTTTGAGTCAGGAAAATAAAGGTTCATATATTACCTCAAATTCTTATTATCTATGTGATCATGCACAATTCCTTAATTTCTGTCTCTGTTTTCACATATTTAAAATGGGGATAATAAAAGTTATATTGCCCACTTCACAGAGTTGTAAGACTCAAAAAAGAATATCATCTGCACTTTGTAAACTTAAAGGACTGTGTGTGTAATTATTTTTAAAATGCTTTTTTAAATTATTATGTGATCTTAAACAAAGTACAAACTACTAGAAACTATTGTTTTTTTTTCTTTAGAGGAGAAAAATGATCATTAATATTAGTCTTCTTTTACCTGAATATTTTTTCAAAGTAATCATTACTATTTGTGCTATTGCTATCAAAGACATCTAATTTTTTTTAAAGCTGTGCAAACTGTGTACATACATATATCATAGTGGCCTAAGTATACTTTCTAAGTATGAAAATGTATTTTGTAATTAACCCAAATTATTATTGTAAATAGTAGTATCCATAGTAAAAATGCTAATTTATTTAAAAAAGAAGTTAAAAGAAAATGAAACTTGTTTGGTTTGATGAGGTCTTTTATTTCAAATGATAACTACTTTACTTAGTGAGATGTGAGGGGATTGACAGAATAGGTATCCAACAACTCACCTACTGATTCCAAAGCCTATGGATTTCCTCAGAATTTAAAGAATTGATTGGGCAGTAGTAGTATATCTTAGAATTAGTATTGGAGAGGACCTTAGAGTTCATGTAAGTCAAATCTCTCATTTTACAGATGAGAAACTAAGGTCAAATAGATTTAGTCATTGCTGAAAGTCATACAGTAAGTGGTAGAGCTGAGACTGAGGAAACTATTTTGGTGGTAGAGATTAGAAGTGAATAAAGATGAAAGAAATGAGACCCTAGGAGAATTTTTAAAAAAATCTTAGGTACAGATTAAGAAGTAATTAGAAAGCTGAAAATCTCTCTATCTTTCTCTCTTTCTTTTTCACTCTCTTTTTTTCTTTCTTTCTCTCTCACCCACAGAAATTACTTCTAGAAAAATGATTTAATTAATACAACACATATGAATATTTTATTTAAACTCTCTAATTACTACAAAGCATTAGGAAAATACTGTCCAAATGAATAATTTGTTAAGAATGGTAGCATGTATTCATGTTTATGAAATATTAAAATATCTTTTTCATAACTAGAATAGGTAAATGGAGGGTCAAGGGATATTGAGGGAAGAAAGAAAAGAAAGCAAAGAGACATAGTTCAGGGCCATGGTTGAGAAGTGGCGATATAATCAGACTAAGAGGTCAGAAATAGTGGTTTGAAAACATTAAGCCTATCATGCTGAGGTCCAGCTGTATCATTAGCTGTACCATTATTGCACATTTAATTTCCATGATACCACCTATCAGTAACAATACCATTACTAAGCTTAGAGAGTTGGGAACATCTGACCTTTAGGTTAACTATAATTGGAGCATCCTTTAATTAGGGAAAGTATCAGCTGATTATAATGTGCAGTAAGATCATTATCATTTAGGTCAGCTCTCACTAATTGATGTTTGTGTAGCATAGGTTTGGGGATTGCAATTCACAAAGTTAAGTGAACCTTTGTCCCACTACAAAACAAATGACGCTGAGGTGAACCTGATTGTTCTAGGGCAACTGAATTGCACCGAGGGGCATTGCTCAGTGTATACAACACTATTGCTTAGTGTTGGCAAAATTATTTCTCTGCTGACGGCTGAGATTTGTTCAATTCACCTGATAACCACCCATCAAGAAATGCCAAACATAAAGAAAAAAAATAGATCAATTTGAGGTTCTGTAAAATCCTAACCTTAAGCATAGTTTCTCAGAAATTATTCAGAGATCTTAAGTAACTAAGCTGTATTTAAAGTATTTTTTAAAAAGAACAACAGCTTCTTCACACTTATTTCACATTGGGATTTTATTGGATAAGACCACTACTGTACTTGCGCTGTTTGGTTCAAATTTAAAGGCTTTTTACTTACCATCATTTCATATCTAGCTGAATGTTTCTCTGCTATTGGAATTCAATATGGAAATGTGTTGAGTTTTTCCTAGTATGGTGAGGAAAATAGTGATTGACACAAGGATCGAGTAATTCTATTACATCAGGGAGGTCCAAGGGAAAAAAAGCAATTATTGAATGGGAAGTGCCCAAATTAGCATGGGATATGGAAACCTTCATCTTTAAATTGTTAATTTGAACCTCGTCCAAGTGTATCTACCAGTGTCTTGGCTGTATGTTAGCAGCTGTCAGAGAAGCTAGAATTCTCACTTCAGGTCTCACTGAAGGTCTTCAAATCACTTTGGCGATTTCCACACGGAAACTATCTACATATCTACACAGAAGCATTTTGTTTGCCAAATCCTGAAGATGTACACTTCTAGAGTATGAGGTTAAAATATTTTGTTAAAAAACAAAACAAAACAAAACCCTGATAAATAGAAATGTGAGGATATAAGGACATAGTTCTTGTGAAAATCAAACCACTCTCTATGAAAGTCCATTTCTTCAACACTAATAATTTTCCCCCAGCTATCTGGCTGCAAATGATTGAATATCTCAATCTCTAAGAATGATAGTGTGGGACAGCTAGATGGTGCAGAGTCAAATGGCCCTGGAGTCAAGAGGAACCTAGTTCAAATCCAGCCTCAGGAACTTACTAGCTGTGTAGCCCTGGTCAAGTGCCTTAATCATAATTGCTTTAAAAAATGATAGTAACTCAGAATAAAATAAAGAATCCGGGGCAAATTTAATTAGTTATAATGCTTAACCCATGATGACTCTGGTGTACAAGAAGTAGTATAAACAATAGAAGTAAGTGTACATATGACTAGAAGAGATCATGAAAGAGTAGTAGTTAGTTATACATAGTGGAAGAAAGGAATGACAAAGTTACTACTATTTATGAAATCTTAAAAGATAACAGAAAGACTAAGTGTGTATTATTTATACAGAAGTATATGAATGCGAATCACACAAGATTCCAATAGCATGGAATATTTATGAAACCTATAACAATATATGGCCCTCACTCTCAAAGAGCTTATAACCTAACAGAGTAAAGAGCAAGACAAAAACATAGATAAATATATTACATTAAGTGCATAAGAGAGTCATAAATGGTAGAGGATGAGAAATTTGAGTGAGGAGAGAGTACTTCTGTTGGAGGACATCGAAAAAAAGGCTTCATAGAGAAAGTGGTCCCTGATCTAAGTCCTTAAAGGGAGGAAAGGATTCCGTTAAATGGGACCTTGGAAGGAAAACAATACAGATAAAATACCTAAATAATAGGTCAATAATCATTATCAATGCTTTTAGAAATTTTAACACAATTTTTTTATAAATTCTTTGAACTACTTAAAAGGAAATACTTATTCATTACATGATTAAGATATCAGCGAAATTTCATCATTAAATGATATCAAAATAGATAATGGCTTTACAATCTCAAAAGAAATAGTCCATAACTATCTATCTATCTATCCATCTATCTATCATTTATCTATTCATCTATCTCTCTATCTAGACACACACAGACACATACATTTAGAGAGAGCTATATGTGTGTATATATACATAGATATGGATAAATGTGTGTATGATTATGTTTTTTGGCTAACCTCTTAAAATAAAATACTAATATATAAAAAAGCATGCTCATATTAGTAATAGCTTATCCTTTAAGGGTGTTTTTAAAATTTCAAGGTTCTTTCATAGGTTATCCTGTTTGAGAGTCAAAACAGGCTTTGAGCCAGGAGACAGCACTTCTATCTAGGGTCATAAGTGACCTCAGATCTAGGCACTGAAGAGAGAGAAGTATTTCAGTACATGAAAATAAGGGAAGCAGCCAATATTAATTATTAATAGTATCTCATATTTGTGTACTATTGAAAGATATTTAAAGTACTTTATATTCATTTTCTTACATTCATATTTCTTATTCAGAAGGAATAATAATTATAACTATAACATACAATATTTATATATAAGGATATGATAATTATAACTAGCATTTATGTAAAACTTTAAAGCTTAGAAAGAGCTTTTCAAATATCTCATTTTATTTTTGGAACAACTCAGGGACCTTGTGCTAATATCCTCATTTGACAGATGAGAATCCAGTCTCAGAGACTCTTAAGCCCAGGGTCACACAGTTGAGAGTCCAAGAGGAAACTGAACCAAGTTCTTGGCCTGTCAAGTACACTATCCACCATGTTATGTTGCCTTTTAAATTATCATAGAAGCAGCAAGGTATAATAAAATTAGTAGTGAATCAGTTATCACAAAACTTATTTCCACCAATGACTAATAAGCCTGTGGCTACCAAGTCTTTTAACTTCATTGATTCTTAGTTGTCTCGTTTGTAAAATAGGTACAATAATCATGTCAAGAGTTGATTACCTCATAGGATCAAATGAGATAATATGTATGAAAATAACTTGTGGATGATAAAGCATTTTTTAACTTAAGGTATTATTATCATATGAGGCATAATATGTATTTAAAGGTAATGCTGTCTTTGTCTAGCTAGAATTCTGGTTTATCTTTCCTCTGTGGTAATGAGGTCATGTTTGATAATCAAGTATCACACACATATAGTTTTGAAATTTTGATGTGAACTTTTCTCCAAAGTAGACCCTGGAAAAAGGTCAGCACTACTAGAAACAATTGGGTTTCTAATCGTGGGTCAAGCAATTTCAAGTAATTTTTTTTCCTGTGGGTTTTGATTTCCTCATCCATCAAATAAGGATAAATTTATTTTTTTAAAATCCTATTCAATCTTGGAGGCTATGCTAACATAGTTACAAACTTTGATAGGCAGCTCTTGACAAGCTGGAAAGAGAGACTTCAAGTAAATATTTAATAAGGCTAATGTGTGTTCCACAAAAAATTTCAGTCCAGTGAAGTTCAAAGTTCAAAGAGGTCCATCATCATAAGGTTCATCATCAGGTTCTTTTATCTGTCTGTCTGTCTGTCTATCTATTCATTCATTGATTTTGCCCTAGCAATCAATTATCACTAATATGGCATGTAAAGTTTTGGAATTGTGTCTATAGGAAGAATATTCAAAATAATGAAATCATGGATCTTTTTATTATGGAAGTCCAATCTGCATGTGATTTCATCAGTATTGGGAGTTCCTCATGTTATAAATTATCTTCCTATGAGCATCAAATATATAGATATGGATAAAACTTAATAAAGCATTAATCTATACTTCTAGAGCTTGATATGATTAGTAAAATATCATTTTCATAGCAATAATCTGAAGAAACTATAGGGAATATTAGAATATTTCTCTTTGACTCAAAGATGAACTTTTTTCATGATTTTATGGAGAGTATCTTTAGAAATATGTATTTTTCCTAATTTATGCCTTTCTTGATATTGTTATTATAGTTTCCATTATTTTATCCTTATCATAAGCTAATTTATTTCTGTTATTAGAGCTCTCAAGAATTCTTCTATATTTATCACCCCCTCTGGGCTACTCTTCTAACTTATATTAACAAGTTTGAGGTTAAGTCCCTAGAAAGGGAGGTTTTTGATCAGATTTAGATTCTAGGGTTCCTTGTCTATGGCTACTTCTCAAACTGTACAAGATGACACCCACTAATGGATTTTCCATTAATTATCAGTCAGTGGGCATAATTAGTTTTTATAATAAAATAAAAGCAGTAGCTACGGAACATATCATAAATCTTTAGTTCACTTCTTAGTAATATAAATAATGTTCTTGGGAAGAGTGGGCATAAGCTTAAAGTAAAATGTTATCTTGGCACATATGTAGGAAATACATGTGAAGTTTACTCACTAATATACAACTACAAAGCCTGAAAGTCTTTTAACTCCTAATAGCATACTTAGAAAGCTCCCTTTTGTGTGCAGTGTCTCTGCTGAGCAGGTTTCCCAGCTGGATTCCTTTGCACAGAACAATTCTTGATCACCATATCTAGCTCTTTCTTGAGCCCATAACTGGTTCTCTTTACAGTTGTTAAAGTGTCTGTTCTTCAAACCCACATCAGAGATCAAGTGACTGCCTTTATGTGTATATATATATATATATATATATATACATATATATATATATATATATGTATATATGTCTGGAATCTATATCTATTGGGAGTATGTGTCTGTTCTGTCAACTATTTCTCTCTGTCTTTATTTCTGCCTCTTTCTTGTGAATTTTGGTTTCAGCAAGAACTCCTTTTGGAAGGAAGAGAAAGGTTTTCCTTCTCTCTTCTTCTTTCCCCCCATTTTTACTGACCATGTCATTGGAGGAAGGACACATAGAATACATATGCAACTAAGAGCAGAGAGAGAGAAACGAAGGACAAGCATAAACACAAATGGATAAAGAAAGATAGGTACCCAAGGGAGAAAGCAGCTTCAAGGTGTATGTCCCAGGAAAAAATGCTAATAATAGGCTAAAGAAATTACTTCCAGTAACCAGAAGTTGTGAATTTATACTTTAGCAACATGTTAACTCTATCCTTTACCTGGGTTCAGTAGGAAAATATGTTTAACTTTCTTTTTCTTTCTTTATTTTTTGGGGGGAATTGGGAGAGTGTGGGAGAGTATGTGATTAAAGGTAGGGGAGATATTTTGTTCCAAATGTTCTTAATATAATTCCATAAGAAATATCCTTTTCTAAATGTTAATTGAGGCTGTTGCCATAATACTAGACAACCCATAACCTCTCAAGGATCACCCAAACTTGCAGTGCTAGTTGAAGTTGGGGAAGTAGCCTTAGACAATACTGTTTGTGATTTTCCATAACATTATATTTAAGAAAACCATACTTTCCTACAAGATTTGTAAACTGGTTGTATTCTATACCAGCAGTGTCTTTGTTTAAGATTTCTATTTACAATCAATCAATTATGAAGCATTTATAAAGTAACAGCATATTTACATCCCAAACTTGTGTTCGGCACTGGAGATACCAAGACAAAAATAAAATCTTTCAAGAATTTGCTAAGGAGATTTTTTGACTGGTCCTTCTTATTAATGGAATGATTTTTACATCCATTAAACTTTTATATGAAATGGTGATAATTGATGTTGATGTCTTTTCCACCATCCATTATAATTTCTGAACATCAATAATTTATTTAAATAGATCAGGTTGTTTTAATTGAGTACCATATCATTTCTCATTTTATTTTTTCTTTTAATTTTATATTAATTTTAATCTTTCTCTAAAAAAGGATACTTTTATGTAATAAACCTATTAAATAAGAGAGGGAAACATTTATCCTTGAAGATAGGATGAGATTTTAAATTGTCATAAGAGACCACAGTGAAATGGGAGTTCATATTATTGAAGAAAAATTTGACAATTCAGTGATAATAATAGTGGATATAATTATATGATCTATCTGTAGAGATGAAATATCAAATTTGTCATTTCAATTCATAGTTTTTTGAATATGTTGAGTGCAAGTGCTCTTATGTAATATATTGCTCTATTATCTTGTCCTTTGGGGCAAGCTTGAAGAAATTATGATTCAGTAAAGAGAATGTTGAATTTAAAGATGGGACTTGGGTTTGAATCCCAGAATTGTCATTTACTACTTCTGTGACACTAGGCACAGCATTTAATATAACTGCAACTTGGTTTCCTTTTCTTTAAATTGAAGGGTTATTCTAGATAACCTCTTTTTTATTTTATTTTTAAATATAGTTATTATCAAACTCTCCTATTATCCTCTCCTCATTAAACACTAAAAATAAAAATAAAATTCTCATAACCTATAATGATAATCCATTAAAACAAAGTTTCACATTGTCTATATCTAAAAATGTATGTTGCATTCTGCATTCAAGTCCATCAACTTTCTGGCAAGAAGTGGATAACATGTCTCATCTTCAGTCCTATGAAACTCTGTTTTACTGATGAATTGATTACAATTCTCATTTCATTAAAATATTCACTATTAAATATTTTTTTAAACTTTGATCTGACTCTGTTGGTTTCTCCACCATGACCCATCATCCCTCTCTCTGGAAAATCATTCCCATCCAGCAGCCTTCTTTACTCTTCTAAATCACTGTTCCTTTGTGATCTCTTCCTTTGAATGATCTGTTCCTCCTAGAACTTCCATTTTAAGGGAAATGCCCAGGCAAACCATCTTCATTCCTTCACTGCTCTCTGGACTCTGCTCTTGACTCTGTAGACTTCTTTCTTCACCATTAATCAGTAGTCTTTTTTTCTGGAAAATCACTCCTACCTGGAAGCCTTCTTACCCTAGCAGATCCATTACCTCAGCAACTTGCTCCCTTGTACCCTTTCCCCCTGATCAGTTCCTCCATCTATTTTACATGCCTGAAGCAGCTATGATCATATCTTCCTCCCTCTGTGGTCTCAACTTCTGACTCTGGACTTTTTTCTTCAACTTTATTTCCAGGTGCTTTTTAATGGTCCCCAACCCAAGCCTCACTTGCTCATTGTTTGGGTTTTGTTGGCTCTGAGTACAAATAGCAGTTGTTCCAGCCAGAAACTCTGAGGGTTTTCCCCTCTTAGATTGAATTTTTTTTTGGTAGATAAAGAGATCATTTTTTTGCCTCATTTCTTCCCTTGCCTTAATTGCTGCATGGGTATTGCCTCAGGCAAACTGAGCACTAGGAAAGACCTAAACTTGAAAAGATCAAGGTATCTTACTGCATCTGGGGCCATGTCAAATTGTCCTGATATGTGTCTTGCCCCCTGGATCCTGATGGTTCTGGAGGAAAGAGTAAAGCTATTTACTTTGCACAGCCCTGCTTCACTTAAATCCAAATCACATGCAAGTTAAGACATCATTATTGTTCATCTTTGAGAAAGAAGGACATAGAGCAAACAATAATTTGATGGCAAGGATTGTTTTTTTTTTGCTTTTATTTGTATTAACAGCATTTGGAATATAATGTGTTTGCTAAATGTTTTTGACTTGATTATAACATTTTTTAGTATTGTATAATTTTTTTTCCTAATTCTGTCTACTTCATTGCACAATAGTTCCTAATTACTACTGAAACTATCCATTTTGACATTTCTTATATCACAAATAAAATCTCATTATAGCCAGAACCTTTAATTTTCTATTCCTTAATAGATTGTTACCTTCTTAGTTTCTAAGTTAGGGCTATTATCAAATAGGCTTCTACAGATTTTTTTGTATATATGGTTCCTGGTTTTTTTCTTTGATCTCTTTGAAGTTTAGATTTAGTGGTGAGAATGGTGGGTCAATTTAGTGACTTTTTCCAGAAAGCCTGGACAAACTCATAGCTCTAACCCAACAGTGCATTACTGCTTCGATTTTCCATATATTTCTCTAACATTTGTCACTTTTTGGACTAGATGACCTCTAATGTCCATTCCACTTCTAAACTTAGGCTCTAAGTAAATGATCAAATTAAATCAAATTAAACACTTTTCTTTGAAAAATGAGTTGGATGTCCTGCCCTCTCACATCCTACTCCAGCAACTTCATAAAATATCTTGTACGTGGTAGGAATCGAGTGAAAGGGAGAAGGAAAAGTCATATGAATTTCTCTGTGCCAATGTGTAAATTTTCTTTAACCCTTTCTCATTTCATTCCCTACCACCCCATAGGATACAAGAATACCATGAAGGCAAAAGCAAAGCAAACCTTCTACATGTTCAGAGCCCTTTGGGAAAAGGCAGAAACTTGGCAAAACAGTAAAACAAGGAGTGGGGAATTTCTAGTGGTCCTGAATTTTGGCTGGCCTATTCACTTTACCAAAGATGCCAAACTGCTGTTCAGAGTTGTTTTAAGTAGGCGTCCCTGTAACAGAAAAGCTAAATGCTTCCTAAACCCCACCATCCATCTTTCCCTTCTTCAATGAATCTTTTATATCAGCTCAGATCATTTCATTCTACCACTCAAAAAATGTCAAGATTTCTTATTGTCCTCTGAATAAAGCCCATGCACCTTATTTTGGAACTCAAAGTACTTCATGAACTAGGTCCTGTTTAATTCTATGGTCTCTTCTCACACTTTCTTAATTCTGTTCTAGAATCAGTATAGTACAGAATAGATGGGCAATATAGCAAAGTCTACTTGCTGTTATCTGAACATGTCCTGAGTTTTTCCACCTTCACACCAATGCTCCACCTGGAATATCATCTCTTCACATCTTTCCAGAGTCTGTTCAAAAATTAACATTCTCTATGAAGTATTCCCTGATTCTCTCCAACAGGAATGGTCTTTCCTTCATCCGAATTTGATGTTCTTTTATTTTGTCTCTCATGCATGTCCTGAATCTAGAATCTGAATTTTAATTACTCATGTGCATGGGCATAAAAATATATTTATCTATTTACTATTATAAGCTTGAAGACAAGATTGAAAATGATTTATTTGTACACAGGACATAGGTTTGAATCCCAGCAATATAATTTACTACTTCTGGGATACTAGGGATAATTTCTAGTATAATTGGGACTTGATTTCGTGTCCTTTGTTGTAAACTTCTTGAATTCATAAACCTTGTGTTTTTTGCATCTTTCTCCCAAAATCAGGGAACAATACATTATATGTAACAAGAATGTCCTATATGTTTGTTGAAAAAAATAATTGAATATTCTCATGAGCATAGTTTGCTACACAATTGTGCCTATCAGGCATAACACAGACCCCAAGATTATACAAGCATCTCTTCAATCTAATGGGATTTATCTTTATTCTATTATCTGTACTAACTTCCTAGGCTATGATAAAAGATGAAATATATGGATGATATATATTCTAGCATATTCTAGATGTATTTTAGGTATTCTAGGCCAGCCAAGAAAATACAATAGCTGCCAGTCAAGCAACATCTTGAATACCTATTAGGAATAAGACAGGACATTCAATTTTCCACTCTTTAATTCCATTTATTTCATATATCACAACAGGTTAGGGGCTACAATTGAATGTTTTCTTTGTTTTTCTGGATTTAAAATTATGCCATTATTTATTTAGCATTGGAGATGATACTAACAATCAAAGATTCCAAGAGTAAACATTTAGGGAACAATTTTTTTCCTCCCAAGAACACAGGCAAATCCTACTTTTCATCATTATTTTATCATTTTTGATGCTAAATCTTTCTTTGTAAAAAGATCACTCAAAGATATTCAATTGGCTCTTTCAGTTTAGTGTTTCTGATTTAATTAAAAACATCTGATTTGGTCCATGCATTCTTTCCTGAAAATAGCAAACTAAGTATCCTACTGTTTAGGAAGACTGATATTCACATGGAATACATGAATATGTGAAAAATAATGTGTTCTTGACTACTTTCCTCTTATGTACGTGTATAATTGATTGAAGGTTCATGCAGAGAGAATAATTTGTGGTTCAATTTTGATTTGGATGTGGGAAAGGATTGAATGAGATTCCACATAGGGAATGATTTAGATGAAGAGGGAGCCTGCTCATTAAATGATACTAACTTGGAAGGGGTGCCTATTACTTTCAAACATAGCACTAGAATTCAACATGGCCTTGACAAATTGAAGTAGGATGTTGGTCTAGAGAGACAAGTGCAGATAGTATGTTTAGTGAAGGTAAAAAATAAGGTTCACACAATACAAAGCCAGAATAATTATTCCCAAACACAGCTGTAAAGATCTGAGGCCCATATAGAATTACAGCCTGAGTCATAGCAATATATTAAAGATATGTGTATATACATATGTGCTTTACATTTAATAATAATAACACTTATTATTACAACTATATGTAATTATTACTATATAAGTGTTATTATTATTTTGCAATTAGCACTTAGTATGCATTGTTCCCTGATTTTGGGAGAAAGATGCAAAAAAAATCCCTCAAGGTTTACTGTACTGTGAACTTTACAATTTTTATCCCATTTGATAGTCACAACTGGGAGATAGGAGTTATCATCACCATTACCATCTTCATCATCAGTATCATTACCATTTTAGAGATGAGGAAATGAGACAGAGGTTACATATTTCAATCAGTTACACAACTAGTATCTAAGGATGGATGAAACTCAGGTTCTCTTAATTCCAGATTTAATACTCTAGTCACCCTTACACCTAGTTGGTTATACATGTTAAAAACATACATGTCTTTGCAGTATGATTTTGTACAAACATTTCTATTAGATTTGGCTGTAATCACAGAAGCTTAATGAATTCTTTCCTAGATACATCGAATTGATTTGAGATACAGAAGATTTGAAGGTTGCTTTTCCTCTTTAAGTTTGAAACATAGTCCAGGAAAATTTTGGAGAATAAAATCTCTATCCTGTTTTTCATATTCTCTCCTTCAGTCATAATAGCCCATGCTACAAGTAAGCATATAAGCTCAATTTTCCTAGGGAAAAAATTCAACGAAGAAACCAACTCATTTAAAAGTACAATTGACAAAATGCAAAATGAGGTAAAAAAGCTAACTGAAGAACCTAATTCATTTTAAAAAATAAGAATTGGACAAATGGAAGTGAATAACTCAATGAGAAATCAAGAATCAACTAAATAACCCTCTCTCAAAAAAAGGAAAGAAAAGAAAATAGAAAAAATGTAAAATATTTCTTTGGAAAAACAACTGACCTGGAAAATGGATCCACAGAGACAATCTAAGACTTATTGGATTACCTAAAAACTACGATTAAAAAAAAGCTCCTGGACAACATTTTCCAAGAAATAATCAAGGAAAACTATACTGATATCTTAGAATCATAAGGTAAAATAGCCATTAAAAGAATCTACCCATTACCCTTTGAAAAAGATCCTAAAATGAAACTCCAAGGAATATTGACCTTCAAGAAAGGTCAGTCTCAAAGGGGTGAAAAGCATGTTCTGCCTAGCCCAGATAAACATTAATGAGAGGGTCTTAATCACAGCAAATCAGTAACTGAGATCCTCAGACCTAGCTCAGTATAGGAGCAGATCATTGGGTCAACTCCCAGCTCCAGCTCAGAAGGCAAACTCTGTGAAACAGCTGTTTCCTGAACAGAGCAGACAAAGCTACCCTCTGCAAACATGATTTGCTCCTGTGCTCAAAGCTAAGGCTCAGAGATGCACAGGAGGCTTGGGATAGTGCACCCTTTACTCCAGGAGCAGAGCTCAACCACAAAAAATAAAAAAGAGAGAGAAAAAAGAAAAGAAAAGAAAATGAGCAAGAAGCAGAAAAGAACCTTGACCACAGAAAGCTACTCTAGTGACAGGGAAGACTAAACCAGAGAAGGATAAAATGTCCACAGAGGAAAACTCAAAGAATGAAATGAATTTGTCTCAAGCCCAAAGAGTCCTTTTGAAAGTGCTCATAAATGATTTTAAAAGGCAAATAAGAGAAGCAGAAGAAAAAATGAGTAAATAAACAAGAGGTATGCAAGAGAGTTAGCAGCTTGGAAAAAGGAGGCAATGCCTTAAAAAATACCATTGGCTAAATGCAAAAAAATATATATATCTACTGAAGAAAACAACAGCTTCAAAAGTAGAATTAATCAATTGGGAAAAGTGATACAAAAACTAACTGAAGAAAATCACACATTAAAAACTAGAATGGGGCAAATGGTAGCTAAAGACTCTAAAGAGTTATTAAAAATCAGTCAAACAAACTAAAAAAAGTGAAAAAATGGAAGAAAATGTGAAACACCTAATTTCCATGTTGGCATGGAAAATAGATCCAGAAGAGACAATTTGAAAATTATTGGTATGCCTGAAGTCCATGACCAAAAAAAAGGCTGGATATCATTCTTCAAGAGATCATCAAGGAAAAGTGCCCCAATCTTCTAAAACAGAAGGAGAAATATTCAGTGGAAGAATCTATTGATCGCGTTCAGAAAGAGATCCCACAAAGAAAACATCCAGGAATGTTATTGTAAAATTCCAATCTCAAGGAAAAAATACTTCAAGTTGTCAAGCAAAAACAATTCAAATATCAAGTAGCAACAGTCATAATTACCCAGGAAAGCTTCTGCCATTAAGAAATACCATATTCCAGAAGACAAAGAACTTGGGGTTACACCAAGAATTAACTACCCAGCAAGACTGAAAATGATCTTTCAGGAGAGGTGATAGAGCTTCAATAAAGAGACTTTCAATCATTTCCATTGTAAAAATCAGAACTAAATAGAAAATTTAATCTACAAACACGGGACTCAAGAGAAGCAGAAAAAGGTAAAGAGGGGGAATATATATAATTTAAAGGTTAAACTTATTCCCTAGATGAGAAAACAATATCTGTAATTCTTGGGAACTGTATCTGTTAGTGGGGCAAACAGAGGGGGGCATCATATGGACAGAGGGTGTGGTTGTGAATGGACTCTGATGTGATGATATCAAAGAAAAAGACAGTAAGGAGTGTAAAAAGGTCTGTACTGGAAGAAGAAGAAAGGGGAGGTATAATGGACAAATTAGATCACATGAACATGCACAAAAGACCTTTTTCACAATTCAGGGGAAGATGGAGGGGCATGAGCATTGTTTGAAGCTTGATTTCATCAACTTGGGCTCTAATAGGGAATAACTTAATCATTAAGTTGGATATATAAATTTATTTAATCCTATAAAGAAGTAGGAAGAGAAAGAGGAAAGAAAAGGCTGAAGTTGAATAGAAGGGAAGGCGGAAACACTAGGGAAAAAAGATAAGAGCAGAGGGGAGGGTAATAGAATATAAGGTAGTTGATGGGGTGAATTTAGAAAAAAGATTACTAAGAGAAGCGTCCATGGGTGAGAGGAGAAAAGATAGTGGGTGGAATAAGTCAAAAAAACTCAAAACATTTTATAAGACAGGGTGGAAAGAGAGAACAAAAGTATATACAGGAGAGAAAATAGGAAGAAGGGAAATTAAGAACTGGTAATCATAACTGTAAATGTGAATGGAATGAACTATCCCATAAAATGGAAGAGAATAGCAAAGTGGATTAAAAAAAACAAATCCTATAGTATATTGATTATAAGAAACACATTTGACAAAGAGAAATACACACAGAGTAAAGGTAAAAGGCTGGAACAGAATTTATAATGCTTCAGCTGAAATTTTAAAAAAACATGGGTAGAAATTTTTATATCAGATAAAACAAAAGTAAAAATAGATTTAATGAAAACAGCTAAGGAAGGGAAGTAAATCTTGATAAAGGGTACCCCAAACAATGAAGTATAATGATATTAAATATATATGCACCAAGTGGTTGTCATACAGCTTTCTAAAGAATATATTAAGCCAGTTACAGCAAGAAATAGACAACAAAACTAAATTAGTAGGAGACCTCAACCTTCCCCTTTCAAAATCAGAAAAATCTAACCACAAAATAAACAAGAAAAAGACGAGGGAAGTTAGTAGGATACTAAAAAAAATCAAGATATGATAGGCCTCTAGAAAAAAATGAACAGAGACAGAAAGAAATACACCTTTTTTCATAGCAGTACATCACACCTACACAAAAATTGACTATCAGGACATAAAAATATCACAATCAAATGTAGAAGGGCAGAAATAGTAAATGCTTACTTTTCAGAAAACAATGCAATAAAAATTATATTCAATAAAGGATTAGGGAAAGATACCCTAAAAACCAATTGGAAATTAAATAACCTAATTCTAAAAATAAGTGAGTCAAATAACAAATCACAGAAATAATCCATCATTTCATCCAAGAGAATGACAATAATGAGACAATACATCTAAACCTATGGGACACAGCCAAAGCAGCTTGTAGAGGAAATATTATATCTCTAAATATTAGATACATGAATAAAATAGAGAAAGAGGAGATCAATGGATTGGGGATGCAACTAAAAATGCTAGAAAAATAACAAATTAAAAATCACCAACTAAATACCAAATTAGAAATTCTGAAACTCCAAGTAGAGATTAATAAAATGGAAACTAAGAAAATATTGAACTAATTAATAAAACTAAGGGTTGGTTATATGAAAAAACCCAACAAAATAGATAAACCTTTAGTTAATTTGATTAAAAAGAAAGAAAAGAAAAATAAAAAAAAATCACCATCATCAAAAATGAAAAGGATGAACTTACTACCAATGAAAAATAAATTAGAGCAATTATTAGAATCTTATTTTGCTCAACTATATGGCAGCAAATCTGACAATCTAACCAAAATGAATGAATATTTTCAAATTTACAAAAATTACAAAAATATAAATTGTCCTGAATCACAGAAGAGGAGATAAATTACTTAAATAGTTCAATTTTAGAAAAAGAAATTGGACAATCCATTAATGAAATCAAGAAAAAAATCTCTAAGCCAGATGGATTCACAAGTAAATCCTACCAAACATTTAAAGAACAATTAATTCCAATAGTATATAATTATTTGGAAAAATAAGTAAAGAAGGAGTCCTACCAAATCCCTTCTATGACACAAATATGGTACTGATACCTAAACCAGGAAGAACCAAAATAGAGAAAGAAAATTACAGACCAATCTCCCTAATGAATACTGAAACAAATTTTTAAATAAAATATTAGCAAAGATATTACAGCAATTTATCAGCAGGATAATACACTATGACCAAATGAAATTTATACCAGGAATGCAGGGCTGGTTCAATATCAGGAAAGCCATTAACATAATCAACCATATCAATAAGAAAAACCAACAGAAATCATATGATAATCTTTTTTTATTAAATCTTTTTATTTGCAAAACATATGCATGGATAATTTTTCAACATTGACCCTTGCAAAGCTTTCTGTTACAAATTTCCCCCCCTCCTCCCCATCCCCTCCCCTAGATGGCAGGAAGTCTAATACATATTAATTATGTTAAAATACTTGACAAATCAAATATGTGCATACATATTTATACAGTCATCTTGCTGTACAAGAAAAAAAATCTGAGAAGGGAAAAATAATGCAAGAGAACATCAATAAAGAGCATGAAAATGTTATGTTGTGGTCCACATTCAGATCCCTCTCTCTGAGCGTATATAGCTTTCTTCATCACTGAACAATTGGAACTGGTTTGAAATAATAATCTCAATAGATGCAGAAAAAGCTTTTGACAAAATACATTAAAACACTACACAGCATAGGGATAAAGAGAGTTTTCCTTAAAATAATAAGCAGGATATATTTAAAACCAATAGTAAGCATTATTTGTAATGGAAAGAATCTGGATGCATTCCCACTACAAACAGGAGTGGAAAAGGATGCCCATCATCACCATTATTATTCAACATTGTACTAGAAATGTTGGCTTTAGCAATAAGAAAAGAAAAAGAAATTAAAAGAACTAGAATAGGTAATGAGGAAATAAAACTATCAGTCTTTGCAGATGATATGATGATATACTTAGAGAAAATCACTCAAAAACCTACTAGAAATAACTCAAAGTTTTAGCAAAGTTGCGGGATATAAAATAAACTCACACAAATCACCAGAATTTCTATATATTACTGACAAACCCCAAGAGCAAGATATAGATAACATTTAAAATTACTATCAACAAAATAAAATACTTGGGTATCAACCTGCCAAGTCAAACTCAAGAATTATATGAACAAAATCACAAAACACTTTCCACACAAATAAAGTCAGATATAAACAGTTGGAAAAATATCAATTGCTCATGGGTAGACAGAGCTAATATAATAAATTAAAGTGCTGCCTTAATCGATCTCCTTGTTCCATGACATAACAAACTACCAAAAATTATTTTATAGAACTAGAAAAATATAACAAAATTTATTTAGAAGAATAAAAGGTCAAGAATATAAAGGAAAATAATGAAAAAAAAATGCAAAGAATGGTGGCTTAACAGTACTAAACTTTATATTATAAAACAGCAATCATGAAAATCATTTGGTACTGGCTAAGAAATAGAATGGGGATCAGTGGAATAGATTATATACACATAACATAATAATAAAGGTCTATAGTAATCTAGTATTAGATGTATCCCCAAACTCCATCTTCTGGAATAAGAATTCACTATTTGAAAAAAATAATTGCTGGGAAAACTGGAAAATACTATGTCAAAAACTCAGCTTAGACCTCCATCTCACATTCCATACTAAAATATGGTCAAAATGGGTACAAGATTTGGGCATAAAGGATATTATAAGTAAATTAGGACAGCAAGAGATAATTTACCTATCAGGTCTTTGGAGAAGGGAAGAATTTATGACCAATGAAGAACTAGAGAATATTACGAAAGGCAAAATGGACAACTTGGATTACATTAAATTAAAGTTTTTGCACAAGCTATTAATGAATTGCCTTAAAAAAATCTCCATGATAAGATGAATTTACAAATGAATTCTACAAAACATTTAAGAAACAATTAATTCCAATACTATACAAACTATTGGGGCAAATAGAGGGAAAAGGAGGCCTACCAAATTGTTGTTGTGACAAAGATATTGTATTGATACCTAAACCAGGAAGGATCAAAACAGAGAAAGACCATTTTCCCTAATGAAAATCATTGCAACAATCTTAAATAAAATAGTAGCAAAGAAATTACAAAACTTATCACCAGAATAATACTGTATGACCAAGTAGGATTTATACTACGAATGCAGGCTGGTTTGATAGCAATTAAACTATTAGCCTAATTGACTACATCAATAACCAAACTAACAGAAATCATATGATGATATCAAGATGCCAAAAAAAATCCTTTGACAAGGTACAACATCAATTCCAACACTAGGGAGCATAGGAATAAACAGAGTTTTCCTTAAAATGATAAATAGTATCTATCTAAATGATAAGTAACATCTATCTAAAATCATCAGCAAGCAATTTGTGTAATGAGGATAAAGTAGAAGCATTCCCAATAAGATCTGGGGTGAAACAAGGTTGCCCACTATCACCATTACTATTCAATATTATATTAGAAATGTTTGCTTTAGTTAAGAGAAGAAAAATAAATTGAAGGAATTAGAATAGGTAATGAGGTGTCAAAATTATCAGTTTTTGCATATGATACAATGGTACACTTAGAGAATCCTAAAAATTAAAAAACTACTAGAAACAATTTACAACTTTAGCAAAATTGTAGGATATAAAATAAACCCACATAAATCATCAACATTTCTATATGTTATCAACAAAGTCCAGCAACAAGAGATAGAAAGAGAAATTCCATTTAAAATAAGTGTAGATCATATACTATATATATATATATGTATATATATATCTGAGAAGAAAAAACCAAACTATATGGACACAATTACAAAACACTTTTCATACAAATAAAGTTAAACCTAAACATCTGGAAGCATATCAGCTAATATAATAAAATTGACAATTCTACCTAAATTAATCTATGTATTCAGAGCCATACCAATTCAACTACCAAGAAATTTCTTTCTAGAGCTAGAAAAAATAATAAAAAAAATTCAGCTGGCAGAGTAAAAGGTCAAGAATTTCAAGGAATTAATGAAAAACAATGCAAAGGAATATAGCCTCGCTGTACCACACCTAAAACTAAATTATAAACCAGTAGTCATCAAAACTATTTGGTACTAGCTAAGAAATAGAGTAGTAGATCAGTGGAATAGGTTAGGTTCACAAAACACAATAGTCAATAACTATAGTAATTCAGTGTTTGATAAACCCAAAGACTCGAACTTCTGGGATAAGAACTCACTATTTGGCAAAAATTGCTGGGAAAATAGGAAATTAATATGGCAGAAACTAGGCATTGACCAACATCTAACACCCTATACCAAGATAAACTCAAATGACTTCATGATTTAGATGTAAAGGGTGATATTATAAGCAAAGTAGAAGAACAAGGGATAGTCTACTTCTCAGATCTGTGGAAAAGGAAGGAATTTATGGCCAAAGAAGAACTTGTTAACATTATGAAATGGATAAATTTGATTATACTAAATTAAAAAGGTTTTGTACTAACAAAAAGAATGTACTCGAGATTAAAAGGGAATCAGAAACCTGGGGGAAAATTTACAACCAAGGTCTTTGACAAAGGTCTCATTTTTTTTATTAAAGCTTTTTATTTACAAAACATATACATGGGTAATTTTTCAACATTGACCCTTGCAAAACTTTCTGTTCCAAATTTTCCCCTCCTTCCCCTCACCCTATCCCCTAAATAGCAGGGAGTCTAATACATATCGAATATATTAAATATGTGTTAAATCCAATATATGTATTAATATTTTTACAGTTATCTTGCTGCACAAGAAAAATTGGATCAAGAAGGAAAAAACAAAGCCTGAGAAAGAAAACAAAATGCAAGCAAACCTCAACAAAAAGAGTGAAAATGGTATGTTATGGTCTACACTCAGTTCCCACAGTCCTCTCTCTGGGTGTATATAGCTCTCTTAATTATTGAACAATTGGAACTGGTTTGAATCATCTCATTGTTGAGGAGAGTTATGTCCATCATAATTGTTCATCGTATAGTCTTGTTATTGCCTTGTATAATGATCTCCTGGTTCTGCTCTTTTCACTTAGTATCAGTTCATGTAAGTCTCTCCAGGCCTCTCTGAAATCATCCTGTTGGTCACTTCTTACAGAACAATTATATTCCATAACATTCATATGCCATAATTTATTTAGTCCTTCTCCAATTGATGGCTATCCATTCAGTTTCCAGTTTCTTGCCACTACACAAAGGGCTGCTATAAACATTTTTGTACATGTGGGTCCCTTTCCTTCCTTTAAGATCTCTTTTGGATATAGGCCCAGTAAAAACACTGCTGGGTCAAAGTGTATGCACTCTTTGATAACTTTTTGAGTATAGTTCCAAATTGCTCTGCAGAATGGTTGGATCCATTCACAGTTCCACCAACAATGTATCAGTGTCCAGTTTTTCACATCCCCTCCAAAATTCATCATTTTCTTTTCCTATCACAATAAGTGTAATGTGTATCTCAGGTGTGTAGTAGTATCTCAGAGTTGTCTTAATTTGCATTTCTCTGATCAATAATGATTTGTAACACCTTTTCATATGACTAGAAATAGTTTCAATTTCTTCATCTGAAAATTGTCTGCTCATATCCTTTCACCATTTATCAATTAGAGAATGGCTTGAATTCTTATAAATTTGAATTAACTCTCTATATATTTTAGAAATGAGACCTTTATCAGAATCTTTGAATATAAAAATGTTTTCCCAGTTTATTGTTTCCCTTTTAATCTTGTCTGCATTAGTTTTGTTTGTATGAAAACTTTTTAACGTAATATAATCAAAATGATTTATTTTGTGATCAATAATGATCTCTAGTTATTCTTTGGTCACAAATTCCTTCCTCCTCCATAGATCTGAGAGGTAAACTATCTTCAGTTCTTTTAATTTGTTTATCATATCATTCTTTATGTCTAGATCATGAACCCATTTTGACCTTTTCTTGGTGTATAGTATCAGATATGGGTCAATGCCTAGTTTCTGACATACTAGTTTCCAATTTTCCCAGCAGTTTTTGTCAAATAGTGAATTCTTATCCCAAAAGCTGATGTCTTAAAATTTGTCAAACACTAGATTGCTATAGTCATTGACTATTTTGTCTTGTAAACCTAACCTATTCCACTGATCAACTAGCCTATTTCTTAGCCAGTACCAAATGGTTTTGATGACCACTGCTTCATAATATAGTTTTATATCTGTTACAGCTAGGCCAAAAGGTCTCATTTTTAAAATGTATATAGTTGTGATTCTAATTTATAATACAAGTCATTCCTCAGTTGACCAATGGTCAAAAGATGTGAATAGACAATTTGCATATGAAGAAATTACAACCATTTCTAGTCATATAAAAATTCTCTAAATCACTTTTGATTAGAGAAATGCAAATTAAGACAACTTTGATGTACTACTTCACACCTCTCACTTCAGCTAAGATGACAGGAAAATATAATGACAAATGTTGGAGGGAATATGGCAAAATTGGGACACTAATACATTATTCGTGGAGTTGTGAGCTGTTTAAAGCAATTTGGAATTCTTTCCAAAGGTCTATAAAATATGCATACTCTTTGACCCAATAGTGTCTAGAGGCTTAAATCTAGTGATAAATGAACAGGTAATGTTCATTCACCCAAAACACATGAAGACTTTTCTGGGAAGTATGGGTAGATGAGAAAAATTTGTTCCAATGGTCATGAAGGCAGATTTTTTTTTTTTTTTTGCTGAGGCATTTGGGTTTAATTAACTTGCCCAGGATCAAACAGCTAGGAAGTGTTAAGTGTCTTAGGTTAAATTTAAACTCATGTCCTCCTGACTTCAGGGCTGTTTGCACCACCTAGCTGCCCCATGAAGGCAGTTTTGAGGATGGAGTGCTTAGAACTTAGTCAGACACTAAAGACATTAAGGTCATACACTGCTTCTGGGTCCATCAGTCATCTTGACTTCTGCCTTGTTTACTGGACTTTGATAACTGGAAAAGAGAGAGTGAGGCTGATGACCTTGTGCTACTCTGCCTCACTTATATCCAATTTATTCAGAAGTCAAGACGTGGCATGCAATGTCTTTGACCCTCTTCAAAAATGAAGAATAAACAATAACAATAAAATTAAAATACAGTCCAAAAGAACCAAGGAATTGCAATAACCTATTATCAATTCATTAGGAAGACACAATCCTCCTTTTTCCATTATGGAAAAATTTGGAATCAGAAGGTAGGAAGAAACCTGTAGTAGCTTCTGTATTATCACCCACAAATTGTTACACAGACTCTGCTTGACAGAAAACTCATGCCCTTTTGAAAGCTCATTCCATTTTTGAAACATCATTTTCTTTCTTATTATGAGCAGAATTCTAACTCCCTGGACTTTCATGGGCCTAATTCTGCCATCTGGAGATAAAGGAAAGAATTCCAGTGATTATGTGATTTATATAATCTCTTTTTTATATAGTCTCATTTTTTAAAATTACCAAAATTTTTTAATTTTTAATTTTTTTCTTTAAATTTAACAAGCTGAGTCATTTCTGTATACAAACAATAGAAAAAAGGATTTCATATGAAACTATGAATCTCTAAAAAGTATAAGTTTTTAAAGTACCCATTAAATGTAACACAATCATACAAACACTGCTGTGTTTGTCAATGTCTCCTTCTATACTCAATTTAATGTTTCATTGATAATGTTTTTTTTCTATCATTATACTGTCTATTGATTTTCCCCCTCCCCATAATTCTCTATGCAAAAAATAAAGCTTTCTCTTATTCTTAAAATTAAGGTGAGTAAGCAAAACAAATTCTCACATTGGCTATGAGGGGAAATGAATGCCTCATTGACAACTCTCTACAGCAGAGTGAAGCTGGCTTTATAATTATGCTTAGGTGCTGCAATGATCAGAGAAAGAATCTAGAAAAACTTGACTTTGTGCTTACTCTTCTGAGAACCACAATTATGGTGGACCTAATTTAATCACATTTAGAAATCTTTATTTTTAATTTAAGGATGAAAACCAAATGGGGAATAAAGGATAAATTTAAATATTTTAAAGTCAAGAGAACACATGAAGAAAAAGTAAAGGGAGTTAACTTTAGAAGAGAAAACTTAAGAGGAAACAACAACAATGGCCTTTGAATAAATAAAACAATTAGCAAGAGAAAAATGAAATTAGTATTGGTTATCCATAGATTTTTAAAAATTAAATACATTAAAATGCAGAAACCAGCATTTATGCAAGGCACAAGGGATGGTCTGAACGCACAAGCAGTTAAACATTAGAATGATTTAGTTTGTTATTGTTTAAACCCCATTTGAGTTCTTGGCAAGGATACTACAATGGTTTGCTATTTCCTTCTCAAGCCCGTTTTACTAATGAGGAAACTAAACCTGACAGTTAAATGACTTGCCCATGGTTAGATAGCTATTAAGTGTCTGAGGCTAGATTTGAACTCAAGAAGATGAGTTTTCCTGTTTCTAGGAATGGCACTCTATCTATTGTGCCAACTAGCTGCTCAGTGATTTAATTAGGAAATTTAAAATTCCTTTATTAGCTATTTTAAAAAATACAAATAAAAACATAAATAAATAATTTTAAATAAATAAATACACACAGACACATAGATACATGAGAACTTATGCGATTAGGTGCCATAAATTATATGAATATTTGAAATTTTTTCTAATCTCACGATTCTGAAATTTCCAGCTTCCTTTGAAGTCAAGCAAATATTAATGCTCATTTTTCACTCTGTTCAAAATCACATCATAGTCTGCTAAGTCCTTACTGAAATGCTATAAAAATAAAGCCCTATAATGCAGGAATATAGAAAGTACCATTTTTACAAGAGGTAAGGAAGTGTCAAATATTTTTAGCTTACATGTAAACCCTTTTGCAAAATGTGTGAAATGCATATTTTAATCACATTCATCTTTCAGTGTTGAAGGGGGAAGGGAGAATTATTTCATCATTACATTGTTAGAAAACATTACATTTTCTCCCCGAAATGTGCTGGGAAACAACAATGGTACCAGGGAGGTAATCAGTTTTGTTTAGCAAGAGAGCTCCACATGCTAAAGTTCCTAGTTGTCAGCAAGTCTAACTACATCTCAGTACAAATCATCTTCCAGACCCAGCCGAATGCAACAATACTTTCACGAGAAACTGTGGGGGAAAGTAGCTATTAGGTATAAATACTCACTTGCTGAATTGTTGATGCTTGCCCTTCATAAATCAAAACATTACCAAATCCAGGCTAAGGCTAACAGTATAAAAGACTTTATTGTTCCAGTGCCCCGCTGACGACACAAGTATTAACCAGGGCCTATTGTCTTCCATGCGTGGGACTCAGCAACTGTTAACACTATTGGGCTGTTTAACCATTAGCTAAATATATATTAGTCTGAATCACAGAAGGCATGGAAGGAGGCCCCTAGCTATCTAGCAAGTTTGGTTAGGATCTCTGTTTGGTTCTATCCTTTATTATGATTAAACTGCTTTATTTATGACAATAATTGTTACATATGCTCTCAGGTGATTTATTGTTGTGGATGGCAAAGCAACACCCTGAAAGTTTGCCAAAGGGCGTCAACTGTTATTGATATGTACATAAAGATGATAAATGATGAACTATATCCACCAAATTGCTACCAGTTATTATTAGTTATTACTCTTGTTTTATTTTGTGAAGATTATGCGGTATGATGACGGCCTCAGGGGCTCTACACATTCCTGTTTGGTGAGCACAGGCACTAAAGGTGTTCTTAGACACATACAGTAATGCCAGTCAGTAATCTGGAGACAATTTATAAAGAATCAGGCTCAGATTTCAAAGAGCCATCAGACACCCACGCTTCAACATACTTTTCATAGTTGAGTCCTTGTCGTAGACGATTCCTCATTTTGTGGGCTTAATAAGTGTCTACTATTTTTAGACAGGATTTCCAGTGGCCAAGCAAATAAGGCCCCAGTTTCCTGCCTTGATAGCATGCATTTCTTCAAGGTTCAGTAAATTCTATACCTTAACCCAATGAAGGAAACATGGGCTAGTCAGACATTGGTAAAGCATGGCAGGGCATGAAAATGGCAGGTCAGGTGGATAAGGGCTGGAGTTCCAGAGCAGAGACATACTAGGCACATTCTACAAATCTGAAAAAGGAAAATCCACAGGAAATTGGCCAGAAATTTTCTTGAACAAAGGGTCTATCACCCAAAGCTAAATCTTGGAGGTAAAGAGAAAACCTAATATAAGATGAGGGCTCTAAACTAGATTTGGTTATATTAAATTAATTATAGTTCTATTGTTAATTCTGGCATTATGTCTCTTGGTTTCTATTCTTGTTTTTCTATTTTTTATCTCTCTTTATGTCTCACTTTCTTATGATATTATATAGGTATGTATGCACATATATATATATATATATATACATTCATATGCTCTAGTGCCTTTCTTTTCCATATAAGCTGCCATAACCAAGGTCCTGAATGACTCTACAAACTACTTAAAAGAGACTCTGAGTAAATCTAAGTTTTTCTTGATCAAATTGAAGTTGATGAACTTTATCGTTTTGCTCTGAATTGACTCCAAAAGACATGAGGTTGACTTTCAAACATACACATACATACACACACACACACACACACACACACACACACACACACATCCCACACATTCCTAGAAACACTTGCCTGTATAAATCTGTCATTCCATCCCACATTTTTAAAAAGTTTTGCCCATACCACAGAACAGAACCCTCTTTAATAAATAAAAAAGCTTTTATATATATATACAAACATTATACATATAAAATATATATTTATACATATATGTATATGTAGGTATATGAAATACCTCTCCAAAACATTCATTTACTTAGCAGTAAATATTCCTGACATATTTCTAAAAAGACCCCATCACATTCAAGATTATAAATTTTGGTGAAGTTTACCACCACGTATGCTAAGGGATGATCTTAGCATTTGAGTTAAGTGACTTGCCCAGGGTCGCACAGCCAGAAAGTGTTAAGTGTCTGAAACCAGATTTGAACTTAGGTTCTCCTGACTTCAGGGCTAGTGCTATCTACTGTACCACCTAAGTACCCCTACTAATGGGTGATCTTACAAGCAAAGCTATGACAAAATAAAAGAAAATAAGTCTCAAAGTAAAGCTTCAAAGTTGGCCATGAGAGATATATTGTTTTCCTTCCAATTAAAACCGCAAGGAATCTAAAGTAGAACTTGAGAAGCATAGAGTGGAAATACCATTGGCAGAAAGAAGAAAAAAGGAACAAAGAAATATATCCAAACATGTTGCCTCTGTCTACTGATCTGATGCCATATGTGAGTAACAATTAATTATACCTATCTGAATAGAATAAATAGCATAAAAAGAAAAATACGTAGAAAGCAGAAAAATTTAAACAACATACTAGTATATGCATAAAAATGGATGTTATATTTTATGCAGGGAATTCCAAAATTCTTTGTGAAGTTTTAAATTATTAATGTTTAAGATTACACTAAGACTTTTAACATACCTTGTATGCAGTAGTTAGACACAAAGTAGTTGGAAATGTAGGAACTAAATCTGGAGAGACAGGAAAAATTTTCATTCAAAAGATGGTGCCTGAACTGGATTGTAAAGAAAGAGAAGGATTATGTGAAGCATAGATAAGAAAGGATGACTTTCTAGGTCTGGGGAAAACACCACTGCAAAGGCACCGAGATGGAAAAGTTTATGTCATGAATAAAAATAGAAAGAAGTCCAGTTTGGCTAGAGTACAGACTATGGGAAAGTGAATAGTGTATGATGAAGTTGAAAGCTAAACTGGGAGGTTATGAAGGAGCCTTAAAAGTCCAATAGAGAAAATTATATTTACTGAGGCAGTTGATTGTTTAATAGAATCACAAATCAGAGCTGTGTTAAGTTATATTTCATTAGCAGCACTCCATGAGATAGACTAGATTGTAAAACAATTGAGACCACAGAGAGAACAAGCAGGATGTTGTTGCATTAATCTACTAGAGAGGGATATGAAGGCCTGAATGAAGTAAAGTGGCAGTTGTATGCATAGAGAGGAATCAGATGAAAAAGTGACATCATAAAGGTAAAAAGAGCAAGATTTAGCATCTGATATGATATAGAAGGAAGAAATAGGAATTGAGCACAATGTTCCGATGAAAAAACTGAAACAGGGGAAGGATTATGTTGCAGAGATTTATGTTTCATTCCTGTTACTAATTCATTACTGATACCAGACAACTACTGAATATATTGTTGCAGATATGACTGAATAAAAATGAAATTTAAAATATTTGAATAATTCTAATCTCTCTACATGACTGTCCTTTGAGCATATAAAGGCTGCTATAATTTTCTATCTTTTCCCAAAATCCTCTTGTTTCCAGGTTAAATATCCCCAATTTCTTCAACAAACTTTCTGTGGTTATTTTAAGTGGGGTATCTCCTGTCTATTTCTTCTTTCAAGGTTTTGTTTGTAATATATAGGAATGCTGAGGATTTATGTAGATTCACTTTATATCCTCCTACTTTGATAAAATTAGTGTTTCAACTAACATTTTAGTTGAGTTTTGGGGATCTTCCAAGTGTGTCATCACATTGTCTTTAAAAAAAGATAGCTTTATTACCTCATTACCTATTGTGATTCCTTCTATCTCTTTTCTACTCTTATTACTTTTGCTAGGATTTCCAATACAGTGTTAAATAATATTGGTGACAGTGGATTTCCTTGTTTCATACCTCATCTTACTGGGAAGGTTTCTAGCTTATTCCCATTACAAAAAAAATACTGATAATTTTAGGTAAAAGCTTTTATAAGTCTAAGGAAAAAATCATTTCTATCTGTATTGTTCAAGTATTTTCAGATAGGAATGAGTGTTTTACTTTCTATATTTATTAATGTAATCAATTTACTGAATACATCTGTTGATATCATGATTTAAAAAAAAAACCTTTCATTATGGATATAATTACTTGTGTTAGCATTTTCCTTTATGTTTAACCATCCCTGCATCACTGGCATAAATTCAACTTGATCATAATATATAATCTTTGTAATATATTATTGCAATTTTTCAGCTAGTATTTTATTTTCTTTCTCTATTTTACTCTTCCTGGTTTGTATCAATATCATATTTGTTTCATAAAAGGAGTTTGGTAGGATCTCTTCTTTGCCTATTGTTCCAAATAATTTATTTATTATTGGAGTCATATTAAATGTTTGACAAAATTCAGTTGAAAATCCATCTGGTCCTGGTGCTTTTTTCTTCAGAAGGTATTTAATGAACAGAGGAAAGCAACCAATGTTGGGGGGGGCACTAATTCATTATCTTAGAATTCTGAACAGATCCAATCATTTTGGGGAGCAATCTTGAATTGTGCCCAAAGAGCTATTAACCTGAGTAAATACTTTTGATCCAATGATACCTCCATTAGGTCTATTTCTAAAAATGATAAGGCAAAAAAGGAAAAGAAGCTCTATGTTCTAAAATATTTATAGCAGCAAGTTTTGTAGTAGCAAAAAACTGGAAATCGTGAAGATGCCCATCAATTTGGGAATGGCTGCACAAATTTTGCTGTGTGATTGTGATGGAATAATACTGTGCTATAAAAATGATGAATTCCATAATCTTAGAAAAACTTAGATAGATTTGCACACAATAATGAAGAACAAAATGACCAAAACTAAGAAAACATTGTATACAAAGAAGCGATATTGTTTTAAAAACATGGTAATGTTTTACATGATTACACGTATAGCTTGTATTTGATTGCTTACAATCTTAGGGAAAGAGAGAAAGGATAAAAGGGAAGGAGGAAGGAATAGAACTTGGAACTAAAAACTTAAAAATGTTTTTAAATGTTTTAACAAGAAATCTGGAATTATGCCCACAGAGTTATTAAATTACATATACCCTTTGACCCAGCAATACCACTACTTGGTTTATTTCTAAAGATAATTAGAGAAAAAGGAAAAGAACCTATGTGTTCTAAAATATATATAGCAATTCTCCTTGTGGTGGCAAAAAAAATCCCTGGAAATTGCAGTGATGACCATCAACTTCTGAATGGCTGAACAATGCTTGTATTATATGATAACTATGGATTAGTACTTTCTATAAGAAATGAGGAGCTGTATGTTCTTAGAAAAACATGAAAAACTTGCATAAAATAATCAAGAGTGAAATAAACAGAACCAAAAGAACATATTACATACTAACAACAAGAATGTTTTTTTGTTTGTTTGTTTTTTTACTGAGGCAATTGGGGTTAAGTGACTTGCCCAGGATCACACAGCTAGGACGTGTTAAATGTCTGAGACCAGATCTGAACTCAGGTCATCCTGACTTCAGGGCTGGTGCTTTATCTACTGCACCACCTAGCTGCCCTAATAGGAATGTTTTAAGAGTAACTTTGAGTAACTAATTCACCTTATTATAAATATAATATCTTCATAACATATACAGATAGATTATGTATCTACATATCAACATATACATATTTGAATCTAATTATAGCTATTTCTAAGGTGGGGGAAGAAAAACAAATTTACATGATAATTTTATATATTTAAAAGGAATAGCAAGTTGTATGCAGAGATTTGCAATTTCATGTGCAGGTTTTTATGTGGAGAAATACTGTTATGGTGAAAAAACAAACAAAAAAAGACAGAACTTTCATTTCCTTACCCATAAAATGGCAATGCTTTTTTCTTTTTCTTTGTATCTCCAGTCCTTAGCACAGTGGGTGGCATATAGTAATCAACACTTAATAAATGCAGGTGATTAATATAGCAGCTACCTTACAGGGTTACTATAAGGATCAAATCAGAGGAGATGGCAAAGACTTGCAAAATTTAAAGCACTATGTAAGTCTAAAATAATAATAATAATAGATTAGGTCAACAAAAAGACCTAATGTTCTTACTAAATATGTTCTTATTAATATGTTCTTATTAAAATGGTTTTAAAAAACCAGATTGATACACTTATAATCTGGATTTTTTTTGTTTTAGGCCATGGAAATACAGCCCTAATGTCAGGGAGTATAGTAGATTTATATTCTAAAGTCACTGAAAATTGCGTGGTCTACTGTTTTTTAAAAATATTACAAAAGATTTTTCCTGGCTAATATAAACTTTAAAAAGGGACAATTCTCAAAAGAAATTTCAAAAAGCTTCCTATCTCTAATGTAGTCTCAGTTTGCTTTACAAGCCTTGACTTTCTCTTCTCCTTCTTGAATCAAATGAGGGCACTCACTTGGGAGGCATTTTCAGTTTAGTCTGCTTCTCATCAACAATGCAATTAGAACCTTGGGGCCAATTAAGTCTATAAACTTCCCCCAGTTCCATACTCTCATACCTGTGGCTAACAAATTTGGAGCAACTGCTCTGCTATTCCCTGAGCTTCAGACTCTTTTTGGCCCAGGGGACACCGACATTATAGCACATCTCTACCCAGTTCACCTCTCTCTACTTTAACCTACCTCTTTCCCTTCCCAATCCTTCTCTGCTCTTCCCTTACATTCCTGCATCATTTACCAAATAATTCTCCCCCCTTCATCATTTTTTAAACAGAACTTTATTCTTACTACAACTCTTCTCCACTTTGTAATTGCTGCTCTGCCTAGTTTCAATCCCACAGAACAAACCCCTTCCTGGTTAAACTCATCACCTCTAAATTTACCCTTATGCTGCAGACTCATGCCCTAATTTACACCATCACCCTCTAGCTTCTCTCCTCTCAGTCTGGAGGACAAGAAGGTGTAGAACTCCTACCAATGTCTTCCTTTATTGAGGGAAGAAACTGGAGGCTTATCACAGTTTCTGATTCTTGGTAGATACTTAATAAGTGCTTATTATATTGGATTGGATTATTTTAGTATTATATTGGATTGGATTATTTTAGCACAGTAGAAAAAACAGAGGTTACCTTTTGTTAAGTGACATGTCACAACTTCCGTTTCCCCATCTGTAAAATCAGATGACTGCACTGGATGGCTTCTGACATACTTCTTAACTTTAGATTCCCTGTCCTATAATCTGAGAATAGATTGCTTCTATTTTCTGACATTCGATGAAACCCAATTCTTTCCAGAAAACATCAAATGCCTTTATAAGGACTAATTAAAAATATATTCTGAGCTCCATCTGAGAAGATGGTGGAGTACTTCAGAAAAATCCAAGCTCTCCATATTTTCCCCACAAACAAAACAAAATTGTGCCTCAGGGCTAGCAAAGATTGGCAAAAAAAAAAAAAACAACAACAACAACAACAACAACAACTAAGACTTGGGGCAGAATAGAGGTCCTCCTGGAACAACTTGAGAAGAGCTGAAAAAAGAGTCCAGGATTGGATTTTGACTGTTGGGAAGTATAAACACCTCCAGACTAGCTCAGCAGAAACAGCAATGGGAAGCCCCCAGGGCCAGCTGGGTTCAGAAGTACAGGAACACTCTCCTTTCAGACAGCCTGGAGAGTCTGGAGGCTGAGTCCAGGAAGACTGAGGGAATCTCTGAAGATAAGAATGCCAGGCCCATTTGTGCTGCTAAATCATGGCCTTTGGCAAAAAGGAACCATTACCCCTGGTGCATACAGAAGCAGTGGGCAGGGCCAATGCTGCCTGCAGGTACTTACAGAAGGGTGAGATTTCTCATTGGGACTTCCAGGCCAGAGGGGAGAGCTGAAGAGAAGTCAGAGGCACCATACCCCACACACAGGATTAGAGGTACTTGCACCAATAAGTTATTAAAAAATGATCAGGCAAATGAGAAAGAACCCAAGAATAAAAACTGATTTAAGGATTTATCTTTAGAGAAGGATATTGAAGTTAAAAAAAAAGTTTCTCCTACCATAAAGAGTAACCTTAAACGGCTATTTGCCTAGAAAAATTTTAGAGAAGAATTAAAAAAAAAACACTTTAAGTACCAAATGAGAGAGATTGTGGGAAAACTAACCAAATAAAAATAAACAAAAAACAAAAAACCATAAGAAGCATCTAAGAAAAGCAAAAAGATTATGAAAAAAGTCATCCAACTAGAAAAAAAATTAAAATCTTAAGAAAATAATTCTTTAGAAATTAGAATTGGGCAAGGAGAACCTAATGAAGCTATAAGAGACCAAGAAATTATAAAACAAAATAAAAAGAATGAAAAAGTAGAAGAGAATGTGAAACATAAGAAAAACAACAGATCTGGAGAATAATCAAGAAGAGAAAATAGAAGAATAATTGGGCTACTAAATTTTGAAATCCCCAGATCAAAGACAAAATTTTACAAGGAGTGAAAAAAAATCAAGTATGTTTGGATTATAATTAAAATTGTACAGATTATACAGGATTTATCAGCACCTACACCAAAAGACCTTAAGTCCAGGATTATTGTATACAATCAATCAAAATAACAAGGCTTGTGGCCAAAAATATCATATCCACCAATACTAATCATAAAACTGAATGAGGAAAAAAAAGAACATTTACCAAATTCACTTTTTCAAGATTTTGTCTCAACCAAACCTGAACTTAATAGAAAATTTAACATATAAGAGCCAACATTAAAGACTAATTTTAAGGGACTTAACAATGGCATATTGTTTATGCTTTATATGTAGAAATATAAATAATATGTCTAATTGATATCAGTAACTGAGTAGTTCAGAAGAAAGATCAGGGACAGAGCTGAGTAGGACCTAACTCTGAAAAGCAAAATTGCCTAGGAGAAAGTAAAAATAGCAGTTATGCTATGAAAATGAAGTGTAGAGGAAGAAATGATAAAGAGGCATTAGATAGGGGAGGAGGGCCTGTAGTTCTGAAAACCTACTCACATTGGGAATGAGTTAAATAGGGAACAATTCATATATATATATACACACACACAAACACACACACAAAATGAAAGGTATAGCACCCTCCAAAATTTATAAAGAAATGAGAAGAAGGAATAGCACAAGTTGGTGTATAGAAGGGTATATACATTGATGGGAGAGGGATAAAATATTTAGATTAAAAGGAATGGAATAAATGGGGAGGGAAAAAGTAGGGGAAAAGATAAGTGAGGAATCTATGGGGGAAGGGAGGTTAAGTAACAGTAAGGCAAGTTAAGGAGTAGAACTAAAGTAGAAAAGTTAGCATGGATAGGAAATAAGAGATATACACAAATACAATAACAAGGATCAGGAATAGAATTTATTAGAAAAAAAATATAGGGCTAGTAATCATTGATCTCAAAGTCAAACTTAAAGATTCAATTAAGAGAAAAATCTATATTATATCTCAGCAAAATTAGTATTGTTTTAGATGCATGTCTATGTATATGTGTGTATGTCTCTGTGTGAATGTATGCATGTGTGTGAGTGTGGGTGTGGGTTTGGACAGATTGATATATATAGATAGATAGATAAATATAGATATGTCTTGCTTAGCTTGCTTAGGGAAGGACGGGAGCATAAAAGGGGAAAAAAGAATAAAGTAAAAAGTATGCAGCAAAGAACAAAAGAATAGTCTACAAGAAAGCAAAGAAAAGATGAACAGTCATGAATGTAATGTCTTCTATCATTTTATATGCTGTTTTGAAATAGAAATTTATTCTTATGTATTTTGAATCTTCTCTGGTGTTCTGCAGGGTAAGACAACATTTTGTTTTGTTTTTCTTTTTTATTTGTTTTTTCTTATCTTGTAATAAGTTCAATAAAATAAAAAACCTCCCCTACCCTCTTGTATTCCCTCACTCCATTGTCCCCATTCTACTTTGTGTAGTTCATTCTGTCATGATTTGGGATTTATTGTTACCTATTTCAATAAGGCATTATCTATTCTCCACCCTTGAATCTTTTACTCTTTTGACTTTCCACCATTTGTGATTAACCTTCAAGCTAATTACTTCCAAGATCCACTTTCTATGTTTCTACTTCTTAAAATATCTTAGGGAAGTCACAAAGCTATGCAGATTGGTTCCACAGCAAAGAAATGTTACTGACCCTCAATTTGGTTTTCATTTCTTGTTTCATTGATTTAGTTAGAAAGGACCCTTAAATTCCATTGAGTCCAATCCTTTCACTTTAGATATGAGGAAACTGAAACTTAGAAAAATTAAATAATTTCTACATTGTCACAGGAGTAATAACCATTAGATTTTGGATATAAACATATCATATGTCTATGGGCAGTGCTATATGTGGAGTAAAGAATCTGAGTTTGAAATAAAGTTTCAGGCACTTCATTGTGACCTTAAGTATGTATCACTTAACTTTTGTAATAGAAGATAGTGGAGTTGAATTGTCTATAAGGTCCTATTATTGTTGTTCAATTGTGTTCTACTCTTTATGGACTATGGACTATAAGGCTTGCCAGGTCCTTCTATCACCTACTATCTTTATTTATTTATTTATTTATTTTTATTTTTTTTTATTTGTATAACATATGTATGGGTAGTTCCCCAGCATTGCTCTTTACAAAGCTTTCCATTACAAATTTTACCCCCAGTCCCCTCCCCTCCCCTAGATGGCAGGAAGTCCACTACATGTTAATAATGTTGAAATGCTTGAGAAGTTATGCAAGAAAAATCCTATCTACAGGAAAAAAAAGAGAATCAGAGAAAGGCAACACAATGCAAGTAAGTGTCAATAGAGATCATGAAAATGTTACGTTGTGGTCCATATTTCATATCCCTCTCTCTGGGTGTATATGGTTTTCTTCAGTGAACAATTGGAACTGGTTTGAAACAATTCTTTGTTGCAGAGAGCCATGTCCATCAGAATTGATCATCATGTCACCTACTATTTTTTGAAGTCTGTGCAAGTTCATGCCTTTTGTTCCTATGACACTATCTATACATCTCATCCTCTGCTGTCCCCTTTTCCTTTTGTCTTCAAACTTTTCCAATATCAGGTTCTTTTCCAAGGAATCCTGACTTCTCAATATGTAGCTAAAGTATTTTAGCTTTAGCTTCCATATTTGACCTAGTAAATAGCCTGAATTAATTTAATTATTGACTTATTAGTTCTCCTTGCTGTCCAAGGGACTCTTAAAAGTTTTTTCCAGTTCACAACTTAAAAGCATTGATTCTGCAGTACTCAGCTTTCCTTATAGTCCAACACTTACAGACATATATTGCTACTGGAAAACCATGACTTTGATTAAATGGACTTTTGTCAGCCAGATGATGACTCTGCTTTTTTTTTTATTATGCTATTCACATTTACCATAGCTTTTCTTCCAAAAAGCAAGCATCTTTTAATTTCATCACTACAGTAATATCAGCAATAATCTTTGAGCCCAAGAATATAAAATCTGACACTACTTCCATTTCTTCTCCCTCTATTTGCCAGGAAGTGATAGGAACAGTTGCCAAGATCTTAGTTTGTTTTTATTTTTTATTTTTTGATGTTAAGCTTCAAGCCAGCTTTAATACTCTTCTCCTTCATCCTCATCAAGAAGTTTCTTAATTCCTCTACACTTTCTGTTATCAGAGGACTATTATCTGTATGACTAAGAATATTGATGTTTCTCCTTGCAACCTTAATTCTAGTCTAGAATTTCACATTATATTCTCTGTATGTAAATTAAATAAAAAAGGTGACAATAAATACCCTTGTCATACTTCTTTTCCAATATTAAACTAATCAATTGTTCCACGCTTGATTCCAAATGTTGCTTCTTAGCCTTCATATAAGTAAGATAAGGTGGTACTCCCAACTCTGAAAACTTACCACATTTTGTTGTGATCCACACAGTTTTGCAAAGGCTTTAATATGGTCAATAAAGTAGGAGGAGAAGTTTTTTCTGGAACTCCCTTGCTTTCTCCACCATTTTGTTAATTTGGGCTCTAGTTCCTCTGGCTCTTAGAAAACCATCCTGCTTTTCTGATAATTTCTTAGTTCACATATGACTGAAGCCTAGTTTGGTGAGTCTAAAGCATAACTTTGCTGAAGTGTGAAATGAGTGTAATTGTGGTAATTTGAACATTATTTGGCCTTTTTCTTCTTTAGAAATGGAATATAAACTGACCTTTTTCCATCCCAGTGACATGTTGAGTTTTCCAAATTTGCTGGTATATTGAGTACAGCATTTAAGACTATCATCTTTTAGGATTATAAATTATCCAGTTGGAATTCCATTATCTCCATCAGGCATTTTTAGCAATGCTTCTTAAGACTCACTTGCTATCATTCTCCGGGAAGTTTGGTTCTAGATGAGTAAACATCATCATGATTATTAGTGATGCTAAAATTTGTTTTTCTGTATAATTCTCTTGTATATTCTTACCACCTCTTTTTAATCCCTCTGGCTTCTATTAAGTCCCTACTATTTTTGTATGAAATGTTCCCTTGACATATGTAATTTTCTTAAAGAAATCGCTTGTCTTTCCCACTCTATTACCTTCTCTTATCTCTTTGCATTGCTCATTTAATAAAATCTACTTATCTCTCCTTGCAATTTCTAAAATTCTGAATTCAATTGGGTATCATTTACCCTTTCTCCTTTCCCCTTCACTTTCCTTCTTTCTTCAGCTATTTGTAAAGCCTTCACAGACAGTCATTTTGCTTTTTTGCTTTTCTTTTTCTTTGGAATTCTTTTTTAGTTGCTGTTTCCTGGACAACATTGCAAAGCTTTGTCCATAATTCTTCAGGCACTCTATCTGCTAGATCCAATTCTTTAAATCTACTCATCACCTCCACTTCAAATTCATAAGGAAAGTTATTTAGGTCAAACCTACATGATCTGTAGTTTTTCTCTATTTTCAACTTGTCTGAATTTTTCTTTTCTTTTTTCTTTTTTCCCCTGAGGCAATTGGGGTTAAGTGACTTGCCTAGGGTCACACAATTAGGAAGTGTTAAGTGTCTGAGATCACATTTGAACCCAGGTTCTCCTGACTTCAGGGCTAGTGCTCTATCCAACTGCACCACCTAGCTGCCCCAGTCTGATTTTTTCAATAAGATACTCATGATCTGATTCATAGTCAACTCCTGGTCTTGTCTTAACTGACTGTATGGATCTCACTTTTATCTGAAGCATATAAACAATCTGATTTTTGTATTGTTCACCTGGTGATATTCATACATAGAGTCCCCTTTTGAGAAACTGAAAAGGAGTGTTTGTTAGATTCAATTACTTATTTTGACAAAATTCTACTAGTTTCTGCCCTGCTTCATTCTATATTTCAAGGTCAAACTTCCGATTTTTTTTTAAAATTTCCTACTTTGGCATTCAATTCCCTATGGTAAATGAGGCAGCTTTTGTTTTTCTTGGTGTTATTTAAAGAAAAAAAATGTATATATATATATATACATATATATAGATTTTCATTGAACTGATAACTTTATATTTCTTCAGTTATCAGTGGTTGTAATATAAACTTGAATTACTATAATAGTTTACTTTGGATTTAAATATATTTCATTATCATCTTTGAGTTAATAACCAAGTACTGCTTTTCTCACTCTTTTATTGACTATGAAGACTATTCCATTTCTTCTAAGAGATTCTTGTACACAGATGCATATGAAACGACCACTTGAATTAATTCACTCATTCCCATTTAAGTTCACTGATAACCAAACTGTTGATGTTTCATATTTCCATCTCCTTACATCCAACTTACCTTGGTTCATAGATCCTACACTTCACCCTTTTTTCCAATATTGGTTTTTTTTTTTTACAGCATCAGACTTTTCTTTTGTAGCCAGACATATCCACAGCTGAGCTTCCTCTTGGCTTTGGCCCACCACCTTCATTAGTATTGAAGCTACTTGCAGTTATTCTTTATTTCCTCCAATAATGTTTTGGACTCTTTTTGACCCAAGAGGCTCATCTTCTGATGTCATCTCTTTTAACATTTTAGTACTGTCAATGGGGTTTCCTTGGCAAAAATAATAGAGTGGTTTGCCATTACTTTCTCTAGTTCCTTTGTCAGAACTCTCCACAAAGATCTGTCCATCTTGATTGTAGCCCTACACTGAGTGTGTAGCTTACAGTTTCATTAAGCTACTTAAACCCTTCTACCATAATAAGACAGTGATTGCCAGGAAGCAGAGGACATCACACAAGCAGAAGAATCTAAGTTTCTGAAGATAATACCCAGACTACCTCCTCACTGAAAAATAGGAATGTGTGTCCCTCTCAAATATTCTCGGCTATGAGCTCACTGAAATGAAGAACTTGTTTGCTTGCTTGTTTTTATATATCCAGTTCTTAGCAAAGTACCTAGCAAAAAGTAAACAATTACAATTCTCTCTCTGTGTATCTCTCTCTATCTCTGTTTCTGTAATCTGGCTCTGTCTCTTTTCTCCTCTCTGTCTCTTTGTCTCTGTCTGTCTCTCTACCTCTATACTATCATATTGCCCAAGAAAGTTTGTTAAATTGAATTGAATTTAACTTACCTTCTATATGAAAAACATGCCTTTCTCTATTAATTTTCTTCTTTAGGAACGTTTTTCAGTGTTCTTTCCTTGGAATGCTGAAACCCCATTTTTTATACTAATTGTATAAATGATTTCATACACACATACAAACATAATTTAAGTTTGGGAAAATGTTTTTCTTTTTTTGTTTTTAAATGAAAGCTTTTCTCTTTGGCTATTGAGGAATATTGCTATTATCCATGTATACTTAAGTTTTAAGATTTTTTGGCTTCCTCATTGTAAAAGATACTGAAATGAGTTATCATTTCCTCATAAAATGTTTTATAAAATGCAAGAAGTTGGACTTAAAGATGTGGTATGCAGTATAATTAAAATCCAAATCTAAAAGCACAGTATGAATGTCATAGTATTAATATGTCCACAAAAGAAAAGAAAGTGAGAATTTAAAAAAAGGCAAAGGGGTGGGTGGAGGTGGTAGAGGAAGAAATCACAAAATCCCTACATGAGTGACTGTAATTAATTTTGTTTCTCTATATAGATTCCCAACTTGCCCATCTACATTCCTTACCGAGTATAACACATTGTGATCCAACATGTTAAAAAAAGAAGGGAAAAAATGTATGTTGATGACTCTAGTCACAATGTAACATGTAAATGATTAAAGAAACTGAATAAAATCTCAACTCCAGAACATAGCGGACTCAGCGTGAGTCCATAAAGAGAGATTCAGCCAAAAATCCCACCACACCCAAGTCTGAGCAAGAATTAAAAACAAAACACATACCAAAGAAGTGATATAATTTTAAAAACATGCATCTTTTTTTTCTTTCCCTCCCAGATTAAAAAAAGTCCCTCTTTGCCCTCCTAAAGTAAGAAGGCAAACAAGTAGTAAAGATTTATTTTCTTTTTTTTTCCTTTAAAAAAATGGCAGTGCTCAAGTTTCAAGCACTACCAAAACTATAAAGGAAAGCAAAAGATTTCTTTACCCTCCTTATACTTTCTGAGGGTAAATTCAAGGAAGATATATTAATAGTATTGGAATGAGAACCGATCATATTTACATTACAGACAATCTGTTTTCTTCCATGTTATCCAAAATCCCCAGGGTATCCACATATATCCAACATTGAGTAATTCTAAGTAAAATAATAATTCTATGAAAATTTGTTACAATTAATTTTATTATTGTCTTGTTAGCTAGGATTTTGAGAAATAGATTAGTCTTATCAAAACAAAGTTATTAAATGATTTCCTACATCCAAAAAGACTAACAGTTACTTTTTTATACTAATTTGGTTCTTCAATTTTTAGAGTGAATTTTTCTTCAGTAAAGGACTCTCTTCCTCCCACCTAATTAATTGCCTTTCAATTTAATTAAAATTTTGAAAAACTGACAATGCCTCCAACATTATGAGAAGACATACCCCCTGCCCTTGAGAATCTTACATTCAATCTTTTTCCTGAAGAGGGAAAAACATGTTTATAGATTTATTATAGAATAATTCATTCAGATACTTGGGACTATTGGTATGTTTAGTAGGAATTCTTAAAGTAGGAAGATAAATATTAACCAGAGTAGTTTAGAAAGGAAAAGGGATTGAATATAGACTTTGAAGAATAAGTCATATTTAGATAGATGAAGAGAAGAGTAAGAATACTATAGGCAGTATGAGCCCCGGCTCAAAAGGCAGACTCAAGAATGATTATGGCATATGTAAACAATTAGGAGAATTGAAAATGTTATTTTATTTTTTTAAAAGTCTAACATTTTCAGTTGTTTGCCTAATAAAGTTTCAATTTTTTTACTTTGGCATTCTAAGCTTTTTATGGGTTTTGATTTAACCCTACCCAGTTTGATTTAACACATTCTTGTTCACTTACTCTGTGAAGCAGAACTAGTAGCTATTTTCAGAATAGGCCATTCCCTTTTTTGTCAAGTTGATGTGCTATATCTCCAGTCTCTAGTCTTGTGCCTGGTACATAGCAAGTACCTAATAAATGCTTAAATTTATTTCCTACCCCTGTATCTTAGTTCATAAATAACCTTATTGTAGCTTGTTGATATTCTAACCCATATCAAATGCTACCTTCTCACAAAACCTTGCTGATACTTCCAGGCCAAAGTGACCTCTATCCTGTCAAGATTCCCACATCCCTTTCTTTATACTCATCTTCATTCAATTTAACAATCTCAATTCCATATAGATTTATCAAGTACCTATTGTTTTGAAGGCCACAAGTAAAATATCTATTCCCATCCCAGACCTTATGTATATATACTATACTCTATTATAGCTATGTGTTTATTAACATTATGAGATTGTAAGTGCTGTGTGGGCAATAGTCATGTCTTTTTATATAAATATATATGTATAATGTGTTTACACACACACACACACATATATATATATGTAAAGGGATGAAAAGTCAGCTTATGAGGGTTAGAGGAAGATGTTAATGAGAATTGTTTGACTAAAGCTGGGAAAAATTTTAAAAAACAAAAACATAGCAAGTATTTATTAAGCACCTAGTTTGTGCCAGGTACTGAGAAAGGTGCTTTACAAATATATCTCATCTAATCTTCACAACAATCCTGTAAAGTAGTTGCTATTATTATCCCAATTTTACTGATGAGAAAATTGACACAGAAAGAGGTTAAGTGGCCTCCCCAATGATACACAGCTGATAAATATCTAGGGCTAAATTTGAACTCAGGTTTTCCAGATTCCAGATCCAGTGTTCTATGCATTGCACCACTTAATTGCTTCTTGACAGATAATAGCATGAAATAAAGTTGGATCAACAGTATATGCTTGGATTATGAAAGATCTCAAAAATCAGATACTTAATTGTTAAAAGTTTTTGAGCATGCTCTATGGCTTGAAATACAGCTTCAGAAAATTTTCATGGAATTTTTTTTTCACCTACTCTACTTCCAATCACCTTTTTTTTTTAAAAAAAAGATTACCATATAGTAAATGCTTTATTTTTATTTTCTTTCTATCTATCTCCCTATCTACTAAATCGGCCTTCTTCAAATCAAAGACAGCACAGAACAGCTGACATAATTTTGATGCTGGTCTCTGTGATGTCCTCTCCCTCATCCAATTGGACCTGTGATTTCATCAGTATAAGAAGTACCTGGTAAAGAACTTATGACCTTATGAAAATGCGTGTATGAATAAGTAAAAACGACCTAAAGAAAAACATTTCTTTTTTTGGATGCCATTTTGGTTCTATCTCAAAATGTATATATAGCTTTGGTGGAACGGGTTACAAAAGGAGAGTGAAAATCCTATGAATCAAGTAGTGGTATGTGAATACTGGAGTACAGATTAAAACTTTTTTGGTAATTTTTCTAGAGATGCAAGGAAACTGGGTCTCCTTACCTTACCCAGGAAATATAGTTTTAGAATTGGGCCTGATCCCAATACTAATTGCATAGAAACTTGGATTTATTTTGTTTCCAAGCTGGGCAGGTTTGATTTTCCTTAAGCCCTTGGTGGCTTTATCACTTAAGTCTTGTCATTAGCTGGCTTTAGCAGTGTACCTAGAGATCTTCACAAGTGACCTGGAACCTGGAGATAGTCAAGAAAATATCTCCACAAACCCACTTTGGTCACAAGATACATAAAGTACCATTCAGTTTTCAGCCATCACTCTAAGGCTTGTTGTATGTCTCCATCCAACCCACCACTGTGTTATCCAAGTCCAATCCGTCCCTGTCCCACAGATATTAACCATATCTGTTCAGAAATTTCTCTGACACTTTCCTGTCAAGAAAATCTGAGTACCCAGATATAGAATATCTCTGTACAGAAAGCCATCTAAATTGACAAGATGTACTTCTAGGTCCCTTCTGGGCCCAAATAGACCTGTGCAACATCCTCTTCCACTAAAATGACATCCACATCCTGAACTTTTTTTGGGGCAATCTACCTTCCCCCTCTTTACTCTGGAAATTTACTTCATCTTTTATACCTCCATCAAGATCAAATGACTTCCTCCTCCAGCATCTAAGGACCTGTCTAAGCCCTTTAGAAGTATTTACATGGGAAATGGATGAGAGGAAATGCACAGACACCTGAGAGATTCACATAAGGAGCCTGAAGATCATGGACAGTGCCAAAGGACTTGACACACTAGTCAAAAGTCAAAGGTTATGGACTACTAATTGGCCCTAGACTACCTGCTTCTAGACCAAAAAAGAGTATAAGCCCTTATGAACTCCTGTTGCTTGGGGATAAATCCCTCCCATAAAGTCCGTGAAATCACTGACAGTTTAAAGACCTGGACAGGTGATGTCACTGATCCCAGAATCCAAATCCATTTCACCTTCCCAGACCCACAGAACAGCCTGTTCTCTCAGGCCCTCCCCATAGATTGAGGAGTTTGGGCGGGAACTCCCCAATTGCCTTTGGGTTTTTGTTTCTTCTCATATTGTGTGCGGTAGGGATTAACATAGTGTGGTACTCCCACTACTATAAGGACCTTCAAGACCACTGCATGACTCATTAAATTAGCAGAAGTTAAGTCAAAACTTTCACTTTATCCCCCATGCACCATTGCCTTACTGAAAGAGACTATTCCATGGGTGGTCTCAGAGGCCAAGAGATGGATTGCTATAAGATTAGGCCTGGTGGTCTTGAGACCACCATGACAGATTTCCTTAAGGGAGGCTGTAGATTATTGAATCTAGGCATGTAAAAATGCTGACAATAATTTTTTAAGGTTAGTACAGCTGTGTGCCCAAGTTAATATCTTTCCAAGTTAATTTATTTCTCTCTTTGCACTTGTGTAGCCCCAAAATCCCCCTTGTGCCCTGAACCCTGACATGCAAAGTAGCAGCTTCAGGCAGTCACCAAAATCAGGGAATAAGCCATCCACCCTCACAAGGGCCCTTTGGAACACTCCTATTCTAGTTATTGAACCTCTGTCTCTATATTCCTCAATGCAACACTACCTTTATGTGATCTTCGTCCTCATCTCTATTATGAATATTTCTATCATATCACTCGTGAAAGGAAAACTATACCTAGAGTATAGTCTTTGAGTCTCTCCTTTGCTGTTATCATAGAATCACATGGTCATATTCTCCCCATCTTTTATTTATTTGAATACATGTCATATCCCCCACCCTCTACTTGATAGAAAGCTACTTGAGGTCAAATATTGTGTCACTTTTCATTTTTATAGCTTTAGTTTTGGAGCCCTTGCCTTCCACATAGTAGGTGCTTTATAAGTTTGTTGCATTGAATTAGTTCTTACAAGAGAATCAACCAAGTTTCCAGAATAGGAATCTTTCCAACCCCTATAGGACTCATCATCACTAACTAAGCAGTGAATTGTAACTCTTGGCTGCGTGAATCCCTATCCTTCAGGAGTACCTATTTCCAGGGATTAAAAAGTCCTCCCTCTCCCCCTTTATGACTGAAGAAACTTGGCCGCTAGCTTCATTTCTACCTACATCGCCAGCCAGATGTCTGTTGCACTCATAGACTGTGACCAGCTGCCACTGGAGCCAGAGGTGCCAGGGGAGTGTTTGGATGAATTCAAATTTACTGGAAACGGAGACTTCTCCAGTGAATACTTAAGGGCGCTATTCAGTGGAACAATGTGTGCATGATGAGCACAGAATAGAGCCCAGCATTAGCTCTGTTTTATAGATTGTTAAATTAAGGCACAGAGTGGTAACTTTCACAAGGCAATGTAGTGAGCCAGGGGTAGAATTGAAAAAAGGAGCCAAGATTTCCAGTGCAGTGTTGCTCAAAACCCATGAGAAAGAAAATGTAGCTCTCCTCAGCATGCATTATCTCTCAGCGAGCTCGCAAACTGACAAGTACCAGTGGTGCACATCACAGAAGCAACAGTGCCTTCTCTCATGACATACATCAGTGAGTGAGGCTCCAGGCACATGTCAATAAGGTGTCACTACACCTGACTCTGACTCAGGATCACTGAAAGGCACTCTGTGTAATTATTGGGTGCCCTCCAAGGGCTGCTGAGCATCTTAGAATTCATATCAATGGCCATATTCTGGAGAGAGAGAAGTCAGTGGGACATTCTTGGCGAAGGTGTCTAACTTGAGAGGGTCATGAATTGGCTTTAATACATCCCACTCACAGCCCTAGGGCTCTGAGAGTCACCAATGCCTCCTGATGGGAGGTGCCATTAGGTGCCACCATAATTATTCTGTATTATTTAAGAGAAAGTGGAATCTGTACAGAACTAACTATGTTAGTTACGCTCAATTGCCAAATGGTGCCTTCCTAAAGTCATTCAAAGACTTCATCTGACCTAAGGTTTTCCTGAGAAGCTGACATTAGGATGTGTAATTCTATACAATTCCTTCTAACAGAATATCTTGTCTAATAGAATATCATTAAATGGGCATATTCCATGCCCTTTAACATCCAGTGATTGGGAGGGAACCTCAATTTTAACCAAAAACACTAGAATTTATAACCAAGAGATATGGGTTTGAAAATTGACTCTTTTATGTAACTTTGGGCAAGGCATTTGACGAGTTCATCTACAGAATTAGGGTGTTAAAGCCAGTTTTTTCTACTGGCTTTAAATCATATTCTGTGATCCTATATTGCCTTCTACCTATGACTTTTTAAAAAAATTATTTCCTTTTTTGAAGTAAACTCCAGATATCTAAGATTGTTCTTTCTATGTAAGGTTCAAGAGAGTCAAGATTTTTGGAGTCCATTCTTTGGGCCCTGACCTAATAGAAGCATGAAGGAAGAAGAGTATTATTTTCAGTGATTATTTCCCCTATAATTAATAATTAATTATGTAATAATTAAAAGACAAAAGTCAAGCGAGAGACAGAGGGATAAAACAATGAAAGTGAGAATCAAAAGAACTGTATGGAAACAACAACCTTTCTTCTGTCATGCATTGCTTGTATTCTGTAGGTCAAAGGCAAGTAGAGAGTTTTATCCCCCAAATTCCCTTTGCATTCTTATTAACACAGAGAGTCTAATGGAGTATTAGAATACTTGACATTTCTGTATTTGTTCATGTGCTGCTACAAATGTGCATCTTATATAGTTTTTGTGGAGGGCAAAATAAAGTGTGTCTCATGATTACTGATATTGTGCATTGAATAATTATGAAGACTTAGTGACCATGTTACTCACTGCTAGTAAACCTTAAAAAAAGCAATAACTACACTTATTTAGATATTTTAGATATTTCAGTAATCTATTGGTGAATAAGTCAAAAAGAGGAACTGATCTTTTTTATTAACCCTGAAGATCAGACTTGAGATTCTAAGCCCTAAGTTCTGTGGGGAACTCTGGGCTAAATTCTATTTCATTTTATTCCCAAATAGTAAAACTAAAAAAAAGTTTCAATTGGATTCATTGAAATATAATTGAAATAAATTATTTTATTCTAAATCACCTTACACTTGGTAGAATGTAAGCTTCATGAAGGCAAAACTTTTTCTTGTAGTTTTGTGTTTGTATCCCCAGAACCTAGTACCCTGGCACGTACATAATAGGTGTTTGCTAAATTAAATTAGATTGACTTGACTTTTTTTTTTAACAACTGAATTATATATATACATAAGAAAAAGCAGTCACAGTTCAACCAATTTTTCTCCCTTAAGCCCCCATTCATGCATATGCCTCTCTCAGATTCTATCACAAAGGAAAATCATGACAAAATTTATTCTAAATAGCTTCTCTTACAGAAAGAAATAAAAATAAAAACCAAAAAAAATTTAACAACCCTGAAGATACCAGTATATCTGAGAGTAGCATCACTATCTATACTTATTCAGAAATTACTTATTCAAAGAGGGGATGAGTTATAGTTGCTGTGTGGACCTTAACTCTGAATATCCTGATAGTGTATGATTAAAAAGCCCCTCTGGTCTATTGCCATATGACTACATGGCACCAGCTGGTGGGAGAAGATAAGAATAAAGATTTATCTCCTTGTGTGGGTAAAAGCATACCCATTGGGCACTTGTTCAGTATGTTTAGATACTACAGAGATAGAACCTTTGGAAAAAAGATTGCTATCTCTGTGATTGCACTGTATTAACATTAGGTTATTGTCAGAGATTGTTTACATTTGTTCTTTAGGCACTACAGAAGATCAGTTGAACTTGTATTCTACTACATGCCATTCAGATTGAGAATTGGGAGGTGAGTGCAGCAGTGGAACGAGTTTTGTTAAGGTCAGTTTTGCATTCTACGTGGAGTCATCAGATTAATCTTCTGAAATCATGACTTTCATTATATCAGCTTCAAAAGCTAAAAAATTCAAGAACATTCAGGGACTGGCCACTGCCATAGATTTGTCAGAATGACTTTCAAGGCTCTGTATTATCCAATCTTGCCCTGTCTCTATCCAATATTATCTTCGACTACTCACTATGGTGCAGCCAGGCTGATCTCCTCAATGCATTCTGAATATTATATGTTTATTCTAATCTCTTCACCTTTTCTCTTGCTATCACTCATATCTAGAATCTCCTTGACATTTTTGAAGTTCTAATATAAGCTCCATTTTGTTCATAGAGCATTCCCTAACTACTAAATCTCATAATAGTTAGTCCCTTCTCCAAAGCCCTTTAGCACTCACTACCTATACCATTCATTTTGACTCTTAAGCACATATCATCTGGTATTATTATTTATTTTCTTTGTTTAATTTGCTTATGTCTTATAAAGCAAACCTAAATGGAAAGGTCCTAGCAGGCAAGGCTCATATTTTAGACTCCTTTTAGGTTATACCTTTTATTTATTACAACACTGGGTTCACAGTAAGTGTTTAATAAATATTTTTGAATGGCATTAAGTTAGACTATTTTTAAAATACAACTGGTGTTTGCCACCCCTACAACTCACCCCATCAAACCAAACCATGAAGAAGAGAAGAGGGCTTTGGGGATCTCCCCCAGTTTCTTAGGTTAAAATTGGGGCAGTTCTTCGAGGCCTGAAAATCATGGCACGTTCAAAAAAAGTTCAGATATGTCCCCAGATGAGTAGACCTCCACATTTAGGTCAAAGACTAGCATTCATTATACATTAATTCTATCAAAAATATAGACTCTAATGCTCAAGATAATAAAAAAGTCATTAGTGTTAAAAATAATTTCCATATAATTTTAAGTTTTAAACTTGCCATTGTTTTCTTTATCTTATATGTCTCATCTTAGATCTTTTCTATATGCATATACACACATATACAGATACAAATGCATCTTATTATTTGCATGTATGTGTATATATATATATATGTATGTATGTAAAATCTCCATACATACACATGTAAATTTTCCATACACTGAAAGATAATGGACAAGTTTCCATAAGATTTTCATATCCCTAAATATAACAGAACCGAAAAGACAGTGAACATTGCTTATGTTGATCTAAAGGGAACAATGTCCATAATTTTAAGTGAATTATTCCTATCCATAGTGCATGTGACTCCAAAAAAAGGGCATCAAAATTAACTGAGAGAGCTTCACAACAATGTATGTCAGACAGTCAAAGTCAGTCAGCACAGATAGTTGTAAAAGGTTAATTAATTTTTTTTTGGGGGGGGGATTAGGGGAGGTGTGGCTGCCCCATAGTTTCATCATTATAAGAAATCCCAAGGAAGCTGGGAGGCACCATAATGCATAGAGTCCTGAGTCTGAAGTCAGGAGATTCATCTTCCTAAGTTCAAATGTGGCTTCAGAAACAGATAGCTGTGTGACCTTAGGTAAGTTCATTAACAGAGCCTCAGTTTCCTCATCTGTAAAATGAGCTGAAGAAGGAAATGGCAAGCCACTCCAGTATCCCTATCAAGAAAACCCCAAATGGGGTCACAAAGAATTGGACGTAGCTGAACAACAACAGCAAAAAGGCTCCTTGATAGCAGAAACTCTTTCTTTTTATTAATTGTATCCTCAGTTCTTAGCCTGGGACCTGGAATATAATAAGCATTCAATAAATGTTTATTGGATTAAATTGAATTGGAAAATTTGAGTTTTGCTTGCTTTGTTGACAATCTTGAGGAAAGAAAATCAGGAAATCTCTCTTAAGAAAATAGTTTAGGGGACTGTGATTTAGATTTTTTTAAATTTTTTAAATTTTTTAAATGATATGATGGAACCTCATTTTCAGAGTCTTTATTATGGCACTGCCTTGTAACTGAGAACATCTTAGAGAATTTTTAATCTCAAAGGGACCTTATCTCAATATATAAGTCTCATTTTAAAAGTGAAGAAATATTCAAAGCTCAGAGATTTGCTATAGTCAGAGTATTTTTTAAAATCCTGTTTCAATGAGTAGACCCCTTTGGCACCATGAGATTACAAATTGTTTAAGTATAGGGATTGTGCCTTCTATATTTTCAAATTTCCTCTAGCACTTAGCACATTGCATTGAATGTAGTAGGTATTTTATATATATTTATAAATATTTAAGTAAAGGAAAACTTAAAAATATAATGAAATCAATTGGATGAAGGCCAAATCTTCCTGGAGTCTTCCTGATTCCAGACCTATTTCTCTACCTGACATACCACCTAGCTTAGAAGTAGAAGGAATGGGACTTTCATAGTCATCTAATATTTTCTTTTTTAAAAATTATTATTTTCTAAATGAAAAAAAAAAGCAAAACAGACAAGCAAACTAGAACCTAGACAAGGAAATTAATTCATCCTAGATCTAGTTCTTAGTTTATGCACTAATAATTGAGAAGGAAAGAGATATGGTATACAAGCATCTTGCTTGTACATTTTTATGTACAAGATGCTTCTTAATTAATCTGACACAATATATATCTGTGAGATATATATATATATATGCATTAAGGCTTTCAGAGAGACATTGTGTTCTACAGCCAAGAGCCTGTGAATCTAGGATTCTTTTTTGGCAAAGAAATTAATATCCACTCAATAAAAATGACTTTGTGGGGAGAGAAACAGAAACAGAGAGAGAAACATACACATACACACACATACACACACACACAGATTGAGACACAGACAACAAATGGGACTTCAAACAAATGGGACTTCAAGAATTAGGAAAACAAAGTCCCTCAGAAAAGACAGTGGGAATCAGGAAATTGCAGTGAAATCTAAAAGAATCAATCAACCCATTAGCAAAAATCTGTTTAGCAGAAAAGTTTTTGTTTTTGTTTTTTGAGAATTACTGAGTTATATATAATTACTGAATTATTCTCTCAATAGAGAAATATCCAGCTCAGTGGCAAACATAAATCTACCAAGGTGTACTCTACAAAATGAGCCTATAATCCCTAATAATTAAAGATAGAAAGCACATGGTCTAGGTGCAGGCAGCCATTCAAGAGGAACAGATGAGCCAAAGAGTATTTCTTTTTCCCACCAATAAGAAAAGAAAAGAGATCAAGATCCTTAATGGAGTGTTCTGAAGTTCTGGCCATTCCTGCTTTTTAGTTCAGATAAGAGGATGCTAGTCATGTTCTTTTTTTCTATGCCTGCTCCATCTCAATAATTTGCTCTTGAGGGATGGAGGCAGTATTATTTGTTTTTTCCATTCCATGTTCTAAGGGCCAGTGGAGATAGTGTTTCTTCTTTTTTAAGAAGCAATTCAATTTTGAATCACGGAGGTATTGCCCTATTAAACAATAGAAAGTGACTAATATTGTCAATCCATTTGTCATGATTTACTGTGTGTGTGTGTGTATGTATACATATAGGGATGTGGGGGGAGGAGGTAAACAAGTCTAGCTAAGCAAACAAGTTACTGACAATGGAATCATAGAATTGTAGGGATTTGAGGACATATTTAATTCAAATTCCTCCCAAAGTCCCGTACCTTTGTGGTAATTATGAAAAAAAAAAATTGTAAGAACTTATCCGGACCCCTGAAACCTGAAGTGGCCCACCTATAACCCACTCCTGTCAATTACCTTTATGTGCAATTTGAAGTCTTACTTGAGCTGAATATCATGTTTCTTTGTTTTTCCCCCCATCTTTTTCTTCTCTATTCTCTTTATACTGCTTTGTCACTCACTATGGATTTTTTGGCTTTCAACCTACTGCCAGACTGTTGAAATCTTTTGCCTTTTCTATTTTCTTTTCTTTTCTATATAGCTTCCCCCCTCCAGAAACACAGACTTTTATCTTACTCTTTCTGGGTATGCCATCTTGGACTAATCTACTCAATATTACTTTTATATCTAAACCTATCCTAGATAACTAGTCAAAGCCACGTTTTGACACAGTTGCTGGGACTTCAACTTCAGTTCCCTTCCTGTTATCACATGGCTTCTTTGCCTTTTCTTCTAAAGTAACTTCCTATTTACTGTCTATTCTCTTTATCTTGGCTGCTTTGATTTATGTATGTGTTATCTCTCCAACTAAAAAATAAGTTCCTTGAGGGCAGGGGCCATTTTTGTTCTTCAGTGTTTTTCACTGTACCTTATCAGAGTATCACAGTAAATGCTAAACAGATGTTTGCTAATGGGTGGATTGATTCTTCTAGATTTCACAGCAATTTCCTGATTCCCACAATCTTTTCGGAGTGACTTTGTTTTCCTAATTCCTGAAGTCCCAATTGTTTGAAGGGTCTGTCCTCAGTTATGAAACTAAATCAAAGGCTTTGCACAAAAAGGGGAATCCTATCTCTGATGACTATAAGTGCATAATAATATTTCTGGTGTGTTCTATCCTTGTACACCTCATCTACATAATAAGAAACGCTTTTTCAAAAGAAATTGGATGTTTCTTTGTTCATATCTACGCCCAATGTCAGACAAGACTTCAAGTATTACACAAGTGATATCCTGACCAGGGACAAGTCCTAGGCAAAATGTTCTGAAATAGGCAAAAGCTGAAGCCTCCCTACTCATTCTAGTACCCCACATCCAAGCAATCAACCTAGGGCCCTATCTCCCTGAAGATGAGCTCCTGGTCTATTATCTTCATGTCTCACCCCCAACTCTTTTAGTTTATTTTTAACATTCCATATATTTGAAGGCCTGCTGGATTTACTCTGCCCTGTAACAGCATCAGACTTTCAGCATTACACAATATATTTAGATAGTCTGAAAATTAAAAACATGATTATATTAAAAGTCTAGGAGAGGCAACTAAAGCCTTATCTCTTTTCTCAGATAACATACATTTTTAGAGGGACTTTCTGAGAATAAGGATTCTAATTTTATTATTTAGTTTAGGGGAAAGAGAGTCATATATATTCTAATAATAGGAATTCCAGGCTGGTTAAAAGGGGAGAATAATGTCAAGTTTTATTTTTCTGTAAGAAAATATGTTTTGGTAGTCAAGGATTTGTAGCACCCTTAAATTATATTGAATGTGAGGTGGCCTTTTTCAATCATATGTGACATAGTATATAAATGAATGAATGAAAGAAAAAGCATTTATCAAAGACTTACTATATGCCACGTACAAAATAAAAAAAAAAAAAAAAAAAGATTAGACAAATTCCTGCTCCAAAAAAGCTCATATTCTAATTGGGGAAAGGGAAAGGCAGCAAGATTCTATTAAACATTTCCTGGTAATGCTTACTTCATTTGATCCCTACAACCACCATAAGAGATAGCTGTTATTATTATCCCCATTTTATAGTAGAGAAAACTGAGATGGATGGCAGCTAAGTGACTTTCCCAGTGTTTCCACAGCTACTAAGCATCTGAAGCTGAGTATGAACTGAGGTCTTCTTGATTTCAGGTCTACTACTCTGCTCATTGTGCCAATACAATTCAGTTGTAGGCCAGATGGAAAACCTTGCAAATTTTAAATATGCCATAGCAGAGCAAATGGCAAGGCCCACTGTCCCTCAGGCTATGTCATTGGGACAGATGACAGTGTCAGCATCTCTGTGGTTCATGGAAGGACAGATGGTCAAGGTCTGGAGAATCTTAAAATGAAGTTTCAGGACAGATGATAAGGACTGTGCGTCCTCTATTTTACCAAAAGGAATACAATGATTTTAAGCCATATGAATAGTCACTCGTCCTGAGAAGGTTCTAGGATGCATTTTCAGGGTTAAATGAGGAGAGAGGGAAATAAAAAGGGTGATTATGTTCCTGATGATAGAATATCTTCCCAAAGTCTGACCATTCTATATGGGTTCTGGGACAGACTGGAATAAAAACATCCAACTGAGCAAATGACTGTTGTGATATTACTTCTGGTTCAACCATGGGCTTAATCTTTGTAGTAGTAAAGATAATTAGCATTTGTATAGGGCTTTAAGATTTTAAAGTGTTTTATATACATTATTTCATTTGATCCTCAGAACAACCCTATTATTATCTCCACTTTCCAGATAAAGAAATCATATCATTATGATTAAATAACTCTTTCAGAATCACAATGTATGAGAAGTGAGGTTTGATCCTGAGTCCCCATGATTCTAGTTACAGTGTACTTTCCACTATAAAACACTGCCTCTATTAACAATTTTTGATTTTGAGAATTGGACACTTGCTAAAATAGCATACATAGTATCCCTAAACCCTAGAGTAGGCTCAGTTGAATTAGGGAAATAATCACTATGGCATCTTTGGGAATATTGCATTTCTTGAGGACACAAAACCTGCAATATTAGGTTTTTTAACCTTCTTTTTCTCTCTTTTTTTGTTCTATAATGTTGCTCCCTAAGTGATCATATCTACTCTTATGTCTTTGACTTTCATGTATACTGGATGACTTCCAAACTTGAACAACCCTAGCCCCAATACTCCTTGAATTCCACTCTCTTATTGGCAACAGTCTTCTGTACATGTCTGTCAGGACCCATTCTCCTGTAGTTCAAACTCAGTATTAAAAAAAAAAGAATTTATTCAAAAAGAAAAAAAAAGGCTTCAAGGAGACAAAGGAGAGAGAGGAAGAGGAGGAGTTGGAAGAGAAGGAGGAGGAACAAGAGGAAAGGAAGAGAACTAAGAGAAAGAGGCAAAGGAGGACAAAAGGAAAAGGAAAAAGTAGAAAAACAAGAAAAAGAAGGAGGATGAAGAGGACAAAAGGCTATGAAGAGATACATGATAATTCTGTCATATGTCAAGAGAATGGAAGAATGTGAAATAGAGAAAAAGGAAAGAAGGAACAATGAATCCCTTTTACCTCAGGCTAGAATAGCATTATTATGACAGGCTTGTATGAAGAAATTCAGGAGTTAGAAAATGAAGATATAAAGGAGAACATATGGTGATGAGCGATGGAGGACTAAACAGAAGCAGTATGGTCATGGAAGCATTGAAGCATTTCAAACAACCTGGACAGAAAGAGGAAATAGATGACAAATTTTGTAAACATAACATGGTATATATAGTAATGATGAGGAATTCCCATTATTGAGGGATGATGGAATTCTTTCTCTTCCAAAGGCAGAGGATTTAACAAACTCTTGGCTTGATTTAATGATCTATTCATACTTCAAAAGCTTGAGGTAATAATCAGAGCAATCATTTTTTTAATATGACTCTCAGCAGAAGAAAAGTTTGATGCTAAGATAAAATGCAACATGACCAATGTAAAGAGATGATTGATACAATTGTACATGTACAATCCACATAATATAGCTTGGTATCATGGGGAGATGGGAGGGCAGAGAGGGTGGAAAATTTGGACCTTAAAATCTTATAAAAGTAAATGTTCAAAATCATCTTTATATAAAATTATGAAAAATATGTAAAAATGCTATTAAGTGGTGAAAAAATTTTTAAATGTGAATTTTGGAAAAATGGAGTACCTCTTTTCATAATACATGATAAAGTTGGGGAGAAGAGTCATACATATACTACCATGTATCATAGACTTGGGAGGAAAAAATATTTGAAAGAATTCTGAAATAGTATAAATTGGAGAACATCAACCACATCTCTACAAGTGATGTCACATCAAAAGTCACTCATGAATGAAATATTGAATACAGGAGGAAAAATATTGATGACAGAGAAAGAATTGGAAAAGGATGAAAGGAGGGAAAAGAAGAATTGTATAAAGTTAAAGAAGTGAATTCACAGGAAACTCTTTGCTCAGCTTCAATGTCAAAAAATAAAAGTGAATACAAGATAATGGAAATTAGGTTATGGGGGAGTACTACACACTTACCCAATCCTGAAAGAATACCATCAGAAGCAATAAAACTCAGGGGATTGATAATGAGTGCCAAGGACTTAGTTTAAGACCTTGGTCTAGAGAGAAGAGATAAATATGCAGAGAGAAAGTGCTATCAACATTTATGAAACCTCAGATGTCTCCACTAAGCATCAAAGGAGGGAAAATTGTATGATCCCTTGAATAGATTCCTATCCAGCTTACTCATGATCGGTGTGTTCAAAAGTGTCTAGCACTGATAAAATTTTTGGTGGACATATTTTTACTGAGTTCCAATACCCTTTATTTACTCCTGAGTGTAAAACAAACTAAATTCTGATGTTTAGGGACCACTCTAACTAGTTTATAGTCATGGCAAAGCTGGTCAAATTGGGTTGACAATGACCTGACATGATCCAGAATCAGGACAGAAAAAGATCCAAATTGTCTCTCTCACAGAACAGTGAATACACTTACTGTATCATATATTTTGAAACTAATTAGCTATAGCAAAGTAAGTTTTCTTTAAGTGTGATATGTGTTTCTCTTCATTGTAGCTAGAAAAGAGCCAAAATAGATATATTGGGGGAAAGAGCAAGAATAGTACTACTGCTTGGTTACCAGACTGGTAGATCAGGGGACAGCTGTGAATATTGTACATGTACATTTTGATAAGATATTTGAAAAGATTTCATAATATCCTTGATAATAAAAAGAATAAATGTGGAATGAATAAATGATTAGATAAGTATTTAAACATCATTCTGAAGGTTAGACATATTTATGTCTTTACAAAAGTAAAGATAGTCAATTCCTTCAAGGATCAAGCATTCTAATGAAAGAAATAATTAGAGGTATGGTGGCCAGTGAGGGGGAACCTTTATTGGAAAGTTAAAGGGATGGTGATTGGGTCCATAAGGAATAGATCGACCATTAGTTTCTAATAATTAGAGCAGAGGTTATTTGATCATGGTTCATGGCCACATAATTGGGTGAAGAGAGAGGGAAGGGAGGGAAAAACTGGACAGTGAGATAGGTGGCAAAGATGCTTAAGGGGTTGTGATTAGGGAAAATGGAGAGTGGAGAGACATCAAATGTGACTGGGACTTTCCAGAAATAGTGTTTTGGGAGAGAGAATTGCTGGTATAGGTAACTAATTGTTTAGGAAACTAACTTCAAAGGAGATCAAGAAAAGAATAGATAATATAACATGTAGTTGGATTCAGAATTGGTTAAAATACTGGGCCCAAAATATGATCCAGGAAGGAAGTATCACTATTATGTTATGTAACATTTTCACAAATGTCTTAGGTAAGAGGAGATTCAACAAATTTATCAAGTCTATAATATTTCTTGACAAACTACTTTCTCAACTATATTCTCAAGAATGGGGAGAGACTTGCCAAATAAACAGTTCATCTCGGGGGAAAAAAGAGACTTGGAAAGAGGGTTTAAATGGATCACAAACTCAATAGAAAGATATCAGCCAAAATCGCTGATGTGATCTTAAGCATAAATTTCCAAATCTGAGAGAAGTGATACTATCAATGGACACTTCCTTGATCAGACAATAAGTATAGTATTTCACTCAGTTCAGCTGAGGAGAGGAACTGATGATCTGGAAAATAATCAGAAAACAAAACAAAACAAAACCACTTAGATGAAGGACCTTAAAAGAATAGAAGATCGGTTTCAGCTTTAGGAACTGCACTTCCCCTCCTCAAAGAATGTATACCCCTAAGAGTTGTTTTTAATTTTGCCTTTGTATCCATGATTACTGGGACATTAGAAGCCTTTTGAATTCAATTGCAAAGTATTTCTTGAGGATAGAAGGAACCATGAAAAGTTATGTTCTTTTTGAGCCTAGTTCCAATTTAATGTATATTTTTTGTATCCATATAGTTGTTGCATGTTGTCTCTCCTCTTAGAATGTGAAATCAGAAACCATGTTTTTGTCTTTCTTTGAATCTCAGTACATTTCAGTCCCTGATCCATGGAAATCAATAGCAATAGTACTATTAGCTAACGTTTATAGAATGACTACTATGTGCTAGGCACTATGCCAGTCACTTTACAATTAGTATCTTAATTGATTCTCTCAACAACTCTGGGAAGTAGATTGTTATTATTATCCCCATTTTACAAATTAGGAAACTGAGACCAAAAAAAGGTTAATTGACTTGGCCATGGTCACACAACTTGAAAGTATCTGAGGCTGAATCTAAGAGCTCCCCGATTCCAGATCCAAAACTCTATCTACTATTTTATTTTATTGCTTTTTGCTGAGGCAATTGGGGTTAAGTGACTTGCCCAGGGTCACACAACTAGGAATTGTTGTGTCTGAAATCAAATTTGAACTCAGGTCCTCCTGACTTCAGGGCTGGAGCTCTGTCCACTGCGCCACCTAGCTGCCCTGTCTATCTACTATTTTAACCAAATATTTGATTGACTAATTCAAGTATTTTTAGAACTATTATGTGAAAGTGGGATTCAGTTTGTTTTCTATGGCTCCCAAGAATAGTTGTAGGATGGAGGCTGAATATAAGGAAATAATTTTTTAAGGATTAGTTATCTCTGGTACTGGCTAAGAAATAGAGTAGTCGATCAGTGGAATAGGATAGAATCACAAGACAAACTGGGCAATAACTATAGCAATTTAGTCTTTGATAAACCCAAAGACCCCAGCTTCTGGGATAAGTACTCACTATTTGACAAAAACTGCTGGGGAAATTGGAAACTAGTGTGGAAGAAATTAGGGCTTGACCCACATCTAACACCACATACCAAGATAAGATCTAAATGGGTTCATGATCTGGATATAAAGAGTGATATTATAAGTAAATTAGAGGAACATAATATAGTTTACCTCTCAGACCTATGGAGATGGAATAAAGTTATGTCCAAAGAAGAACTGGAACTGTTAATTGAACTCCAGATAGATAACTTTGACTATATTAAGTTAAAAAGTTTTTGTACAAACAAAACCAATGCAGTCAAGATTAGGAGGGAAGCAATAAATTGGGAAATCATCTTTACATTTAAGGGTTCTGATAAAGGTCTCATCTCTAAAATATATAGAGAATTGTCTCATATTTATAAGAATTCAGGCCATTCTCCAATCGATAAATGGTCAAAGGATATGAACAGACAATTTTCAGAGGATGAAATTAAAACTATTTGTAGTCATATGAAAAGTTGCTCCAAATCACTATTGATCAGAGAAATGCAAATTAAGACAACCCTGAGGTACCACTACACACCTGTCAGATTGGCTAAAATGACAGGAAAAGTTAATGATGAATGTTGGAGGGGATGTGGGAAAGCTGGGACACTAATACATTGTTGGTGGAACTGTGAACGGATCCAGCCATTCTGGAGAGCAATTTGGAGCTATGCTCAAAAAGTTATCAAACTGTGCATACCCTTTGACCCAGCAGCGTTTCTATTGGGCCTATATCCCAAAGACATCATAAAGGAACGAAAGGGCCCCACATGTGCAAGAATGTTTGTGGCAGCCCTTTTTGTAGTGGCTAGAAACTGGAAACTGAACGGATGCCCTTCAGTTGGAGAATGGCTGAATAAATTGTGGTGTGTGGATGTTGTAGAATATTATTGTTCTGTAAGAAACAACCAGCAGGACGATTTCAGAGAGGCCTGGAGAGACTTACATGAACTGATGCTGAGTGAAATGAGCAGAACCAGGAGATCATTATACACTGCAACAACAGTACTATATGACGATCAATTCTGATGGACATGGCTCTCTTCAACAGTGAAATGTTTCAAACCACTTCCAATTGTTCACTGAAGAAAGCCATATACACCCAGAGAGAGGGATGTGAAATGTGGACCACAACATAACATTCTCATGCTCTCCATTGATGTTTGCTTGCATTGTGTTTCCTTTATCTGATGTCTTTCTTGTAGATACGATTTTTCTTCCACAACAATGATAAGTGTGGAAATGTGTATACATATATTCAATCTGTCAAGTATTTTAACATAATTAACATGTAGTGGATATCCTGCCATCTAGGGAAGGGGTGGGGAGTTGGGGGGGGAAATTTGTAACAGAAAGATATGTAAGGGTTAATGTTGAAGAATTACCCATACATATGTTTTGCAAATAAAATAACTTTTTTTAAAAAAGGATTAGTTATCTCAAAATGGAATGGGCTTTCTTTGAAGGGTCCCTATCACCAGAAATCTAGTAAAGTCTGAAAAAACACAAATTGTAGACATTGTAGAGAAGATTCCTATCTGGGAAAGGGTTAGACTAGATATTTGCTAACATGATTTCCTACTTTTAGATACTAGAAATGTTGAATGAATTTTAAATCAATCAATATTTTCCTCATCTAAAAGTATCAATAATAGAGACCTCTGACTTGACCATCATGGTGAACACAGAGGACTACATGAAAAAATATACGTAACATTTCAAAACCAATTTAATGAATTAGAAACATAAAACCCTTATTTATGAAAAAATAAGAGAATGGCATTGCATGGAGTCACAGTTTTAGAATGTTAACACCCTGCAATTTAAATATGTCATCTCCTAGATGACTTTCCACTGCCGGCATCCTTGTCACCCTCATGATGATTCATATCACTTTCCCTGGACAGAACACAAAATACCCTACCGTTTCTACCCACTAGCTTTACAATCTAGAATGGAAAAAAAAAATTAAAAAGCAATCATACACTCCAGGAAAGATAAGACATAAAAACAACTGAAGTTGGTTCAGGATTATATTATTGGTCCTTTCATTGTGGTATCCTTCCTCTGACATTGGTCTAACCCCAATGCAAAAACACATAAAGGCATCAGACCAAGGAAATGATGTTCTAATCTGGAGGGTGGGGGGAGAGAGAGAGCAGGGTGAAGTAGTAAGATATCTGGCACCAATTTAATAGCATTCTTTATTGCTATCCAAGTATCAAACATAATGTTAATACTTTATTCACAAACAACAATACAAATCCAGCACACTGTAGATTGTAAATTCCAAAAAAAATCTTGAAGCACAAATTCAAGAGCTTACTGTTGCCTAAATGAAATTATTAATTAAATCAGTCCTTTCTGCTCCAGAATCCACTAAATGGCTATTATTAGAAAGCACAAGAAAATGAAATAATTTGGAGACATTTCTGGTAGGACATGTGTGGCATAACTGAGGAATGATAGGAGGGTATATTAATCAGACTTTCCAACTTTTTATGAATGTTCTCAATTATACTGGATTGTCGTGTTTTTCTTGCAGAGCAGCTCAATATCTGAATCAGACCAGCACTTCTTTTTAGCATGTGCCACCATTCAGGAAGTGGAGTCCTTTTTTGATTTTTAATCATGTTGGTTTCATAGATAAGGTCAAGGTTTTGTTCTTTTCTTTGTAAATTTGTTTTTACAATTATTACCTCCCAGAGTTTGAAATATTTCTTAGAAAGGAAAGTGCTGAAGACTTTAGTGTCAAAATTAGCATCCAATGCTCAATTTTAGCATCAAAACATAAAGATCTGCCTGATTTTAAAAGTGCCAAGTTCATGCCTGAAAAAGCTACTTTGAGGTAGAAGTTAGCATTAATTAACTCTGCCTCTGCTCAGATCCTTGAAATATAAAATGAAAATACATCCGTTTATTCTCTTTTATTCCATATCTCTCCTTGATTGTCAGAGGGAGAGTATATTTGTCATCTACCAATCTCTGAAAAACAAATTTATGAAGCTATTTCATATCATTTACGCAGAAGAGGGCACCACATACTAATTTGAGCTATAAATAAAATCAGAACTGGAAGAAGGAAGTAGTTTTATTTTTAAAGAGTCTCACTAAGTAGTTGTTATGCCTAGAATTTGCTTGTCTTTTTCATGTTGCCAATATTTGTCTGAAAAAGGGGTACACAACTCCATTTGTCCTTGGCTTCTAAGAAAAATGCAAAAGAGGTTGAAAAGAGATATTTTAAAACATTTTATTCAATTTCTCATAGATAACTTCTTTATTTAGGTTCATATGTTCAGGATTCCCCTGGGCTAGGAATCAGCATCAAGAATGTATGAAAAAGTCAGATTAAAATGGTCCCTGTAGTGACCGATCTATCCAAAGACTTATAATCCTTTAGTAAGCTTGTTAACCAGTGAGCAGCACTGTCACTTTGGATATTAAAAATGCCCTTAATTCTCGGTGGGGAAATACCCATTGTTAATCTTGTAAAAAAAAAATGATACTTCATTAAAGTGTGAGCATGACCACATTCAAGTTTGACTTTGGGATATAAGTCCATCAGACATTAGATCATCAAATAAGTCCTGTGCACAGTTAGCCTAGCTGACCAAATATGATACAGAATTTATTTTTGTTCTTGTCATTTTTCAGTCATATCTGATTCTCTATGACCCCACTTGGTGAAGATAGTAGAGTGGTTTGCTAATTCTTTCTCCAGCTCATTTTATATGTGAGGAACTGAAGCAAACAGTGACTTGTCTAAAGTCACCCAGCTAGGAATTGTCTGAGGACAGATTTGAACTCAGGAAGATGAGTCCAGTCCCAATATTCTATTTACTTTACTCAGGTTTGGAAGTCTCTTCTTAAAACTCATGGAGAATATGTTACAGAATCTAGGAGGTAAAAAACAACTTCATAATCCATCTATTCTTTCTCCATCCTATGGCAAAAAATATTCTCAGCTCTTAAACCCTTTTTCCCAGGGATTCAGTTGTCCTACGCTAAGTCAAAAATCTCTCTTCCCTGCTCTGTGTTTCAGTCCTTATTTTTCTCTGCCCTCTCACAGCCCTGTCTTCTAGGACTCCTGTTCCATTTCTAGCCAAGGATTCCTCACCCTATATTTCTCAACCTCACATTCCTCGGGCTCTGACAGAAACTTGACCACACATTGTTCAGTACTTAGTGATCTTTTTCTTCCATCTCACCCATAACACACTGAGCTTGGCTTAGCAGTTGGCAATTTCCTAGTTCCTCACCGCCACTCGGAGACCATGCTTTTGCCACATTTACTCAATGATCTTTTCTCCTTGGGATTTCATTCTGTCATCCGGTGTAAATGCTTAGCATAGTAATCTACCAATCTTTGGCTCATTCTTCCTTCTTTCTCAAGGAATTCTGTACCTAGTTTACTTACAGTTTTTCCCTCAAACTCAATTTCTGCCTTTATACTTGGGAGATTAAAAATATACATTTGATAACCCCTTCAAATCCTTGAGCCTCCCTTTTCTACATCTTTCTCAGTTCTGATAATCTGAGTCTTCCTTCCACCTCTCCTAGCCATAGGAACAATCCCATTTTAAGGTCTAATATCAACTATAACTGAGGCATCTAAGAAGTGCAATAGATATAGAGTATTAGGACTAGAGTCAGAAAGACCTGACATAAAATATGAGGTCAGATACTTCCTAGCTGTGTGTCACTGAGCAAATCACTTAACCCTGTTTGCCTCAGTTTTCTCATGGGTAAAATGAGCTGGAAAAGGAAATGGCAAACTATTTCAGTATCTTTGCCAAAAAAAACAACAAATGAGGTCACAAAGAGTCAGTCACTATTGAAAAATGACTAAAGAATAGAAGTCACCCATAAGTACATTCCTTTCATGATCTTGAATTCTGAAATGCCTCTCTCTGATCATAGTTTTCTATCCTTCCATCTCTCCTTTGACTTATTCCTTTGAAATAAAATGTTCTTCATCACCATGACTCCAAGTGGCCTTTTTTTAGCCTTTTGGCCTCAATTTAAGCTTTTAGGCCTCATTCAGCCTTCTTTATCTCCCTTCCCTTTATCCCCTCATTATTCCTGCATTTATTCTTTATTCCTCCCTTTATACTCTTTGTGATCAAACAGTTCAACTGTATAGTGTTCTTTATTCCTGAATACCCCCTGTCTTGTTACTACTCATATTTGCTAAAGCTTTACATTTATGAATCTTAGCTTCCATTTTCTCTATTCTTACTAGAATATTGCTGAATATTTCTGAAGAAAGTCAGCATAATTATGTTGACCAAATCTACTCTGGTTGCTGTCAACATCACCCTCACTGCTTATGGTAATTTTTTTTCATGCTTGTTTGACTCTTTATCATACCCCCTCTAGTACCCATTTCAAAGCTTTTTAAAAATATTTATTTATTTATACACATTGTTTTATGAATAATGTTAGGAGAGAAAAATTGAAGTAAAAAGAAAAAAACATGGAAGTGAAAATAAAACAGAAAAAAAAAAAGAAGTGAACATAGCATGTATTGGTTTACATTCAATTTCCATAGTTCTTTTTCTGGTCACAGATGGCATTTTCTATCCATAGTCTATTGAGATTGCCTTGGATCACTGAATCACTGAGAAGAACCAAGTTTTTCATAGCCGATCACTGCACATTCTCACTGTTATTGTGTATAATGAATTCTTGGTTCTGCTTGTTTCGCTCAGCATCAGTTTGTATAAATCTTTCCAGGCCTTTCTAAAATCAGCTTGTTCATCATTTTTATAGAACAATAATATTTCATCATCCTCATATACCACAACTTATTCAACCATTCTCCAATTGATGGTCATTTACTCATTTTCCAATTCTTTGCTACCACAAAAATAGCTGCTACAAACATTTTTGCACATGTGAGTCCTTTCTCCTTGTTTATGATTTCCTTGGGATATAGATTCAGTGATGATTCTGCTGGGTCAAAGGATATGCACAGTTTTATAGCCCTTTGGGCATAGTTCCAAATTGTTCTCCAGGAAGGTTGGATCATTTCACAATCTACCAACAATGCATTAGTATGCCAGTTTTCCCTCATCTCCTCCAACATTTTCATTATCTTTTCCTGTCATCTTAACCAATCTGAGAGATGTGAGATGGTACTTCAGAGTTGTTTTAATTTTCATTTCTCAAATCAATAATGATTTAGAGCATTTTTAATATGACTAGAAATGGCTTTAATTTCTTCATCTGAAAATTATTCATGTTCTTTGATTATTTATCAATTGGGGAATGACTTGTATTCTTACAAATTTGACACATTTTTATATATTTTAGAAAGGAGATCTTTATCAGAAACACGAGCAGTAAAATAAAAAGTTTTCTTTCTTTTCTATGTCCTCATTCCTATGGTCTCTCAGTAGAAATTGTAAACTGCCTCCTGTCCCCCATCAAAGCCTTCTAAGAAAAGATCTTATATCAGTCATTATACTAAGTGAGTAGATTTGTCAACATGGATGGTTTCCAGTGAAGTTTGAATTTTAAGCTTTATTTCTAGATGTAGAATGGAAAGACTTAATGTTTATTAAATGAGTACATTTAAGAACCTTTCCCTCCATCTTGATCATTTGGGGTAAGTATAGTTGGGGCATATGCCATTTTCAAGTAATTTTAATGTAATCTTGTACAATATAGTAAGAGATGAAAAATGTTTCTCAAATTAAATTAACTTCTTGCCATATGAGGGAACTGAGAATGTATATCTTGGAAAGGAGAAGATTTTGGGAATAAATGAAGAACTCTCTTCAAGCTGTCATGTGAAAGAAAGATTATATTTTCCAAAACTCAGAGCTGACAACATATATCAGGTTGATTCAGGAGATAGTGTATTAATTATCACTGTAGTTATCTAAATAAGTGCTCAGTGACCACTTTTCAAAAATGTACAGAGGAGTCCTCTCCAGTCTCTGGTTTCTTAGGTGACTTCCAATCCTGATTCTATGATTTATTGAATTAAACTGTATCATATGCTTTCTTAGTCCAACCCTGGTCACAGGGGAGGTCTATAGTGGGTGGTAGTAGATGCATATTACTTATGACCAATTCCTAGAATAACACTGGTGACTCACAGAAACAATGGATCCAATATTTCATGCTGACAATTGCTATTATTGTCTAAGGATGTTACAAACTATATAATTTTATGGAGAAAATGTTTGTTTAATTTCTGTTCCTTTTTAAAAAAAATTTTTTTTTTCTCAGCTTGGGTCAAACTTCTTAGTTTTTACCACCCGTGGATCCCTCAGCAATTAAAAACAAAAAAAACAACCCAACAACAACAACAAAACCAGCTAACTGCCTCAATTAAAGTAGAGAGCAACTCCCCCTGGTTAACTATTGCCTAACGAAGAACATAAAGTATTTAACATTTGCCCTGCAACATGAAATAGTATTAACACACTCAGATTTATGCTGTCCAGCCGTTAATGAGGAAGGGTGAGCCATGTGGGTATTCTGCAGTATCTCAATGTGTCTGATTGCTGTCTTATGATTTATTTTTCCTAGATTCCTGTGTCACTGATTTCAGCTACACCCTCCCTAATTCAGCAATGGCATTAAAGATAGGGAGGGCATCTGCAGTTTCCTTTCGGCAGCCTCAGGTCAGGTAGAGTGTTAGAAGGGCAGCCTGAGGTCAGAATAATACAGTAGGAGGACAGGGGGTGCAGTTAGGTTAGCATATTGTTCCGGGCCTGAGAGCCTTTCTTAAAGCCTGATCCATCTTCATTCTTGTAATTAGACTACCCTTACTTTCAAAGAAAGTGTTGCTATGAAACACATTGGCAAATCAAGGCAAATTTGAGGCCTTGTCATTTAAGTGGTAGGTCTATTGTTCTTGGTGGTGTAATTGGTGATCAAGGAGGCCATAAAACGGCATGGCCATTAACTGGGCTGGGTGGAAATTGAAAAGGGAGCATTTATACAGTGCAGGCTCATGTGTGGAGGCTGTAACTTTCACCCTCACATGAACCAGAGTTTATGGAATGTCCTGATGACATGGCTCTTGTTTAACCTCCAGGAGGAGGGGAGAAAAGAAGGGGGGAAAAATCAAAACTAAATAGAATTAATGAGCCTTCACATATTGTCCTGTTTCTTTTGTTGTGGGGGAAAAAAAAAAGCTGGGTGAAAACCAAGGAGGAGGAGAGAGGCTGGAAAAGAAACACCATTAATATCAGGTTGTAAATTCTACAAAACATTAACTTCATTACATGGCAATTACTGTCTGTAATTGGCAGAACGGAAGATTCTCCTTTCTCATCACTTACGGGCTGTGTAGGAATCAGCACTTTTTGCTCCTGGTAAAGGTCATACCACTGATAAAGGGACCAAGCTAATACGAAATAAGAATACAGCGGCTTTCTTTGCAAACATACAAGAGTGTAATAATTAATTGCCACCAACCATCTTTCTGTGCTTCTCATGCTCAGAGCATACAGGAAGGATGGGTGTAAGAAAACAACAGCAAAACCCATCAACAGCAGCACTTTTCTTAAAGGACTATTGAGCCGTTTGCATTTTTCTGAAGCAATTCCGTGGAAATAAAGCCAAAGGAAGAATCTTGTAAAAAACACACACAGGTGGATACAACTTTTATGACACCTATTTAAAATTAAAATTTTACTGCAGGAAATTTGAAGGGGAACCTAATTATGGAGAAAGGCTTGATCTCATTTTCTGAGACCAATTCTTTTATTATGGTTGTGAGTTAAAAAACGATCCATTTGAGTCTCTGGTTTTAACCAGTCTCAGAATTTAACCTTAAAGTCCTCTCAGGACAATTTACTCTTTTTCTGTGCTTGAGAAGCCTAACAATAGGGCCTCAGAGACAGGATGACTGGGATTCAAATCTCCCCTCTGATATTTGCTGGCCTTGTGTCCCTGAGCAAATCATTTAAACTTCCTATGTTTTAAGCAACTCTAATAAAACTGTGCTTTTCAGAAAAGATATTGATAGAAGATCCTTTACTCAGGAACTTCCTGTACCAGAAAAATACCTACAACTACTTGTTCCACCTAAAGTATAAATCTGAAGTTTTATTTGCACATAGGATCATAAATTTAGAGCAAGAAGAAACATTATAACTTTACAACATTGTAACATTATAGCAGGTCCATCACCTAAGTCCTAGAGATCTCTGCAGCTTCAATGACTGTTCTTCAATGACATACAAGAAGTAACTAACAGAGTCAGGGTTTGAATCCATATCCTCTAGCTCCAAATACAACTTATTTCAATTGCACCGCACTGCCTCGGGGGAACTAGGTAGTGCAGTAGATAGAGTGTTGAGTCTGGGAGGTCAAATTTGACTTCAGGTAGTTACTAGCTGTGTGACCCTGGGCAAGTCAGTAAATCCTATTTGCCCCAGTTTCTTCATCTGTAAAATAAAGTAGAGAAGAAAACCATTCCAGTATATTTGCCAAGAATACCCCAATTGGGGTTATAAAGAGTCATACAGGCGTGAAACAGCTGAATAATAACAACAAATGTCAGGGTACAAAGCATGATGCTGCTTCAGAGGGCCCAAATCAGTGGATATTCCATGAAGGATGCTGATTTCCCATCTGATAAGCTCACTGCCATTTAGAAAGAAGCTGAGAGGGAAGAGATAGATGACTTGGACATTTTTCTAAGGTTATGTTTCCCAAACTGCAAAACCAATTCAGCTGAATGAACATCCCCAGTAATTAGTCAAGCCATTTTTTTCACCTTATTTATGAGTTGGTTTCATAACATGTCCATACCAACATTTTAAAACTTCATGTGATTAGCACTTGGTGAATTTGTTAAAAAAAAAAAAAAAAACTTTAACAGTGATCAGAAACTGAATGCCACATATTTATAACATTATGCTATTAAAAATTATAGTGACTACATTCGCAATCCAAAAGCCATGGACTGACAAAAAATATTTCTTTTGGCAACTTTCTGTGAAATGTTCACTGTCTTTTGAAGAAGCAGCATTGCCCTGGAAAGAGCATGGGATTTAAAAAACAAAAAGGCATGGGATTTGAAATTGTCCAATCTGGAGCCATTTCTTGGCTTCAACTTTTATTAGTTATATGAATGTGAGCTTGTCCATTCATTTTCTTCAGCTTTCATGTCCTCATCTATAAAAAGAACATAATAATGCTCATAGTAACTGATAGGGTTGCTGAGGGGGAAAAAAGCCAAAAACAAAAAGCCAAGCTTTATGAACTTTTAAGTGTTGTATAAAGGCAAGCTCTTTGCTCTTGAAACTGAAACTGATCTGGAAAATCAAGATTATAAGGTCAACATATTCATAGTGCACCCCTGGGAAGAAATATTGCATAATAATTTTGCAAATAAATATTGCATATTGGGTCAGGAAAGAATGTAACCAACTTAGGGAAATCCTCTGTCTTTCACATTATTATACCTTAGTTCTTTGTGCTTTCGATTAAGGCCATAGTCAAATACTTTATACAGTGTCTTCAGCATGGCAGGCATAATAAATATTTGCTGAAATGAATTGGGGGGGGAAGTATAATACTATTTGAGCAAACTACATATCCCTTCTCAGTACTTTTAGGAACTCTCTAAGATATTGTGATTGATGAATTACTGATAATAAACATTTGAAGAGGAAGTTTCTACATTATAGTAATAAAAGGAAAGATCTTTTTGAAAGAAAATAAAATAAAACTTGAGATATTCCCTAGAAATATGAATATTGAGGTAGGTGAGTTAGTTGGACATGAAAGGATAGAATGGGTGGATGATAACAAATCATGATTTATAGATAATTAGGAAAGAAGAGGCAACCAAAAAAGGATACCATAATAATAACACAATGCACTTGGTTATGGCTTTATATTCTTCCTTGTACTTTCCTATGCATATTTTATTAAATCCTTACAATAACCCAGTGACATAGAATATTGGAAGAAAGAAACTTGTGCAGGTTGATTCAGATTTGGGCCTGCACAGATGGAGTAACAGAATATTAATGGATTTAATTCCTAATGAGATCTTTCAGATAGACTTTGTACAAGAAGCCAATGTTTTTTGAAGATTTTAGGGAGAATTATTATAATATATATAATATTAATTAGCTACTGCATAGTTACAAAGTACTTTTTTATGCACTCTTTTCATCATTGCTGCAACTACTGAAAGTAGGAAGTATAACTATTATCACTTACATTTTGCTTATGAAGAAACAGGATTCAAGAAGTAATTACTAAAAAAAAAAATAAAGTGATTACTTTTCTGAGGTTATATAACAAATAAGTTCCAAAGCAGAGGCCAAAATCAGCTTTTTAATTCCAAGATCCTGGCTCTTTTCACTACCCAAGACTGCATTTCTGTGAAGATAACCCATTTGCAATTTATAACCTTTCACTATATAGTAAAATGTTTTAACAATTGCTTAATAACTGAAAATGGAAGGCATGGGGTCCCTAGTTCCTTAGCTCCTCTTTCTGCTATTGTTTATGGTGAAGAAACTGTCATGTTCCATTTAGGAAGGTCATATTAAGTTGAGAAATGCATAATTTTATCTAAGTGTATTTGTGTCTTAGCATCTGTGCACATTTATTTATTTGTTCACTGAAGAAACGTATTCATTTATTCAGTATGAATCATTTACAATGTATTCTGGTGGTTTCATGGGTGGCACAAAGGCTGCATTACATTTCATACTTTCCCTCAAGAAGGTAAGAAAAGATGAGTAGACAAGGTTTGTCTATAAATGTACTGGGAGAAGGCTTTATAGAAGAGACAGCCTTGGACATGGAGTCTGAGGTACTTCATTAGTAGGAAACTGGAGAAAAGACTGACACAAATATGAGGGCAAAAGTGGAAATTTGTAAGATATGTTAGAATAAGTAACTAATCTAGCTCCCACAGGGGTTGTATGGAGAAGAAGTGGGAAATAAGAATGGAAACATGGATTGAGATCATGGAGGGTCTTGATTACCAACCTAGAAAGTTTAGGCCTTTTTCTATTATAATAATAATTATTATTATCATTAATTATTCAATTAATAAGAAATCAAAGTTTAAAAGCAAAGGTTAAAGATCAAGTTCAAAATGTTTTAGGAAAGTTAATTTGGTAATTGAAAACAGGATAAATTGAAGAATGAAAAGAAGAAAAAAATGAGACAAGGGGCAGCTAGATGGTGCAGTTGATAGAACACCAGTGCTGAAGTCAGGAGGACCTGAGTTCAAATCTGACCTCAGACAGTTAATGCTTCCTAGCTGTGTGACCCTGGACAAGTCTTTTAACCCCAATTGCCTCAGGAAAAAAAGGGGAGAGAGACAAATTAGAAGGCTAATGAAAAGGCCAGGTGTGAGATGATAAAAGTCAGAACAAGGAGGTTGACAATGGAAATGAGGAGAAAATGAACAGATAAGAGCTAAGTTATAAAGAACAAATCTTCAGGACTCGCAACCACTTGTGAGTTTGAGGGGTAGAGAGCAGATAAAATGACTGAGAAATGTTAAGATCTGGTAATTATTGAGAGAAGTAAGGAAATCAGAAAGAAGAACTCACTTGGGATTGGGGGGAGCGTGCAATGTTTGATGACGTTAGTTTTAGGAATGTTGTATTTGAGCTGTTGGCAAAGCATCCAGAAGGAAATGTCCAACAAGCAATTGTAAGTGATAAGCAAGGATGATATATAGACTGATTTATTTTTCGTAAAAGTGCTTTACATAATATTATATCATTTGATTCACCTCCAACCCTATAATTATGATCTAAATAGGTACAAGTATCCTCATTTTCTTTTTTACAGGTAAGAAAATTGAGGCACAGAGAGGTTTGATAACTTGCTACAAGATCAAACAGTTAATGAATTCAAGAGACAAGTTTTAAGGCTGCTTCTTTTCAAATTCCATGTGCTAGTATGTTTTTTACTTTTCCGTTCTGCCTCTGTCAGTTTGGACGTATGAGAAATAGAACTCAGGAAGAGACAAGGATTAATGATATAGATCTGATTGTCAATTGTATGATGAGGTATAATTGAAGTTGTATAGGGGAAACGTTATCTTTCCATTACTCTCAATGCTTTACACATGGCAGTTGTTAAATAATGTTTTGTTGAAATGGTTTGAAAAAATGTCAATATACTACCCATTTATTGTATATTTTGTTCTAGAGTCTTTTCAGAGAAGTCTGTTTCAGCCCCAAGTCAGGCTACCCACTTCTGACTTATTTGCTACAGAGCCTTTCCAGGGAATTCTTCATCAGACCCAGAACAAACTATTTGCATCTGGCTTCTTTATTCCAGAGAATTCTCAAGATCTATGAAGATCTCTACCAGATCAAATCAGCACAAAACCATCAGCTCCCCCCTCCTCTCCTGATTCCTTCATGTCATATCTTCATCTGCTCCTGTCTACTGTGGGGTAGGTCTTCCTAGGCAACACAGAACAATATCACCACCTACTACAAAGTTGAACCTCAAGGGAAGGTTGTGAATAGTCTTCACATCTCCTTGGCTGTCAATCAATAAACAAGTATTTATTATGTGCCTTTCAAAGGAAAAAAAACAAACAAATACTCCATTCACCAGAGATTTACTTTCTAATACAGGAGACAAATGAATATGTCTATATCTATATCATCTATAATATATTTGATATATTATATAGAGATGCTTATACACATACACACATATACATATATATACACACATATATATATATATATACTATGTTACATATGTTATATAAAATGAATGCATATAGATACATGAATTAGTTTAATACAAGACAGCTATAGAAGAAAGCCATTTGGCGACATCAGGAATGACTCTATATAAAAGATGGAGTATGAACTGAATATTAAAGGAGAAAGGGACTCTCAGGAGACTATGAAGAGGGAATACATTGCTGTTTTTTGGGAGAGCCAATGCAAAGATAATGAATAAGAAATATAATAGAAGTGAAGTTAACATAATTTGGGAACCAATTCAGTAGGAAAGGTTAAAGAAGGACCAAAGGTAACAAACACTAAAGTCTTGAACATGAGGGACTGGGTGACTTCTATCAACTAACTGGTTGATTTGACAACTAGCTGATTACTAACAGATGAGTTCAATTTATTATTTTTCAAAATAATAATTTAAAGACCTATAAACTCAACCAGATTTTTTTTTAGTCACAGACTTTTTTTTGTTGTAGATAGGTACAAATTCACTAAATGAAGGTATTCTAAAGCCATCCTTCAAACCAAACCCCAGCATTCCTTTAGTGCTTGAAACTTTCATTGAAAGTAGTTAACACCTTGAAAACAGTAACTCTGAGAAAAGGCAGGTGGTTTTTAGCTGGCATCTATAAACTCACAGGTGTCCTTTACTATCTTTCAGACTTTGAAAAATGAGAAATACTCCTGAAAACTCACTTGATTTTTCATGTTTTGAAGCTATTCTGGCATTCCCCTAATTCATTAACCAAGGTTTTCATAATTGGCTTTAAGTAGATCAGGCAGAAGGGAGGTAGAAATACACATAGTTATCATGCCACATCCTTGATTTTTATCTAAAATCTTTTCAACAGCAACTCTCTTCCAGAAAAACTGGTGGAATCGACAAGAAATGCTTATTGTTTCTGTTGAAATAAATGTAAATTAGGAAAACTAAAAACTCATTAGAATATAATTTGGTTTAAGGTTCTCATATCTGTGAGGTCTAAAATTCAAATAAAGCCAGATGTATGCCAATTTTGCCAATCACGTTTTTCTTTTACTACTTGAATCTGGGAATTATTCCAGACAGAGGCCAAAGAGTTCTGTTCCAATCCATCTTAACATAATTATATGAGCACTGTCATATAAGACACTCTACCCTGGGGGTGGGGCACATTTCCAACTCCTTAGGAAGTTTATCATAAATACCTCAACAGGCTAAATCACATTCCATTGTTCCTACATCTGAGATCTAACAGATAAGGTTAGGGCTTGGGGAGGGGAGAAAAAGGGAGGGAAGGAGAAAGGAGAGGACTATATTAAGAGTTTTCTGCTCATATCTGTGATGTAGGTCTCTAATTCTCTTTTTAGTTTATTACTTTAAACTCCATAATCCCCTTTTTCCTTGAACCTTTTCTAATATCAAGAAGCCAATATAATGCAGGTGTGATTTGGGGGTTCAAAATTACCTTGACTAAATCATGCTTGATTTCTCCTCTAGGTGTATGAGTCACTAAGAAAGTCATTCTGTCTCCAGAATTTGCCTAGGAGAATATAGCTTATTTATGGATCAAGTTTGAAATAGACAATAGATAACTACAATGTAAAGACAACTAGACTGGGTAGCAGGAGAAAGGAAAATCTCAGATATTTCTCAGATAGGTGACATAGAGTCATAGAATCACATAATTTTAGGGTTGGAAAGGATCTCTGCAACTGTATAGCATAATTCACACATGAAATACCTACTATATTATAAAAAGAAGAGATCAGTAAGATTCCACTTGAAGAACTCCAAGGAGGGAAATAATCATGTTTCCAAAGGCAATAAATTCCATTTTTAAAATCTACATTAAAAAGTATTTCTTGACATCATGCCTAGTCTCTTTGCAACTGCCACAGCCTTTCAAATATTTAAGAACTGCTAATGTGCCCCCTTCCTCCTGAGATTTTTCTTCTTCAGGCTAAAAATGCCCACTTCCTTCATCTGTTCTTCAAATGATATAAACTCATTTACTATCCAGGATGACACTTCCTCTGGACACTTATTTTCCTCTTTTGGGTAAAACTATAAATCAAATCCCTCTTCTAGACAATATTCTTTCAAATTACATGAGGTTCTTATAGCTATAACAAAGATTGAGAGTGAGGACCCAAAACTATTTAAACAGATTAGGATTCCAAAACTTTTAGGGGTAAACTGTGGTAAAATGGTCAAATTAGGCTCAATACTTGTTACTATATAACCCTAAGTTAAGAATTTTTCCCCGTACCCCTGGAAGAGCATTAGACTGAATTAAGATAAACTTTAATAGGAACAAATATAACATCTTACATGTAGAAATAAAAAAAATCAATTTCACAAATACAAGATGGAGGAGAGATGTTAAGCCATCAGTAACTCTAAAAGGTCTAGGAGTTTAGTGAACTATACTCAATATGAGTGAGTAGTGTTATGTGGCAACCAGAAAAACTAATACAATTTTGGTTTTCATTAAAAGGCCCCTAGGTTTTAGGAATAAAGAGATAAGTCTACTGCAATCCCTCTTCAGCAGATTTCATCTTGAGTATTGTGTTCAATCCTAAGCATTTCATTTTAAGAAGGATGCTGATAAAGTGAAATTTCCAGAGGAAAGCAATCATGATTGTAGAGTCTTGAGTCTATATAACTTTGAAATGAGTTGAAGAAACTAGGCATTTTCAACCTAGAGAAGAGACAACTCACAGGGGACAGGCCCATCCTTAAGGATTATCAAGTGAAGGAGGGATTAGACATGTTCTATTTGTCAGTGTATTATCCATTCCTCTCAATTTTATCATCTGCAAATTTGATAATCTCAATAACATGCACACTTTTATCCACATATTTCTGTATCACAGAATACTACAATAGAGCATTCTACCAAGCTGACATCAAACTACTAGTAACTTCTCTTTTAGTGGTGTTATTCAGACCATTATGAATCCATATTAGTACATCATGGTCTAATCCACAGCTCTTAACATTTCCACAAAAGTTGTATAAGTTACAATTACACCCAATTCTCTGAAGCTACTCTATCCATATTCGTTTATAGTGGCAAGTTGGGTTCCTAGAGATTGGTGTCTATATCCCCACAGAGCTCTAGAGTTAACCCTGAGAAGGGGACATGTCTTTGCAATACTGTCCTTCGTGAATCTCTACTAGTGTATTTCCTTTATTGATTATCAGTCAATATTAATTAGGCAGCCAGATGTAATTAGTTCTTAAAAAGGGGTATTACTAAGGTAATAAAAAAATAAGACAACTTTCCCCTTTCCCCCCTCCAAAAAGATAGTCTAGGACACAATTCCCCATCAATAAGTAATTGGTCAAAGGAAAAGTAATCTTAAGCTTAGAACAAATTTGATTGAAAAGAGGCATGTACAATCTGAAAAGTTCCTTTGCTTTTATCTCAAGATGTCTTCCCTACAGGGTATCTATTTTGCCTGACTCTTTGTAGAACCTTTCATTCTTGAGTTTTCTATTCTTTCTGGACTGACTTCCCTATAGGATTCTAATCTACAGAATTCTAAGCCATCTCCTGAATCCTTCACAATATGTTCTCCCAAAGTCAAGGGTAATTAAGACTATACTTCACTTTACACTCTTCTAATCATAACATTGCTCATGGATTTCTAAGTTTCCTATCATTTCTAGCTTAGTCACTAGTTCCTTCATATAATGGAGAATCAGATGTCAAATAGAATGTCCACTGTTGGTCACACCAGTTTTTGAAGAAGAAAATCATCATTCAGGTAAGGAGAGAAAGACAGATAAAACATTCTAGCAGATGGTTGGCTATCTATGTGAGCTAAATTATCTATTCCCCAAAATTTTTGTTTCCAGGCATTCTGTAATATATTGTCATTACAAAAACCAGTCTCGTATCTCTTTCCATTGAAGTTCACCTAGATGCTTTACTTCATATTTCCCCAAGTTTGGGTCCCTGGTTTAATTCACATGAGCATCCCTTCTTAATATATTAAGCTATACCTTGCCCATTCTGTGTGTGTGTGTGTGTGTGTGTGTGTGTGTGTGAGTGTGTTTGTGTCTGTGTTAACAAGTCATACTTTTTGTGCTAGTTTTCATCTCACAATACATTTGAAGTCAAATTTTCCAAATATTTTTAGAATTTGTAGTTTATCTTCATTGTTGTCTAAACTTTTAATTTTGTATACAGACACAAATAGCTATGCATTTTATAATTGGTTCTTTTCTTTTTTTCTTTTTTAAATTTCCTGAACCTCTGACTGTCCCAGCTGTTAACCTTCTTTCATTAAACTCATTTTACAGAGGATTTATTTCCAACTATATTCAGTCACAATTGTGGCTGCCTTTTGAACACTTTCCTTGAAAGTTAGGTGCTCTAGATAAGTGTGTATATACATACATGTTTATATTACAATTAGTTTAGCACTAAGCAGCTCAGAGTTTTAGGACTCTTCAACCCTTTAATATTTACCATACCTGGTTTTTCTTTCTTACAGTAATGATAAATTGTAGAAACATTCAGGTTCTCCTCTTAGGTAGTTATATACTTCTTTACCAATTAAACTGCGAAGACCATTTATCAATTTTATTTATTTTTGTCATAATTAGAGTGAAAAAAGATGATTAGAAGAAGGGAGAACTGGGGAAAAGTCATTAGGTGGGAAGAAGAGTAAAACCTAGAGTCGATAAATGAGCAGGGGAAGTGATCACAAATCTGAGAGATGATTTTTTTTTTTTTTTTGCTAAGGCATTTGGGGTTAAGTGACTAGCCCAGGGTCACGCAGCTAGGACTTGTTAAGTGTCTGAGGTCAAATTTGAACTCAGGACTTCCTGACTTCAGAGCTGGTACTCTATCCACTATGCCATCTAGCTGCTCCTGAGAGATGATTCTTAGGAGTCTTTTCCATATCCATTTGTTTGAGTCCAAAACATGCCCTTTTGACAGGATATAATTCTAGTCTATTTTATTGTGACAGCACATTTTTCCTTATAATCATCAAAGTTCTTATTTAAATGGCATTTGTGTAGTTTGTAAGAGTTAATATGTAAGAGATTTTTCAACTAAGTAAAAGAAGCTCCTCTACTTGATTCCTTACCCAGCCTTGATAACTAATTGGGCATTGCTTCAGTCAAACTGAGACCAGTTGAAGACCTTAGCTTGAAAAGACAAAGGCGACAGAAGAGGCGGAGCCAAGATGGCGGAGTGAAAAGGTGACTTTCTGCCTCTCCTCCGATCTTCTCTCAAATCAACAATAAAATAAGCCTCTGAACTGATCTTCAAGTCAACGAACTCAGAAATATTTGGGCACGGCTCTCTGGAGAACTTCATATCAGGTTAGTCGGACTCGGACAGAGAGATAAATAGATGACAACTGTGCAGGCCAGAAGTGAGGGTGGGACTCAGCTCAGCTCATCTTGGCAGAAATTCCAAACTCCAAACTCCAAATTCCAAACACCTGGAGTTTATCTGAGGCACTCGGGACACTCTGCCCTGATTGGGGGCAGGTGTTCTGGCAGACTTGCCTTGTTTAAGGAGTAATTCGGACTTAGTCCTAGCCCCCACCGGCCCAGCACCTTAAGTCAACTCGCTGAAGTGCCCCAGGGCAAAGCGTCTTCAGCCGAGGTTTTTTTTTTTTTTTCCCCTACCTTAAAGAGATATCCACTCTGTCTAAAAAAAAAATGAAGAAGAAGCAAAAGAGAGCTCTCACCATAGACAGCTTTTATCAAGGCAAAGAAACGACCTCAGATACAGAGGTTTCTTTAGACAAAAATCAAGAAAAAAACAGCAAGGACCATCACTGGTCCCCGTTTCAAAAGGCCTTTCTGGAAGATTGCATAAAGAACCTCAAAAGAGAGCTGGAGGATAAATGGGAAAATAAATTGAAATCAGTGCAAGAAGGATACAGTATCTTGCAAGAAGGATATGATGCTCTGCAAAAGAGATATGAAAAAGACACCAATTTATTAAAAAATAAAATTAGTGAAGTGGAAAAAGAGTGCAGTGAACAAATTGGCCAGTTACAAAAGGAACTTAAAAAGGTAACTGAAGAAAACAACACTTTAAAAATAAGAATTGAACAAAAGCAAGTGAATGACTCACTAAGTCTTGAAGAATCAGTCAAACAAAAACAAAAAAATGAAAAATTAGAAGAAAATATGAAATATCTCCTAGGAAAAACAACTGACTTAGAAAATAGATCTAGGAGAGACAATCTAAGGATTATTGGACTTCCTGAAAGCCATGATCAAAAAAAGAATCTAAACACTATCTTCCAGGAAATCCTGAAAGAAAACTGCCCTGAGGTTGTAGAATCAAAGGGCAAAATCACCATTGAAAGAATTCACCGATCACCTCCTGAAAGAGACCCCAAAATTAAAACCCCAAGGAATATCGTGGCTAAATTTCAGGACTATAGCACCAAGGAACAGATTCTGCTAGCAGCTAGAAAGAAACAATTCAAATACCAAGGATCAATAATTAGAATCTGTCAGGATCTGTCAGCTTCCACACTGAAGGATCGAAGGGCTTGGAACCAGATATTCCGAAGGGCAAAGGAACTTGGATTACAGCCAAGAATAACCTATCCAGCTAGAATGAGCATTATCCTCCAGGGAAGAAGATGGTCATTCAATGATATAGGTGAATTTCACCTATTTCTAATGAAAAGACCGGATCTGAACAAAAAATTCGACACCCAAACACAGAACTCAAGACATGAATAAAAAGGTAAAAAGGAAAGGACTCTTGAGAACTTTATTTTTACTAGGGGGATACTCAAAGTTTGGGGGTATAATTAACTAAATATTACTTTGATAATATGAAAAAGAGAACTAGAGGGGAAAAGGTTGTCATAGTGGGGAAAAGAGGGAAAAAGTGGTAAAATAAGATCAAAAAAAAAGAGGTAAAAACAAGGTAAAATCACTTGAAGAGGCAAAAAAAACCTAATATAATTGAGAGAAAGAGGGGAGGGAGACGAGCACTGTGTAAATCTTACTCTCATCAGGTTGGGCTCTAAAAGTGTATATCAGACATTTGATTTCACATAGAAACGTGTCTGTTGCTAGAGGGAAGTGGGAGGGAAAGGAGGAAAAGTAAGGGACAAACTAATTGAAAGGAAAATAGAAGAATCAGGGGAAAGGAGTAAAAACAGGGGGAGGAGATCTAAAGGGTAGAGTATTGTTTGGGGGAGAGGGTCATCAAAAGCAAAGTACTGAGGAGGGGGGAAGGGAGAAAGGGGAAAGGAAAGGGGAGTATTGTTTGGGGGAGGGGTCATCAAAAGCAAAGTACTGAGGTGGGGGGAAGGGAGAAAGGGGAAAGGAAAGGGGAAAACATAACTTGGGTAAATAAGATGGCAGGAAATAAAGAATTAGTTATTCTATCTGTGAATGTGAATGGGATGAACTCTCCCATAAAGCGGAAGCGGATATCAGACTGGATTAAAAACCAGAATCCCACAATATGTTGTCTACAAGAAACACATCTAAAACATAGTGACACATATAGGATGAAGGTAAAAGGCTGGAGCAGGACCTATTATGCTTCAGGTGAACAAAAAAAAGCAGGGGTAGCAATCCTTATCTCAGATCAAGTAAAAGCCAAGATAGATCTAATCAAAAGAGATAAGGAAGGAAACTATATTTTATTAAAGGGTACCATAGATAATGTAGCAATATCTATACTAAATATATATGCACCAAGTGCAATAGCACACAAATTCCTAGGGGAGAAATTAAGAGAGATGCAAGAAGAAATAGACAGCCAAACGATACTAGTGGGGGATCTCAACCTTGCTCTCTCAGAATTAGATAAATCAAACTACAAAATAAACAAGAAAGAAACTAGGGAGATAAACCAATTGTTAGAAAAGTTAGGTATGATAGATCTATGGAGAAAGTTGAATGGAGACAGTAGAGAGTTTACTTTTTTCTCAGCAGTCCATGGAACCTATACAAAAATTAACCATGTGTTAGGGCATAAAAACCTTAAAATCAAATGCAGAAAGGCAGAAATAGTAAATGCATCCTTTTCAGATCATGATGCAATAAAAATCACATGCAATATAAGGCCAGGAGAAAATAAACCAAAAGGTAATTGGAAATTAAATAATCTAATCCTGAAATAATCTTTCACCTGAATGGGTGAAAGAGCAAATCATAGACACAATCAATAATTTCATCCAGAAGAATGACAATAAGGAGACAACATACCAAAATTTGTGGGATACGGCCAAAGCGGTTATAAGGGGCAATTTTATATCTCTAGATGCTTACTTGCATAAAATAGAGAAAGAAAAGATCAATGAATTGGGCTTATTATTAAAAAAACTAGAAAAAGAACAAATTAAAAACCCTCAATTAAATACCAAATTGGAAATTCTAAAAGTAAAAGGAGAAATTAATAAAATTGAAAATAAGAAAACTATTGAGTTAATAAATAAAACTAAGAGTTGGTTCTATGAAAAAACTAACAAAATAGATAAGCCTTTAGTTAATTTGATAAGAAAAAGAAAAGAGGAAAATCAAATTGTTAGTCTCAAGAATGATAAGGGAGAACTTTCCTCCAATGAAGAGGAAATTAAAGCAATAATTAGGAGTTACTTTGCCCAACTTTATGCCAGTAAGTTTGAAAATCTGAATGAAATGGAGGAATATCTACAAAAATATAGATTGCCGAGGTTAACAGAAGAGGATATAAATTATTTAAATAGCCCCATATCAGAAAAAGAAATAGAACAAGCCATTAACCAACTCCCTAAGAAAAAATCTCCAGGGCCAGATGGATTTACATGTGAATTCTACCAAACATTCAAAGAAGAATTGATTCCAATACTACACAAACTATTTGAGAAATTAGGGAGAGAAGGTATACTGCCAGAATCCTTCTATGAGACCGATATGGTGCTGATAGCTAAACCAGGTAGGGTAAAAACAGAGAAAGAAAACTATAGACCAATTTCCCTAATGAATATTGATGCAAAAATTTTAAATAAGATTTTAGCAATGAGATTACAGAAAGTCATCCCCAGGATAGTACACTATGACCAAGTAGGATTTATACCAGGGATGCAGGGCTGGTTCAATATTAGGAAAACTATCAGCATAATTAATTATATTAATAACCAAATTAACAAAAACCATATGATTATCTCAGTAGATGCAGAAAAAGCCTTTGACAAAATCCAACACCCTTTCCTATTAGAAACACTAGAGAGTATAGGAATAAATGGGCTTTTCCTTAAAACGATCAGTAGCATCTATTTAAAAC